>JACVVK020000084.1:1345000-1672500 GCA_018292915.2 Batillaria attramentaria
CCGGCCTCGTCTAGAACCAGCCTTTTAAACCAGTCAGAAAATAGGTCAAATTTCACTGCGCTTGAAAGGCCCGCTCGACAAGCTTTCACACAGGAACTGACAAAGAAAACGGAGTTAGTCATAAAGACCTTATGAACACCGTTGTACCGTTCCTCCGTCCAGTTATCCAAACGACAGTTTCCAAGAAGCTGGTAAATTAACTCATTAATAATTAACACTAACAGTCTCTTATATTGCCTTCCCCTCGTTTTGTCCCGCTCGACTAATAGACCCGGAGAGTATAACCAAAGATCTTGGAAACAATCTGATTCCAAGGTCTTTGGTATAACTGTCAGTATCTATGTATGCTACACTTGTAGTAGAGTGAATGTTTCCTCTGTGTGTGTGTGTGTGTGTGTGTGTGTGTGTGTGTGTGTGTGTGTGTGTGTGTGTGTGTGTGTGTGTAGAATGTCTGGGAAGAACCAAGTACCACATCGTTTTGTGAGTGTGACATCATTAGAAGTGATGACACGATTGTGTGTGTGACGTCATTGTACTTATGACGTCATTTGTACTTTGATATCATCGCTCTTTTGTTTCCAAAACTGTTGTCTCTTCCGTTTGCCTGTCATTTGCTGTCAATCTCTGACAAGGGTTTGGTTTTGTTTGTTCGATATATCTGTCTATGCATTGTTCATCACCAGCTTCTCATCTATAAATAAAACCTACTGGAACTGTCAGTTTGTATGCCAACTACATAGTCAATGTCCGAAGCCGTACACGAGCCCTTGTGGTTGGTGCACCCGCACAGCCCAAGCCACCAACAACGTGTGCTCAGGGAGGCAATGTGAAGCATTTGCCTCATTGTCACTCTTCACGCAAGTCTGTGCAATTTGCTTTCCCCTTGCCCTGCCAACGTGAAAGGAGGTTACCCGTAAAAAGCCCACGTGTCACTGGGGTTAATGATAAACCTCATACGCGGCGAGCACGAGATGGTTGGACGAGATACGGCAGTCGCTGTTGATGTCGTGATGACAGCCGGCTTCAGTGCAGCACGCGGTGCACAATCAGCCCGGCGACTCGGAATGACCGGTGTGGGACTCGAACCTGACCTCTCATATTGCCGGTTGCGAAGTCTCGTAACCACTAGACCACTGACCGCCCCAGAAAATAGCACCAGAAACACTGACGTCCGTCTTGACTGCACCCCTGTGTGCACGCGGCGGGCTGCGTAAAAGTCAGTGTGTCGTGTGGAGAGAGAGAGAGAGAGAGAGAGAGAGTGCTTCTTTTATCGCATCCCTATCTTCTTCACACGTTGTGTGTCTACGCAGGACCAAGGGAAACGCCGAGGGAATGTCATTAGCGGACTCAGGGTCCCCTAATTATCTCAGACGCTTTTGGCCGCTCGACAAATTTCTTTCACTGGGAGTAAGATCGAAGTGGGGCAGAACAACGCTGGCTATAAGGGGCTTTGTCTGTTCTGGTTTTCGTGACGTCTGGCTGGCGTGGTCAGTCCCAGATGTTGGGGGCTCTGTTGCTGATCTAATTTAGGCAGAGGAGTGTCTGTGTTTTTTGTGTTTTTTGTGTTTTTTGTTTTTTTTTTTAAAGAGGGTGGTAAATTGGTCTAGTGTACTGGCTGTTACGAGAACATGAAGCTAGAGGCCGGAGAGGAGGGGGGGGGGGGAGGGGTGATAGACTGAGCTTCGTTGCCACGATGCGAGGGAAAAGTGCTAGTAAAGAGAAAGTATAATATAATTATAATAATAATGAGTATTGTATAGACGCTTTACCCAGTTTGGTGAATCGGCTCAAAGCGCCGCAAACTGAACCCAACACGCACGCTCAAGTGAATCACACGCATTCTCTCACACACTGGACATAAACACATTACAATCACGTGGTGCGAAGGGTCAGCTCAGCTATTTAAATGTCGGAATTTAGAATTGCATTTATTTTTCAAATTTGGTGGGTGGGTGGGTGGGTGTTTGGGGGTTTAACGTCCTTTTCCACCACATAGGGTGATATCAAAGACGGGCCAACGATGAAAAAGCCAGCACAAATATTTGGCCCCAGCCGGGGATCGAACTCACGACCCGAGCATTAGAAGTCCAACGCTCTACCATTCGACCACCCCGGCTCCCTCAAATTTGGTGGGCTGAACATTTCCAAAGCAAAGGGGGAAGAAGCTGGAGTACCCGGAGAGAACCCCCGACGATCGGCCCGAATGAACGGTGCCACATACGAGAAGGAAAAAGTTCTTTGCTCCGATTGGGACTCGAGCCCCCCGACCTCTCGCATTGGTGACAAGTCTCTTAAGTCTTAACCACTAGACCACCGACCGCCCCCGGTTTATCATTCACTCTGTTGTTATCAGATGTAAACTAACCCAGACACGTGACCAAAGGTGCGACCTCGCCATTTAGCCACAGATCCAAACTTCGGATTTTGGGCAAGTATAAACTGTAGTCCCTGTCACAGAAGTGACTGTGTGTGTGTGTGGGGGGGGGGGGGGTCTTTTGGGTGTCGTAAGGTGCGCGTAGGTGTGGGTGTGGCTCGTGTGTCATATGTACTCTCATGATATTCTAGGTCGGGAGGTCAGTTAAAGTTCATACGTTTCACGTGTGGCCACTGCCAGTTAGTGAGTAGCAGGAGTTAGCGTAGTTGATGGGTGAGTAGATTTCTTCAGTGCGGGTTGGGACTCGGCGGCGACTGGCGGGCAGGGCCTATCGGGTATACCGCTTCTTTCTAACCATATGTATTCCTCTTTCTTTTCTTCTCTTTCTCTCTTCTGTCTAACTTAATAGGCACGCAGGTTAGGGTTTTGTCCTTGTAGTGTGTGTTGTTGCTGGATTGTTTCTAGTCTGTATTTCTTTATCAAATTCCTTGTTCCTTATCGGGGAGCTGGGGTGGTCGAATGGTAGAGCGTTGGACTTCTAATGCTCGGGTCGTGAGTTCGATCCCGGCCGGGGCCAAATGCTTGTGCTGGCTTTTTCATCGTTGCCCCGTCTTTGATATCACCCTATGTGGTGGAAAAGGGCGTTAAACCCCCAAACACCCACCCACCCAACCTTGTTCCTTATCTGTTGTCCTCTGTTCTTATTTTATCAGTCTGTTTATTGTCGTGTTGTGCTCGTCGAAGACTCCCTTGGCCATCGCTCCTCCACGCCAACTCAGCGACGGCGTGTGACAGTCTCTCCCTGAAGAGAGGTATGTTATCATTCTCTATAATTATTGTTATCAGATGTAACCCTTGGCACGTGGCGAAAGCTCGAGGTGGCACCTTTAGCCTCAGCCGGATCCAATCTCTGGATACTGGGCAAATAAAAACTGTAGTCTCTACTTAAAGAGAGGTATAATTATTATCATTCACTCTATTAAATAGTAATATTCTAAGTGGGTTGGTATCATTTGTTCTAAAAATAGAAACAATGACGTCATTCGTCATGTTTGCCTGCGCGCATTCACCGGACAAACTAACTCTGGATCCGCAAAAGTCTGATCTATCATTTGGTACCAAAACTAGCCGGTAATACTTGGAGTGTATCTGGGCAGGATTTGTCTGCAGCCCTAGAAGAGTAGTTTTTACAAGTAGAGGGAACACTTTCAATATAAAGGTCTGCGCAAATTTTGCACTGTACCGGTGATGGATCACTCACACGCCTAGACTCAAGTACAGCCCTCCGAGATCTGAGACACGCCTTGAATCACTCGATAGTTCCCTGATGAACCTTAATATGGTTTTAGTTGAGGACATGTGGATGCAGACTAATTGTACTACTTGTGATCGCGAGTGAATCCGCTTACTGGCTTATTAGTACGTTGTTACAAAGATTAACCCAGGGCAGTGTAGGGGGTCTTCCAGACGTGAGACTTACGTAATACAGCAATCTAGGGCAGTTAATGCATAGTTCATCGTCTCCTGCTGGATCATCTGGCTTCAGTCCACCGAAGGATCATGTGATCCTTTACAAGGAGAAAATACACCACTTCTTCATAATAAGCATTCTTCTTACTGGTCATGCATAGTGTCATGAGTAAGCAGTCTGAATACAATGGGCCGTGTGTACCGACCCCCGTAGTGTAGTGGTTAGCACTTCGGACTATGGACCGGGAGACCCGGGTTCGAGTCCCAGCCGAGGCAAGCGGGGTTTTTCCTACCTAGGTCGGCTCCTACCCAGGTCGGCTCCTACCCAGAGCGGGTGTGCTTTGGGCCCAATGGGAAGGCTGTTGCCACACGGCCGAGCTTCACCCACTTCACGGGTGCGACTTTGGGGATGCTTCCCTCGGTATGACACGCCTTATGATGTGGATGATTACACGGCCGGCACCGCAGGTGCCGTAGTTCCCGTGCCTGGTCAATGCCGGGATATTTATGACAGGAAGGGTGGAATGCGGCCCTGTCCCGCAGTCCCAAACCACACGGACCTTCATAGCATCTTACATATCCTCATCTCCATCATCATGCATAATTTTTTTTAAAAAAGTGCCCCAGCTTCCGAGTCCTCCGTGGATTCCCCCGATTACCAGGGAGGAACACCACCGGAGCCGGCAAAGAGTTGTGGCAGCAAAAAAAAAAATTGTTAAAAATAAAAATTAAAATATTAAAATTGTTAAATTGTTGTGTGTGTGTGTGTGTGTGTGTGTGTGTGTGTGTGTGTGTGTGTGTGTGTGTGTGTGTGTGTGTGCGCGCGCGCGCGCGGGCTGAGTCTGGCAGGCATACTGCCCTTTAAAGCAAGCTAGAGCCATAGCTAAATACTGTTCAGTCAGTGCCATAATCCGATCCAAACTGAATAATCTGGAAACGAAGATGCAGTGACACCTTTACTGGACTGGCGTAACTATAACTTAGACATAACATGATGATATGCAGATTGATGCTTTGATTGATTGTATGCTTTAAATTGATTTATTAGCTGACGTTGCGTCTGTGCCGAGGCGTCATGGTAACCTGATTATGTCCGAACTGAAGTGTTCTCTTTTGCATAGTATTGTGTGAAGAATAAGAGGATGAAGTCCTGTGTGTGTGTGTGTGTGTGTGTGTGTGTGTGTGTGTGTGTGTGTGTGTGTGTGTGTGTGTGTGTGTGTGTGTGTGTGAGAGAGAGAGAGAGAGAGAGAGAGAGAGAGCCTCGGAGAGTGTGTGTGTGTGTGTGTGTGTGTGTGTGTGTGTGTGTGTGTGTGTGTGTGTGTGTGTGTGTGTGTGTGTGTGTGAAGTTGTTGTTGTTGGTGTTGTTGATTCACAAACACGATTTAAACAACGTTACAAAACTCCTGTAGACTGGGCATAATGAAACGTCGCTTCCATCACGTACTAACATAACGACTGTAAATTGTTTTCGTGTTGTCTACGTCTGCCGTTGCATAGCCGCTAGGTCGGGACAGAGTGCATGAAGGACACACTAGTCGTTTCGAGGGGGTGGTGTGCGACGGGCAATTGTCGTGCACGGCAGTCGCGCATTTACACCCAGGAGTGACAATGATTGATGCGGAGGCCCCCACCCCTTTACCGGCCGAAACAGCAGACATGCACGCGCTTGTAGATCGGTCTGCCTGCGCGTCATGCACGTAGAGGCCCTGAGACACACACACACACACACACACACACACACACACACACACACACACACACAGTGACACACACACACTCTCGCACGCACGCGCACACACACACACACACACACACACACACACACACACACACATTCACACACACACACACAAAACGATTAGTCAATAACAAAATATGCGAACAACCAAATTAATCAGTAAACGGATTGGGGTGGAGACGGGGGGTTACAGGATAGGGGTGGGGGTGGGGGATGAGTTTTCTTGAAATCAGTAAAGAAAGAAAGAAAGAAAGAAATATGCTGATGTCGAACTGGACCTTAGGGACCTGAGTATCATCTTTCCTTTATTTATATTTTTCCAAATTGTTCAAATATATTCTTGTCAGTTAAACCTGATCTGTGAAGGAAACACTGCATCCCTCGACATTTCTTTTGAAACTGAATAATTCTGCCGGCATCCCGCCCAGCCGAGCGCCTTTCTGTTTGTTCTGCAGCACAGAAATAATTCTCACTTCTTTGCTTCCCAGCCGCCAAAACCCCTAGCACTGCTGTTTTCCACGGACAGCAAAACGCAGAAAATCCAATGAATTCCCTGTGCATACGTACTTGAGTGGAGGTTTTCAGTGCTCATTCTGAATGCATATCCGGCGGAAAATGCCCTTAAAAGCGCCATCGATTCAGACGCTGTCGACTCAAAATCTCCAGTGTTGATTTGGCTGAAACGTTGCCATCGGCCTGTCTGGTACGCTAACATTAAACAGAATATGAGATGAAGGAACAAGTCATGAACAGAAACCAGTGATTTGTTAAAACACACAGAAGAGGTAGGTATAGGGATGCGGGGTAATATCGAGGTATTATTGGCACCTTAACTGAGGTTATAATTTCATATAAATTCAAGGTACGTTTACGTAAGTTCATCGATCTGTGGACGACCGGCACGTAGATGATGATGATGATGATGATGATAAAACGTTTTCTATACAGGATAGAGCATTTAGTCATTGCTTACATGCTGTCCTGCTATTCTACATTAAAGGGTTTGAAAAAAAAAGACAACATCAAATCAAGGGGAAAAAAAGGAAAACAAGAGAAAAAAAAACAACAAAAGTATTAACTATCTAAAGGAAATGAAGGATAGAAAAGTACACATGATAAACAAATCAAAACATACGTGGCATGTGCCGATGATGCTGGCTGTATGCCAGGTAAGTAACTTAAAGGTCGTCACTACCATTCAAAAACATGTACGTAACACATTATGATTTCTATCTATATGGTCAAATGAGCGTGTCGTGTAGAATTTGTTTGAAGTTTATCAATTTGACTAAGAGAGAGAGAGGGAGGTGGGGGGGGGGGGGGGGGGATTCTGGCGCTTTCGTGCTTGTCCGGATAAACACGGCCGGTTACGTGCTCCTAACCGTTTTGCCTCTTTTCATGGCGGACATTTGTGTGTTTGTCATTGTCATATCGTCGCGTGACAGGAAGCTGTTCGGCTGGGCAAAATCGGGCAACTTGTATTGTTTCCAGAGGGTCGTATACACCATCATTGATCACTGACTGGCGTGATAGTGTCCGCCCAAACTGACTGTAGCCCTGTTGTAAGATGATTGCAATAATGAAACAGTTCACCAAGAGAAGCAGTTCAGTTGAGCATCAACAAGGTCTATAATGTTGGCAGAGATTACAGCGTTGTACCTTTGATCGTCAGACTCAGCGCGGTCGGTGGTCTAGTGGTTAAGACTCCGCCACCAGCGGGATGTCAGGTTCGAGTCCCACCCACTTCGGGCAAAGAAATTGTCCTTCTCGTGTGTGGCACCGTTCATTCGGGTCTGATCGTCGGGGGGTTCTCTCCGGGTACTCATGCTTCCTCCCCCCCCCCCCCCCCCCCCCCGCTGCTTTTGAAATGTTCAGCCCACAAAATTTGAAAAGAAATGCAATTCTAAATTCCCAAACTTAAACAGCTAAGCTGATCTTTCGCACCACGTGACTGTTATGTGTTTATGTCCAGTGGATGAGAGAATGCGTGTGATTCACGTGAGCGTGCGTGTTGCCTTCAGTTCGCGGCGCTTTGAGCCAAGAAATTGGGTAAAGCGGCTGCAGAATACACACTTTCACTTATTATCATTATTATTATACCCTAATGGGGTCCGTTTTCTGCAGCAGTGTAATCAGGTCTTATTGTTAGAGCGATTACAGTTGATTGGAACAGTTGGAGCACCCGTTTGTCCACAAGCTTTCAAAACGATTTCGCACGCACCATCATTAAATTACTTTTGTCTTTTCTTTTTTTTTTTCGTTCATAACTGGATGTTGTGTGTGTGTGTGTGTGTGTCTGTGTCTGTGTCTGTGTGTGTGTCTGTGTCTGTGTGTGTGTCTGTGTGTGTGTGTGTGTCTGTGTCTGTGTGTGTGTGTGTGTGTGTGTGTGTGTGTGTGTGTGACGGTGTGTGTGTGTGTGTGTCTTCGTGTGTGTCTTCGTGTGTGCTTCTGTGCTTCTCTATTACATCATTAATCTCCAGTTCATCGTGTTCGTTCGGCGCCAAAACTCCCCAAACACACTGAACACGGAACTCTTTTCCACGGAGAAAAATCCGCTAAGCCTGTGGACGACTGTCAAGTAGATTTTATTCATTTTCCACTAATCTGATTTTGAGGCGGTACATAAGGGTCGTTTAGGTAGCGTGCAATGCATTGTAAACAGACATGATCAGTGGTTTCTCAGGCTCTAGGCCCTAGAGACTCGGCGCTCCCGCCCAAGTAACTTGGTTAGCATTTGGATAAGTGATCCTGCAGGCATGTAGATATATAGAGAGGTGGTGTTACTTGGAGAGGTGCGAATGCGTGTGCGGGTGAGTGGGTGGGTGGGTGGGTGTGCGGGTGAGTGGGTGGGTGTGTGTGGGTTGGGGGTAGGGAGAGTTGGGGGTGGGGAAGGAGGAGTTTTGTGACACATTTGGAAAGAAACTGCTGCCCGCACGCACACTCGGGTACACTGACACACACACACACACACACACACACCCACACACACACCGCCCACACACACACACGCACACACCACACACGCACACACCACACACACCACACACACACACACACACCACACACGCACACACCACACACACACCACACACACACACACACACACACAGAGGGGGCATTTCATTCAAAAGGATGACAGTTTTCCTTTAAACACATAACTGTCTAACACATGCAGAAGATATCCCCCCCACCCACCCACCCATCAAAACAATAATTAACAGAGAAACAAACAAAGAAACAAACAAAAACCGCGCCGCCCCTACCCCCCATCTCACGCATTCGTGGGTCCGCCTTTGAAGAGGCACAGAGCAATGGCGGATCTGGAAGGGATCGTCAAAAAAAAAAAAAAAAAAAAAGCTCAGCTCTAAAATTTATGGCGACAACACTTCAAAAACCCATCAGATTTGTTCGAAAATTGGGCTCGGCATCCACTTCCCACCCTTCCCCTCCCCCTTCCATTCCCCCCATTCACCCCCTACCCCCAAAAGCTCGCTACACTTAACTCGAACCCCTCCGCCTTCAGACAAACGATCCGCCTCTGATGGCTTCACCACGGCTTGAAGAGATATTGGAACTGTTATGTGTGCATGATCATATTGATCACAGCCATTCTCATTTCCCCCTGGCAGCCACAGGGACAACTCAATTTTCTCCGCATATAATCGCCCTTATTTCTGAGTACCTGTGCAAATGTATTTTTTGGGGCCAGAGCTATTAACGCTGCTGGCCAAATCCTTACCGCTTTGCTAATGCGTCAAATATGCTTTGCATTCAAACCAGATACAACCATCTCTAGCAAACCCATTTCGGTTGTTTGTTCTTTTACCCCAGTCGCACAACCAACAAACCTTGGAAAATATGAAGAACGTTGGGTCACTCAACCTGACTGCGTTAAGCAGGTTTGGTGGGTTGGTGTTTGGGATTTTAACGCACTTTTCCACCACGTACAGGCCGTGGTGTCAAAGACGGGGCAACTGACGAGAAAAAGGCCAGCATACAATTTTTGGCCCCAGCCGGGTGTGTTAAGCCGGTAGATGACAGGAAGGAAGATGACACTTTGTAGTAATGACAGTATAGTAGTATTCATTAATTCTGAGAAAGTGAACCAACTTTTAATGGTGTTTTTCTTTTTCTTTTCGAAAGGAAAGAGAGCAATAGCTGTAACAAACTGCTGAAGATGTGAAGCACAGACTGTGTTGCTGGAGAAAGCTGATACTTAAATAATGTTGACAGGATAATATTGATTGGAGAAAATGAACTCACCAACCTTTTAGACTAAAGTGGTTTCTTTTTCTTTCAAAGGAACAGAAAGCAATAGTTGTAACGGCAGGGTAAGTGGGTGGGTGTTTGGGGGCTTAACGTCCTTATCAAAGACTGACGGGGCAGCGAGAAAAAGGCCAGCACAAATATTTGGCCTCAGCTGGGATTCGAACTCATTGACCCGAGCATTGAAAGTCCAACGCTCTACCATTCGGCTTAGTATCCCGGCTACAGACTGTTGAAGATGTGACACACACACACACACGCACACACACGCACACGCACACACACGCACACACACACACACACACACACACACACAGATTGTTTTGCTGGAGAAAGCTGATACTTTAATATTGATGACAGGGCGATATTGATTGGAGAAAATGAACTCGCCAACCCTTTAGAAGTGGGTTTCTTTTTCTTTTCAAAAGGGCAGACAGCAATAGTTGTAACAAATCGTTGAAGATGTGAAGCACAGATTGTGTTGCCAAAGAAAGATGATACTTTGATAGTGATTACAGGAGAATGATATTTACTGGAGAAAGTGAACTCACCGGCCTTTCACAAGTGGTTCCTTTTTCTTTTCAAAAGGACAAAAGCAACATTTAAAGCAAACCGTTGAGAATATGAAGAGCATGGACATTACGCAAACTGTGTCACTAGAGGAAGGTGATACTTTATAGTAATGAGAGTATAGTATTGTTTATCTGAGAAAGTGAACCAACCGACCTCTCAGAATAGCGTCTTTTTTGTTTTCAAAATGACATAAATCAGTAGCTAGAACAAACCGTTGCAACCGTATGAAGAGTATAGAGTATTGCAAACTTTATAAACCCGGCACCAATCTCGCATTTCCTGCGTGCACGGAGATGAGCGCCGATCGCGCATTTCGGCGAGCGTGGCGCATGGAGTGTTATGCCTTTTGAGAGGCACTGGCCTTGTTTCAAAATTCACATGAGTCATTGACCCAAAAGGAATATACACCTCTAAATCTGCATCTAATTTGCTACCATTAAAGTAAACTGGTGCTTTTGTTCAGAGTGAGGATGGGAGGGTGTTTGGGAGTTTAACGTCCTTTTCCACCTCGTAAGTAAGGGTGATATCAAAGACGGAACAACGAGAAAAAGGCCAGTACAAATATTTGGCCCCAGCCGGGACTCGAACTCACGACCCGAGCATTGAGAGTCCAACGCTCTACCATTCGGCCACCCCGGCTCCCCTTCTCAAAGACAGAGGCTGCCCCTTTTGTTCAGAAGTTAAAAGAGATTAAATACTAGAGGTTGTACAGAGGTTGCTGTCACTCTACCAGAACACACCTGGTCCTGAGCAGTGCTGCATTCCACAGTGGCTGGCGGTGAAGGCGTCAATAGAGAAAGATGATACTTACTAGTTATGACAATATAGCATCATGCATGCCAGAAACTGAACTCGTCAACCTTTTAGAATGATTCAATTTTTTTTTTTTTTTTTTTTTGTATTTGGAAGCAATGCTTTTTTGCCAAGGAATAGACCACACTAACCTTTCGAAAATACTGCCCTTAGGTGATATCAAATAACATGCATTACATTAATGCTGTGAAGGATTTTTTTTTTCATCTCATAATCCTAGGGCAACAGCCTGAAGGGCAAGTCGCAGCAACGCCACCTGATTGGAAATGACAGATTTCTGCCGTGGGGACAAAACCAACAAAAATGAACCAAAATCCTTTTCGGACTGTGCAAAGACTGTAGCCTCGCCTAACTCTTCAAAGCCCATGCAAATATCGCGTTTTTAATTGAAATCTTCATCTCACCAGAAGCCACTTCGAACCACGTTTATGAAAATTTGCACTGGCGAATGGTGGAACTCAGCTGAACACTTTCTTTTGATCTCGTGAAAGCATATGCAAAAATCGCGATTTTACTTGAAATCTTCATCATTCTCACCAGGAGCCACTTCAAACCACTATTATGCAATCTGCAGCGGTCTCTGGCGTAGTGAGAAGGTCCGCGACTTGTGTAATAGTGGCTTGAAGTGGTTGCTAACGATGTGGAGTGGCTGTTTCATTTTAACAAGTCTTACGGAGATCCTCTGGGTACGTTTCATCTATTTTTCCTCACCCTTGTCGGTAACGGCATCCAAACCGGACACGACAGAGTCCATTCTACTTGCCTCCTCCATTTTAATTCTCGACTTGACACCAGCTTGGTCAGCCTGCAAAGTGGCGTGCCTCTACCAATGCACAACACCCGTCTGTCTTCATGATGTCCCAAGTGTATTGCGTCTTCACGCACTCCAAATCTCGTGGGGACGAGACGACAATTTCCGGCCAATGAACAGCGAGGTAGAACAAAATCTCGGAACTGCAAGCTTCGCTTGACAATCGTATTCTGGCTCCCTTGACAAGGGTGGTACTTATCAGGGCCAGCTAACGCCGGATTTTGTGAGTGGTGGTGGAACTTGAGAGCTGGAGTGGGGAGAAAAAGCCGGGGGGAGGTGAGAGGAGGGGGGGGGTATTTTAGACGGTGCATGCAGTGTGTGTTGGGGGGGGGGGGGCTTCGTCTCGAGGTTTATGTTACTATAGTTCCAATTCTCGAACCGATCTCGCGTAACGGAAACAGAAAAAACTATTTCACAACTTCTTAGATTCTGTGTGTGAGAGAGAGAGAGAGCCAGAGACAGACAGACAGACACAGAGAGAGATGATGATAACTGAACTTTTTTTTTTCTTCAGCAATGCGTAAATGCTCCAACCTGAAGAAAAAAGTTCATCATAATCATCTGAAAGTTCATGTAGTTGTTCACATCCATACATTCAATGGATCTGAACAACAAACTACATGAACTTTCAGTCTAAAACGAAAAATACACACGATAAACTAATTATTGGCTGTGTGCCAAGGAAGACCTTATACTTTACATCAGTCTTTATAGCCGGCATCACAAAAACTTGATGCAACAACAACCTTGACAAAAAACACGTATGCAACACATTTCTGTATTTATGGTCAATGTTGAATGAACGTCAGTGTCGTGTAGGGTTTGTTTGAGGGTTACAAATTTGGAACTGTTTTGGATGCTGAGAGAGAGAGAGAGAGAGAAGACAATGACAATGACAATGACAATGATCCTTTATTCATCAACGGTAAAGCTATTGGCACAATTACCATTTCCAAACTTGCCGTTGCTGCGAGAGAGAGAGAGAGAGAGAGAGAGAGTCTGTGCGTGAGTGCGTGCGTGGGTGGGTGTTTCGTCTGGAGGCCGGTCAGTTATCACCCCAATTCCTATTAGTTCCAATCCTCCGGCCGATCTCGCATAACGGAAACTGAAGGACGGAGAAGGGTTTGTCAGTGGCCGAGAGAGCACAGCTACAGGTTGTTTTTCCAGTCAGTGACGTCATCCCCCAGCCTGTCATCGAATATGGCTAGTACACCGGACACCAGCTCTTTTGGTTTAACTCTTTGACGACGGAGCGCAATTTCTGACACACGATTTCCTATAGGAAATCGTGTGTCAGAAATTGCGCTCCGTCGTCAAAGAGTTAATCTAGTGGTTTGATGTTTGACAGACGAACGACAACCATGACGGCATACATTTGTGTCGTCAAAGGCGCACTTCACCAGCTAGTGAACATGCGAGAATGTCAGTTTGTCACTGTCTACAGTGCGGCGTCTCGCAACGTGAAACCATTGGTCAAAGATCTTTCGCTTCTCAGGCCTTCCAGACTTCACGTTGGCACAGTCTTCCATACCGATCCGAAACGCAAAATCAGCCACACCTTTACGTGTCCCTGCTGAAAGCCCAATACGCCCACTTATTCAGCCCTTGGTAATGTCACAATCTGAGAACCTTCAGTTCCTCATCGTCAGTATAGTCCCGTGTTGCGTTTATATATGTGTGTGTGTGTGTGTGTGTGTGTGTGTGTGTGTGTGTGTGTGTGTGTGTGTGTGTCCTGGTAAGCGCCTGAGCCTGGAAGGCTGGGGTTATATAGGCGCCATTTATATAAGGTAAGAGTATCTTACTCATCCCTCATTGAGGAATTAAATGTCTGCTCAAAACGTACAACTGATGACAATACAATACATTAATATTCAAGTCTGCACCACACACACACTCTCTCTCTCTCTCTCTCTCTCTCTCTCTCTCTCTCTCGCCTGCCCGCTCCTTCACTCCTCCTTCAGACTGACTGATCATAGCAAAACAGGCGTACCTGCACTTAGTATTTGTTATTACTATTTAATCGTAATAATGTATTTTTTGCAGTCAGCTTGCATAACATGAACGATCTAGACTGAATCAGTCACTCACTCGCTCATTTCAAGTTTTCAGGATGCGATCAGATCCAAAACATTTCCTTTCTCAGTCTTGCGGCGTTAGGTTTAAGGCCACCAGCCCGCTTGACCAGACAGAAGATAACTTACAATGGCCACAGATTGTACTAAGCTATTTGCCATCCAAATCCAATGAACGACAACAACGAGGGGGAAAATGCCCTCTTTACTTGCATGGCCCACACCAATATCCTGTCCCCTGGCCTTCGCTTTTGAGATTGAGGACACAACGTTCACAAGCCGAGTCCTAGCTTTTATGCACGTGCACATCGCAGGAAGATATCAATCATGGTTGTCTGGCAACCGATCGCGAGTCTAATTGAGAGTCAGGGACCGCGTCTCCTGGCACAGTTTTACCAGCGAGAACGTCATCCATAAAACTAACGCCCTGCTGGGGTTGATAGGTCGTTGCCTCTACTTCAAGAGAAACTGTACATCGTTCTGTGCATCGTGGGCGAAGGACACAAATACACAGAACCTCAAAATACTATATATATTCCCTATTGACCTCAGGCATCATAGTCACCCTTAAAAATGCTTCAAACTAGAAGGGTGGGTGGGTGTTTGGGGGTTTAACGTCCTTTTCCGCCACAAACGGGTGATATCAAAGCTGGGCGGGGCAACGATGAAAAAGCCAGCACAAATATTTGGCGGCCCCTGCCGGGATACGAACTAACATTCGGCCACCCCGGCTCCCCATTCAAACTAGAAACAGTTACTACCATGAACAGACCATTCAAAGGTACGCACCTTACAGGGGTTTAAATAATTTGAATGTCTCCTTTCCGCTCCGGCCTCACTGGAGTAATGCACGTCTGCTTTCTCTTTAGGCCAGAGAGGCAGTTCACACAAGTCCACTGGCCTCACTTGTGTCCCACCACTGTGCATAAAGTCCCAGCTTCACTGGCCTCTTTTTGTGACCACCCGCCATGCACCTTGGCCTACATAACACAAAAATCACGCTTTTTCATGACAACAAAAATCACTACAGACTAGCACACTTGCCAAGCAGGGTACCTCAAACAAATACCAAACATGACCCGGCCACGGTAACTAAATGTGTGTCCTTACGCCTGTAAGGTTTCTTTGTCACATTCAGTGTGATGGATAGTGCTTTCAATGTATGGTATGGTAAACAAACTGTGTAAGATATCAGTTCATTTTTAAAGGTGTACAAACAACGACTGGTTGATTTTTTGGTTTGTTTTGTTGTTTGTTTGTTTTTTTGTTTGTGTTTTGTTTTGTTTTGTTTTGTGGTTTGTTTGTTTTGTTTTGTTTTTGTTTGTTTTGTTTTTTTTTTGGGGGGGGTGTTGGCAAGACTGGCTTGATCATATCAATCGCAGTGTTAGATTCAACGTTTATATATAGAACATTTAAACTATTGCCATGTTTAGAACCATATATTGAGTGGGGGTCAAGCGAACGTTTACGCGACAAATTGATTAGGTTTAGATTAGGGATATCTGACATAAAATTACACGAGCTAAGATATTCCACTGGCGAGCAACAATTGAATTGCCCGCTATGTAATCGTCGTTTGAAATACATTTCCTTTTTACTTGTGAGTCACTGAACGATCTCAGAAGCAGGTTCATCCCTGAAAAAAATACATGTATATAACAAGTACCCATTTTACAACACCATGCGGTTTGTTTTTCTGTTTTTGCTTTAAAATACTACATGTTTGTTTAATTTTGCAAAATACATAATTATATTACAGTTTCGAACGTCGCAGCGGACATTCACAATACTCATTGTTTTCTTGATTCTTTGGTTGTATGCCTGTACCCGTGACCCCTCCCCCCTCCCCACCTTCTACTACGTCGGGGGGTTCTCTCCGGGTACTCCGGCTCCCCCCCCCCCCCCCTCTGCTGTGGAAATGTTCAGCCCACAAAATGAAAAAATAAACGCAATTCTAAAATTACGAAACTTGAATTGCTGAGCTGGCCCTTCTCACCGCGTGATTGTAATGCATTCATGTCCAGTGTCTGAGAGAATGCGTGTGATTCAAGTGAGCGTGCGTGTTGGGTTAAGCTCGCGGCGCTCTGAGCCAAATATTTGAGATAAAGCGCTTACATTAATGCGCTTATTATTCTACTTGTGAGGCTGGAAGCCCTACAGCAATTTAAAAAAATCGTATTGCTTTTCGTAATTCGTAATAGTGGTAATACTGAAGGAGCCGGGGTGGCCGAATGGTAGAGCGTTGGACTTCCAATGCTCGGGTCGTGAGTTCGTATCGCGGCTGGAGCCAAATATTTGTGCTGACTTTTTCATCGTTGCCCCGTCTTTGATATCACCCGTATGTGGTGGAAAAGGACGTTAAACCCCAAACACCCACCCACCCACCCACCCCTTCGTAACGCTGAAGCACAAACTGTGTTGCTATACAACCCGTGGAGAGCCAGCCGTTCCCTTTGGAGGACCAGATGTAAACATGGGTAGGGCCGCGGGGTCACGGCCAGCTGCGAGGAAAATTCCAGAGCGCAGCGTGTACCTCCTTTGTACGGTCCAGTTAAGGCGGGAGTCGGCCGTGCACATTGCACCTGACCTACTTCCTGTAAATGTGTAAACATCCCCGGCCCTTGGGCTGTCGGAAACGTTACTCTCACATTGCATGCACTTCTCCCATTTCACAAATGTAATCAACGGTCGTGAACTATACATGTACATTTATTTACACACCATAACATTTTGTAGAATATTTATACACGAAAACATTTGGTAGAATATTTACACACGAAAACATTTGGTAGAATATTTACACACGAAAACATTTTGTACAATATTTACACACGAAAACATTTGGTAGAATATTTACACACGAAAACATTTTGTACAATATTTACACACGAAAACATTTTGTACAATATTTACACACGAAAACATTTTGTACAATATTTACACACGAAAACATTTTGTACAATATTTACACACGAAAACATTTTGTACAATATTTACACACGAAAACATTTTGTACAATATTTACACACGAAAACATTTTGTACAATATTTACACACGAAAACATTTTGTACAATATTTACACACGAAAACATTTTGTTCAATATTTACACACGAAAACATTTGGTAAAATATTTGCAGACGAAAACATTTTGTAGAATATTTACAAACAAAAGCATTTTGTACAATATTTCCGCATTTTGCACACACTGTACACTGCGATTATGCGCTATTCTTGTGTCAGTCGTCTTCGTTTTTTGTTGTTTGTTGTTGTTGTTGTTTTTTTGTTGTTGTTGTTTTTTGGGTTTTTTTTTTTTTTTTGATTGACAGCTATTTACACACGAAAACATTTTGTACATTATTTACATATGAAAACATTTTGTACAATATTTACACATGAAAACATTTTGTACAATATTTACACATGAAAACATTTTGTACAATATTTACACATTTTTCACACACTGTACATTGCACACGCTTTGTACACTTTATATACACTTTCAGCTGCAGTCAAACTTGTTCATGACACAGTGTAACTGATACTGACTTCTACCACTGCAACTGTTCACACCTTGTAGTTCTTCAGAGTGTGATACCTGTAGAAACAGTTTGTGTCCGGGCGAGGCAAACACAGGTGTACTGCACACCCTGGACACCAGTACACAGATGATTTCCTCTGGCCATTTCTTCTGTCTGAGCACACAACGCAGTCATTTCTTTTCCCGTTGTAGTCCAAATAGTGACGGGGATTGAACTCCGCGATTCTGCGGGGAGTGGTGTCCTCTTGCGTCAGTCGTCTTCGTTTTTTGGGATTGATAAACTTGCCTGAGCTGATGTACGATTCCAGCAACTGTGTGATGATGATCTCCCGAAATTTCTTGGGATTCACGGGGTGGTCGCGTGTCTCCTTGTACAGCAAGTATCCGTTGTGTAGAGCCACTTCCTTGGCGAACTGGAAGACGGCCATGTAGTGTTTCTTGTTCCGGTGTTTGTCTTGGTAGTACCCCATCACCTGATCCATCCTGTCCACCCCTCCACTGAACTTATTGTAGTCCGCACACATTTGTGGTTTCTGTAGATTTCTCGATCGTCCTCCTGAACAGCCGACGACATTGTTCTTGTGCACAGTGGACAAGATGTTGACACGCTTCACATCCTGCCATGATGCAACCAGCATGCCAGTCTGTCCATGCCCCAAAAAAGCAGGCGGGTCCCCCTTCTGAAGTTTCAGTTTATTGTTCTTGATGGCGTCCGGCATACCGACGTGGTCGTGTCGCACCGTTCCACAGCTGCCCAGTCCGTGCTCCTTCATTTTCAAAGCCAGAGTGGGGGAGGTGAAGTGCATGTCCTGAAAGCAAACTCGGGATGTGTCATAGATAGGGCGACAGAGGTCGAGCAGTACCTCAGCACTTAAACCTAGCGTGTGATCCTTGGCTTTCTCACCGATGTAAACACGCCAGTTCAGACACATGCTGGTGACAGCATCGTTCAGACACCACACCTTCATTCCGTACGTGCACGACTTTCTCGGAATGTACTGGCGAAAGAAAACCCTGCCGCGAAATTTCCCCATGCATTCGTCAACGCTGACCTCCCGATTCGGCACGTAGTTCTCCAGGTACGTCGGCATGACAGCATCGATGATCGGGCGGACTTTGTACAGGGGATCGTAGTCAGGGTGACCACGCTTGCGTCTCAGCTCGTTGTTGTTGAAGTGTAGATTGGACCTCAGCTGGCTGAAACGGTTGCGTGACATGTACGTTCCGAATTCAGGTGTCGACGTCAGCGAAGAAGTCTCTGCCCAGTAGTCTTTCAGGTTGTTCTTGTGACAAAGGCCCATGGCTATGCCGTAAGCGACGAAAGCTTCTAGTTCTTCTTTGGTGGTGTGCCGGAACTCTTCTCCGTCCGGGTATGCAGCCTGATAAAAAGACTGACTTAGTATGATTATCTCTTAAGAGTGGGTGGATGTTTGGGGGTTTAACGTCCTTTTCCACCACATACGGATGATATCAAAGACGGGGCAACGGTAAAAAATGTTCAGAAGACTAACTTAGTCTGATTATCTCTTAAGGGTGGGTACCCGGGTGTTTGGGGGTTTAACGTCCTTTTCCACCACATACGAGTGATATCAAAGACGGGGGCAACATGAAAAAGCCAGCACAAATATTTGGCCCCAGCCGGGATACGAACTCACGACCCGAGCATTAGCAGTCTAACGCTCTACCATTCGACCACCCCGGCTGCCCTGATTGTCTCTTAAAAGCCCATGTAAAAATCGCAATTTCACTTGAAATCTTCAGATCACTAGACGCCACTTCAAGCCACTATTACGCAATCGGCATCGGTCTCGGGCCTTCTTCACATTATCCCCTCTTTGACTATTACCCAGACGTGGTGGAAAAGGACGTTAAACTCCCAAACACCCAGTGGCTCCTACTGGTTTAACAAATCTTACCAGGTCAAGTCAAGTCAAGTTTATTTCAAAACCCCGTTGTGGGGGAGGGAGGGGGGTACATGAAACGAGAAATTAACATATAAATCTAGCTCACCACACCGGCCAACATACATCATGATCGCTGGCACACAAGTTTTACAGGACTCAGGCATACATACATACACATACATACATACATACACATACATACATACATACATACATACATACATACATACATACATACATACATACATACATACATACATACATACAACGTACAAATATACATAACGTTGTCATATAGCGGGCAGGCCGGGAGGGGGTGGTCGGGTTAGGGAGATAAGAATCTACGTCATCGGGTCGCGTCCAGTCGCCACTTAAATTTCTACATTTACGATGTGGCCACGCAGACGGGCCGTTGCTACCACCAGCTCACGCTTCCTACTGCATGAAGCAGTGTTTACTACAGGAAAGTTTGATACCTTCTCTTCTCCTTTCTTCTCTTCTTCTTGTCCCCTTTTCTCCTACGTCATCACATTTCATTTAAATTTTTACGCCAATCTCTCCGCCATGCGTGTATGAGCACGCATATATACGTTTTTGCTTGTTGTGCTCTGTTACAATAGTGTGTACTGTTTGACGGCGTTGTGTTAGTCAGTTCGGGTCGTGAGTTCGAATCCCGGCTGGGATATTTGTGCTGGCTTTTTTTCTCGTTGCCCCGTCTTTGATATCACCCACACGTGGTGGGGAGGGGAGCCGGGGTGGCCGAATGGTAGAGCGTTGGACTTCCAATGCTCGGGTCGTGAGTTCGTATATCCCGGCTGGGGCCGAATATTTGTGCTGGATTTTTCATCGTTGCCCCGTCTTTGATATCAACCGTATGTGGTGGAAAAGGACGTTAATCCCCCAAACACCCACCCCCACCCACGTGGTGTGGAAAAGGACGTTATACTCCCAAACACTCACCCCCACCCACCCTACTGTTAGACACCGATCCTTCCATGAATAGAATTGTTTAAACTGAAAAAAATGAAAATAGAAAAAAAAATAAGAAACAATATGTATGGCAGCCTAATTTATTTGAACTGTACAATACTGCTCAGCAAAAGTCAGGGGTGGGTGGGTGGGTGTTTGGGGGTTTAACGTCCTTTTCCACCACATATGATACGGGTGATATCAAAGACGGGGCAACGATGAGAAAGCCAGCACAAATATTTTGCTCCAGCCGGAATACGAACTCACGACCCGAGCATCAGAAGTCCAACGCTCTACCATTCGGCCACCCAGGCTCCCCCAGCAAAAGTCAGCTTAAAGTAGATAAAGAAATGTCAGTAAGCATCGCTACTGACCTGTTGTTGGTCGGCATATCTGTTGGTCTCCTCTACGATTTTGTGAAACAGGTGTTCAGGGAAAAAGGCGTTGAAGTAGTCTCTTTCCCGCCACCCGGCCGTGTCCACGCGGCTGCCAGGTGTGCCCTGAAATGGAGGAATATTCGAGGACCACTCGGTGTCTCGAAATTCCGGCTCCGAAAGTGGGATCCAGAGAGATTCGTCAATACTAGTTGTCGATTCTGCCGCCCTAGGACAGTTCAGAGAAACTTCATCTTCTGCGTCTTCTGAGTCCTCTGTTCGGTCAGTCGGTTCTGGCATTGGTTTGTCCTCTCCATCCTCCTCTTCACTGTCTGAATCATGTTGGAACCTGTTTTGTCGTCCTCGCTGTTGTTGTTGTTGTTGTTCTTCTTCTTCTTCTTCTTCTTGCTGCTGCTGCTGCTGCTGCTGCTGCTGGTGTTGTTGTTGTTCTTCTTCTTCTTCTTCTTCTTCTTGCTGCTGCGGCTGCTGGTGGTGGTGGTGTCGCTGCTGCTGGTGGTGGTGGTGTTCTTCTTCTTCTTCTTCTTGCTGCTGCTGCTGCTGGTGGTGGTGGTGTCGCTGCTGCTGGTGGTGGTGGTCTTCTTCTTCTTCTTCTTGCTGCTGCGGCTGCTGGTGGTGGTGGTGTTGCTGCTGCTGCTGGTGTTGTTGTTGTTCTTGTTCTTCTTCTTCTTGCTGCTGCTGCTGCTGCTGCTGCTGCTGCTGATGTTGTTGTTGTTCTTCTTCTTCTTCTTGCTGCTGCGGCTGCTGGTGGTGGTGGTGTTGCTGCTGCTGCTGGTGTTGTTGTTCTTGTTCTTCTTCTTCTTGCTGCTGCTGCTGCTGCTGCTGCTGCTGCTGATGTTGTTGTTCTTCTTCTTCTTCTTGCTGCTGCTGGTGTTGTTGTTGTTGTTGTTCTTTTTCTTCTTCTTCTTCTTGCTGCTGCTGCTGGTGTTGTTGTTGTTGCTGCTGCTGCTGCTGCGGCGGCGGCGGCGGCGGTGATGGTGGTGGTGGCGATGGTGATGGTGGTGGGTGAAGAAGAGCGATAACTTCGTGTACAGTCAGTGCACGAGCCATTTTGCCTCTGAGTTTGTCTCTTCCCCTCTTTCGTTCATTCAGCCTGTGTCAGGCGGGAAAATGAGTTTCTGTGGGAGCGGATAAGTTCATGCCCTGACCCGGCCTTGCCCTGCCGTGAGACAACCTTGAACCCACACTTCTTCCCGCTCTTCACAGCTTCGATACCGTACACGTACACAAAAGTCAGAAGAAATGAGCAAACCGCTACGAGACAAATGTGCGTTAAAACACCGAACGAACCAAGTTTTACAGTAAAAGCACTGTACATCCAAGTTCCCACCCATCCCATGTGCTCGCTCTTAAGACCCCAGGCCACATCGTGTTTATGTTTCCAATCATCATCTAATTACACCGAGGCGCCAGCTCTCAGACTCAGTTTATCTCACTGAACAGCTGCAGTATATCAGGGCGAGGCTACCAGGGCACTCAGCGGCAGTGGTTTGCAAGCCGCTAAGCCCGACATGATACGGGGAAAGGCGTTGTTTTGGCACAGCAAAGTAGTCTTCAGTCTTACTGCCGAGGAACGCTTGGCTCGCCTTCGGTTGTATCGAGAACCACTGACTTCAAGTCCAGTGTTTTTAGTTAAATGTATGTGTGGAGGCATGGTGTGTGTGTTTCTGGGCGAGTGAGTGTGTGTTCTTTGTAAGGCGCCCTGAGCTCCCGCGAAAGGGAGGGCGTCCTTTTAAGTAACCATTATTATTATTATTATTATTATTATTATTATTTTTATCAAATATGTTTTGCCTTCAAACCAGACACAACCGTCACTTGCAAACTCATTTTGTTCGTTTGTTCTTTTGCCCTCAGTCGCACAACCAACCAACCTTTAAAAATGTGAAACTTACATTGACTAAGTCAATTGTGTTAAGTAGAGGAAGACTATATGGTAATGACAGCGTAGTATTATGCATTAATTTTGAGAAAGTGAACCAACCTTTCAGAATGACATATAGATTTAATTCGCCATATTGTGAAGACTTACTTGATGGATAAAATGGATGTATCGTTTTAAGAGGGAATTTTATCATCAATCAGTCTGATGTGCAACGAACATGAGTTGGTTGTTGTTGTTGTTGTTTTTGTTGTTGTCGTCGTCGTTGTTTTTGTTGTTGTCGTCGTCGTTGTTTTTGTTCTTGTCGTCGTCGTCATCGTTGCTGCTGTTGTTGTTGTTGTTGTTGTTTTAAATCAGAAAGTGGGTCGAGAGAGACCGTTACAGAAATGTATACATTACTCAACTGCTATTGCGGAGCTTTCAGGAGCCCGAAAAAAAAAAAAACTTTAAAAAACTTTCACGACTCTGACTCACAACCACGGGTCCAAACCGAATATTACCGCTCCCTGAACCAGCACGTGCATTTTGATGGCTGCGCGGGCAGCTGCGAAGCCCGATAAAATTCTAAATAACCAAAAACAGCCATTGTCCCCCCCCCCCCCTCCACCGTATCATGGCGTCAAGTCATGTGCTTGACATTCGAACAGGAAATAAAATGCCACTGCCACTCTGCTGTTGGAAACCTTTTTTGGGCGAATCGATGCATTCAGGTCGCACAGATTTTTTTTTTTTTTTTTTAATAGGAAGAGGGTGATTTCGCCAGGTTTTCAATTCGCCGTTCGACTGCATCTCACCAACCCTTGTGCAGCTTCCGGTCATCAAGTCAGTCAGTTCCAGGAAGTGAACAAGAGAAAAACTTCTCCAAATTCCGAGGCGTAGCATGACTGAACTGAAACTGCCCGGCGAAGAGCGACCATTCAGCGTCTTGGCCCCGACTGTCTGGAACTCCTTGCCAATCGAACTCCGCCTCAGTTCAGCCTCCACTTCCCATGTTTAAATCTCATCTAAAGACTTGTCTTTACCGTCAAGCTTTTGTTGCTTAACTCCTGCTGAGTCTGCTTATGTGTACGTTTACTGACTGAGTCGCCTGATGTCGCTGCACCTGCCAAAATCAGTCGGATGTTAGAGTGTGTGAAGAGAGAGAGAGAGAGAGAGTGTGTGTGTGTGTGTGTGTGTGTGTGTGTGCCACGGTGTGTGTGCCGGCGTGTGTGTGTGTGTGTGTGTGTGTGTGTGCCTTAAGCGCAGAGAGTCCTTTGCATTTGGAGAGCAGCGCTCTATGAAAACTATGTATCATCATTATTATTACTGATTTAGAGGCTAGATGATGTTCACTGACAAAAGTGCGTGCGGTGCTGGCAAGTGATTTTAACTCAATTCTTACCAAGTGAGTTTTGGGTTGCGCACCAGTAGCCTCAATTCAAAACAAAAATCTTAATTTATTTGGACATTATATATGTGACGCGTTCTCGCGAAAGGGACCGTAAGTCGCGCTAGGCCGAACGCCGCTACAGGCGAAAAGAGTGCCGGCGGTCAGTATGGCCGCCTGGTGGGTAGCCAACTTCAACTGCTGATATCTCTGTCAATTTTTGTGTAGTACAGCTTTCATTCTTATATTGAATTAAACTGCATAACCCGTAGATTGCAGTGATGTACAATCTTACATTAGCTATGTGGTGGAAAAGGACGTTAAACCCCCAAACACCCACCCACCCATATCTTAAATTAGATAAATTTGAACTTATGGTCCCTTTTGTGAGAACACGTCACATTCATTTATTAGAATGGATTCAAATTTGGCTTAGTGGGAGTGTTGCACTTTGATTAATAATAATAATAATAATGAGGATTTTTATAGCGCCTAATCTCCGAAGCCGGGGCTCTAGGGCGCTTTACAAATGTATACAAAAAGGTGATAAATAAACACATGAATAAAAGATAAATAATCAACTAAATAAATACGAATAGAACCGTACATATGTACATCAGTACATACATTACATACATATAGTCAGACATGCAGTCTGACATACATACAAGCACTGACACCTACATACACACCAACATCCAATACACACCTACATACATACACACTGCAAAAACAACGGGTTGGTGTTGGTAACTATGGTGATTATACTCGTGTTTGCTGTATTGAGAGCGGCCGTTAAGGAACCGTTCATCTTGCCTGATTTCCGCCTACAGGGGCAAAACTAAAATAGAGTAAAACACGTGGGATACTCGTGCGCGATACGATATGTATTATACTCATTGGTTCTCTCCGGGTACTCCGGCTTCCTCCCCCCTCTGCTTTGGAAACGTTCAGCCCACCAAATTGGAAAACTGAATAAGTGCAATTCTAAATTCCGACATTTAAATAGCTGAGCTGACCCTTCGCACCACGTGATTGTAATGTGTTTAGTGTGCGAGAGAATGCGTGTGATTCAATGAGCGTGCGAGTTGGGTTCAGTTCGCGGCGCTTTGAGCCGATTCACGAAATTGGGTAAAGCGCCTATACAATACTCATTATTATTATTTATAATTAACGAGATCGTAGCAACATATTTTATAACACACAATTACAGCAAAAACAATATGAACGTTGTATGTGTTTGTTTGTTTGTTTGTTTGTTTGTTTGTTTGTTTGTTTGTTGTTTGTTTTATCTGTTGTTGCTGTTGTTGTTCGTGGTGGTGGTGGTTGGTCTGTTCAGTTCAGTGTTGGTTAGTTGACTGCCGGTTGGTTTCTTTAATCTTACAAATACACCAACGAAAAGGTTTGCCATCATCGCACACCACAAACTAACAAAATATAATTACAACGCCCGGAATCTAGACCCAAACATGTTGATCAGTTTCCGTCGAAAAGCCGGTTTCGGTCTGGTCTTTCAAGTGGAAAGGCGGAAAAGTTTCCAAACCTCTCTCAGTCACGGTCACTGCATTTTCTCATGCTTGTCTGGCCTGTAGCGTGGTATCAGCCAGGTTGTCAGGGAGATCCAGGGGCACACTGAAGTGGCCGTCTGCCGGCAGGACTTAGAACCACTATAATCACTGTTTCCGCCAGGGTGAAGACGGCATTAGCCTACTGGCCTAGAATCGAAGTATTTGAGCGCGAAATGGTATAGACAGTTATCTGGGTCAGCGATTTCGCTAGGGTTTTTTTTTTTTTTTTTTAGTTTTTTTTTTTTTTTTTCATCTATTCTTCTCAGTACAGCCCTAGGGCTGAGACATGACGTCACAGAGAGACACAGAGAGAGAGAGAGAGAGAGAGAGAGAGAGAGAGTGTGTGTCTGTGTGTCGGAGAGCCGGAGAGAGAGAGAGAGAGAGAGAGAGCTTTTGGTCTTACTGCATACTTTTCGAAACCCTCACATGCCGAATCAGTTTTTCGCTTGCGGCGACATGCATATGTAAACCATTTGTTTGTTTGTTTGTTTGCTTGCTTGCTTGTTTTAATTTACTTTGGACTTAAATATGCGCGAAATAGTATTTGTTGCTCACGCGGCGTAAAGCCACAACTGAATAAGTAACTAACTTAAAGTGTCAGTAAGTATGACAGGCATACAACAGCGTGTGTAAAAATTTGTCATCGAATGCCTGACTCTGTGAATCAGTCATCTGGGTCACAACATAGCATCCATGATACCCTAGTGGTGACTCCGTGCGAGATTTTTTTTTTAAAAAAAAGAAAAAAAAAAAAGGCAAGCGGGATTTTTCCTACCTAGGTCGGCTCCTACCCAGGTCGGCTCCTACCCAGAGCGGGTGTGCTATGGGCCCAATGGGGAGGCTGTTGCCACACAGATTCACCCACTTCACGGGTGCGACTTTGGGGGTGCTTCCCTTGGTATGACACGTCTTATGATGTGGATGACTACACGGCCGACACCGCAGGTGCCGTAGTTCCCGGGCCTGCTTAACGCCGGGATATTTATGACAGGAAGCGTGGAATGCGGCCCTGTCCCGCAGTCCCAAACCACATGGACCTCCATAGCATCGTCGTACCATCATCTTCATCTCCATCATCATGCATAATAAAAATTGCCCCAGCTTTCGAGCCCTCCGTGGATTCCATCAAGGACCTGGGAGGAACACCAACGGAGCTGGCAAAAGAGTTGGGACACACACACACACACACACACACACACACACACACACACACACACACACACACACACACACACACACACACACACGAGAACGTATACTTCTGAGACAGGGGAGAATCAGACAGCGACTTCAAAATAGCAGTTAGTGCGAAGACACGGAAGACACCTCGCGTCAACATATTAAGGAATTAATGTCGATGACGTCCTGTGTACAAGCTTTCAGCAGGGTTCGCAAGATTTTCAAAAGCCGTCACTCCTGAGATTATATTTTTTTCATGGCAGAAAATGAGGAACGGAAATAACAGATGGTGAAAGCAAGCTTTATGATCTCAAGCCGGAAGTCACACAGATACACTCAACTCTGTTGAGGTAGTATTACTATTATTATTATTATTATTATTATCTCCGTATTGTTGTGTGGGGAGTCGGGATGGCCGAATGGTGTGGCCGCGTTGGACTTTCAAATGCTCGGGTCGTGAGTTCGAATCCCAGCTCAGTGGGGCCACGTATTTGTGCTGGCCTTTTCAGTCTCGTTGCCCCGACTTTAATCTCACCCGTATATGGTGGTAAAGGACGTTAACACCATTAACAACCCACCCACCCACCCACCCACTCCCCACCCACCCACCCACCCGTATTTTTGTTGTTGTTGTTCTTGTTTTTGTTGAATTCGTTTAGATCATACCTGTAGCAATTTTTATAAGTTCCCGTCGAAGGGCTATGGTCGCCGGAAAAATGGGGAACTGACAACAATTTCCTAGGTTTCCCCAGAATTTTTTTTTGGGGGGGTATTAATTTTATTCCAGCGCTTGTTCCGGCTCTCGCGCCGTCGGTAAATTTCTTCAGTAACACCCTGTGAAACACCATTAATCTCAATAGACCGCAGTGCCCAGCTGGAAAAAAAAATCCATTCCATTTCTTAAGACGGGATACGAAGTGAGTCACTCAATTAGCAACAACATGAATAACAAAGAGTGGGTTGGGTTTTTTTTTTCTAGCTAAAAGCTCTTCGGCGTATCTCAAACTACAAGCTGCGTGGGAGCTGACCTTAGGTCTTAATGTCCCATTATATCTGGGAAAAGGGTTTAAGCCTCATGGATCTGAGAACTCTTAGGTCCTTTTTTCAGATAAGGTCAGTAATGGGGAGGAGGAAACGTTTCAGCACTAGCGCGTGCCAATTTTGACAGCTTTTCGTGAACGCGTTAGATTTGTTATGGTGCGTTGTTTGTTTGTTTGTTTGTTTGTTTTGTTTTGTTTTGTTTTTGCCATAGCTATTTTCCTTGACCATTCAGTTGTGGTGCGGGCCGGATGGAATGTTGTCAATGGCCTAATTAAAGCGGTCCTCTAAAAGCGTACAAAAAACAGGTGTTCCTGTACTGTCAACAGAATCTCCGTGAGCCGTTTCATCCGAACTCAGTCAAATCATTCAGAATATCCGGCCATTTCTGCTGTATCTCCTTGCAAATCAACAACCAACCACAACCCCCTACCCCATGCAAAAGTCAATCTGTTTCCTCAACAACCCCAGGTCCTTGGGATTATTGGCGGAAGGTTGAAGGGGGGTGAGGGTGGGGGTCTTCGCCCTCCTCCTGTCCCAAATCATTCAGAATGGATTATTTATGCAGTATCTCCTTGCAGATCAAGAGCTAACCTTAACCCTGTCAGCCTAAAAGTCAGCCTTTCCTAAACCCTAGGTCCTTGGCATCATTGGCTGAGGCAACTTTTCCCCTCACCCTCCCCTCTAGGTCCCTGGAGTCAGTGGCGGCGGGGCCGGGTGTGGGGGTGGGAGGGGAGGGGGTGCTTGGGGGGGGGACCTCCCCCTCCCCCTTCTCTCCTTCCTCAACGCCTACCAGCAGACTGTGTCTGTTCTAGTGTCGACCTTTCGGTATTTCCCCAGAGCCATAAAACTGTCAATTTGCTTTAGGGCTTTTCTCAGCCCGAAATAGATGATTGGCAGCTTCGGAAGCCGTGTATAGAGAGACTTTATTAGGCATTGGCCATGTCTTCCACGAACAGGGAGAGAGAGAGAGTGTGTGTGTGTGTGTGTGTGTGTGTGTGTGTGTGTGTGGTCCTGAGAAAGCAGCAGGTGATGTCAGTATCCGTGTGGACCACATCGGTGACAGTATCAAAACTAACGGGTGTTAAAACAAAATGGAGGGCAGTTTTTTTTTGTTTGTTTGTTTTTTTTTGGGGGGGGAGGGGGGGGGGGTCCCAGTGCTGCTTTGACTGACGTTTTGACGTCAATTGCTTTGAGGTAAATAAAAGCCGAATCAATTTTTGAAACATGAGCATTCACAATATGTACCTTCGCTGAAACGCGTTAGTTAGTAACATTTGTTTTCTGGGGCCGGATCAGTGCATGGAGAGAGACTAGGACGATAGTCCGAGACTAGCTTCACTACGCTGAGGCTGAAAGATTAGTAAGAGATGCATGAGCGGAGACTAGGGCAAGTCTCCCTACATGCATCGCAAATGTACACTGATGATGGTTCCCACGTAACAAGTCTGAGGCTAGTGCTAAGTCTGAGACTGATGTCAAGTCTCAGACTAGTGCGAAGTCTCACTGAGACTAGTATAGTCTCTTTTCATGCATCAGACCCGGTCTGGTTGACGGATATGCGGCCTCTTTTTTTCTTCAAGTCACGTCAGTTTTCATGTGCTACGTAAGTACGAATATGGAAAAATTCGGCGCTACTATCATCAGACTGCGATCCTCTGATGAAAAACTTCTCAAAGTTCCTCTGCGTAATACGAAAACTACCGGTCAGTGAACGCGCGTTCAGCTACCTCGCCCCGACAATCTGGAACTCGCTGCCTTCTGCCCTCCGTGATGTCCCCACACTGTCAGCCTTTCATCACTGAGTAAATCACGACTCAAAACACACCTGTTCCGTCAGGCTTTCCATGGATAACTGGGACCCTCTGTCCATGTCCTCTGTCATGTTCCTGTGTGTGGGGAGCCGTGGTGGCCGAATGGTAGCTAGAGCGTTGGACGTCTAATGCCGGTTCGGGTCGTGAATTCGTTGGGGCCAAATATTCAGTTGTGCTGGTTTTTTCATCGTTGCCCCGTCTTTGATATCACCCGTATGTGGTGGCAAAGGACGTTAAACCCCCAAACACCCACCCACCCGCCCATGTTCATGTGTGTGTGTGTGTGTGTTGTGTGGGTGTGCGTGCCTGTGTGTGTGTGTGTGTGTGTGTGTGTGTGTGTGTGTGTGTGTGTGTGTGTGTGTGTGTGTGCGCGCGCGCGCGCGCTCTGAGTCTGTCCTTCGGAGACGGGTGCCTTATACGTATGATGTATTATTATTATTATTACTATTTTTTTTCTTCTTTTTTTTTTAAAGTGGATGGTCAAAACTTTTTGAATCGAAGCAGCACTATCAGTAAAATTCTCCGCACTTTTGACTACACCCCGTGGCCACTAGCAAAGTCATTGATTAAAACCATATTGTATCCCCGCGGAAAAGAGCAAAACCAAAGAAGTGACACAGGACCGGGGTCGTGCAAATTTTTCTGTTGCGCGGTTCCGAAAGATTTTTGGTGGAGAGAGCGTGATAGCGTTGTTCAGACTTCCTGAGCTGAATCGCAACGTGGTCGGCATAATAATAATTCACACCAGTTCGTGGAAGGAACCAGCACCAAGAAGGTCCACTCCAGGAAAGTGCAGCTTCCATAAATAAACGATGTTTTGCTGAGAGAGTGCAAAAGCACTTCTGATTTGATGTATATGTGGACGTCTGATTTGATGTGTGTGGATTTTTTGGTAGGGGTGGTTTGTCAGTTCACAAAATGCATAGGGAGAATTCTTTCTCGCTAGATTTGCAGAATTCTCCTAAAGATGTTTTGAGACTTCCTTCGTGGACTGAAAGCAGCAAACAAACAACAAGAAGAAAAACAGCAACTACTGAGGCGTCTGTACAAAGTACATAGTCATTTTTGTCCAGGTTTCACGACACAGTTTCCAGAGTCTCTGAGATCTCAGGCGAAGAGGTCAGTGGTTGTTGTTGTATCGTTGTTATTGTTGTTGTTGTTGTTGTTGTTTTCTGGATCTTGTTGTTCTTGTTTTACTTTGTTCTTGGTTTTGTTGGTCTTATTTTGGGGTTTTTTTTCTTGGGTTTGTTGTTGTTTATTTTGTAATCGTTTTTTTTTTAACAAAACAGGATGTTTGCGGCTTTTTGTTATTTCAGATGATCTTTAAGGGTGAGTGAGTTTGTAAAGCCGCGCAAGCCACAAAGACTAATTCGCGACTGAGTGTACCTGCACTATTTGAAAAAAAAAATGTAACGTTGGACAAAGGATGCAAACTGGTCTACGGGGTAATATACACTGACTTAGGACATGCAGGAGACGCTGCATCTACTCACCTAGATAATCTTTAATGCTCGAAACTGACTAGTTTGAAAAGTGAAGTACGGCATGATTGGTCCGCACTGAGAATAATCAAATCTCGCTCTACACACACACACACACACACACACACACACACACACACACACACACACACACACACACACACACACACACACAAATGCGTGTAGTCAGCAGTCGATATTATGCAAGGGCAATATTGTGCATACTCTGGTTACCCGCGTACGTTAGTCCCAGTGGTCTCTTCACAAACACTGGTCGCCATATTGCACCTACGCAATATGCAAATTTCTATCATGGGAGACACTTGCCAACATGTGACTCGCGTCTTGTCTGAAGAGGGTGACGTCCCCTTGAGACACGTCACCTGCTTGCGCATGCGTGAGGTCGGACTGGAGGACTGGAAGTGTCTTCTGCCGAAGCCATTAGCTGCCCGTGGAATGGCTTGATGCAGTTAATTGGCTTCGTTTCGGTCTGCTCATACATGCCGTGAATTTCTAATGCACAGCAGGAGAGCTTTTCCATACACAGGCCCGAGAGTCTTGCTGCACACAATCATTTATATATAATAAAATATGAGGAGGACAGTGTAAATTCTACAACTTGAACTCGTGCAAACTCCTCATTCTCATTATCATGCATGGATAAAAATTGGCTCAATTTGCGAGCCCTCCGTGGATTCCGCCCATGACCTGGGAAGAACACCACTGGAGCTGGCGAAGAGTTGGAACAGAAAACAAAACAAAGAAAACACACTTTCCGGTCGTGCGAAAGAGATTGCTGGTGTGGCCGGTGTGGTACTGTTAATAAACCCCCAAGTAATGGACCTTCCTCCCCCCTCTTCCCCCAGCCAATAACTTTCATTTGAATGGACCCGCGGGGTCCGAGAGTTATAATCAGAGGGTATAATTATTTGACCCCTATCTATATAATTGTTGGACTTCCCCCTTATTTGAACACTGGGGATTACTTATACCTTTGTCGACTTTCCTGTTATTTGTACACAACACATAATGGTTTAGGTGTAACTTTATTACGTAAGAACACAACCTGCAGTCATAACTTATTTCAAAAAGTACCAAAAATGATACAGTAGAACCTTTTTTGGGTGACCACCCCTTTGGGAGACCACCTGCCTGTGCAGACCAATGTTACAATGATACTGGGTTGCACTTCTTCACTGTCCGAAGCTTCTTTTGAGTGGACACCTCTATTTTAAGACCACTCTTATCTGGCCAAAGGGGTGGTCGCCCAAAAGAAGTTGTACTGTATTTGCATCAGACTGGAGTTATGTCCCTTGGGAGATGTTGTGATTTCACTTGGTGATGAAAGGCTTTGCGAAAAGGTGTTTTGGTTAATTGTTTACTTGTCAGAGTTCAAAACAGAATCGTACACAACCTCAATATATATGGCCTGCAACGCCAGACGTGATAAATATCTAAGTGCAGGAGGGATCCAGTAACTACGGAGGGGGGTCCAATAGTATTAAGAGTTAATGGACCAGAGGGGTCCAAGTACTATGGGGGTTCAGCAGCTTTATGACACCGGTCAGTCTGTGTGAGGCTATGATTGTGAATATCTCCAAACGGTACGACACAGGGCAGTAGCAAAACAGTTCCGAACGATTTGTGAACCCAGATATAATCAGTATAGGAAGATGGGACTTCCCACTATACCCACTGGTGATCTTGTTCCCTCGGTCCCCAAACGGTGAGTTGACCCTCGAGTAAACCTCGTCTTAGGTTTCCATCTAATTTCCCTAGCGGAATTCCTCCAGACTTTGAATCCTTGTACTGGTCTCATGTTCTCGTCACCCCTGACGCAGTCAATATTCGTGCAGTGAGTGAGGGAGGATTGGTGAGTGGATTCTGTTTTTTTTTTTTTTTTTTTAGGCTTAACGCGCGGCAAGCCACAAAGGACTAATTCGCGGCTTAAGTGTGTCTGCACTACGTGAAAAAAAAAAGTGTAACGTTGGGCAAGCTGATGCAAACTGAGCTAGGGGGCGGTATAAACCTAGGACATGCAGGAGACGCTGCACCTTCATGCTAGTTTGTCGAACTCCCGATTACAAAACAGCGTAAAAAACAAATAACAATTACAACTAGGTAAAACAAAGAGTAAGTAACAGGCAGGGTTATATGCGACTGAAAACAAGTTGCTGCTGCTGTTGTTGTTGTTGTTGGTGGTGGTGGTGGTGGTGGTGGTCAGAGAATACAAATGCACGAAGCCTCAAATGCGTATATATTCCCTATTAGCCACCTTCACCCAAATCCACTCATGTCAACTTTGTCTCTCTTCTGTCCACTGGCAGCTTGCCTCCTCTTGCCGCCCCCTGGCAGGCACCTTGCCCTACCAAATACAATAATCACGAAAATCACGCTTTTTCGCGACAACAAAAAATCACTACAAACTAGCACACTGGCAATGGCCCACAAGGTGTTTCAAATGCACACTGCACTTGACGCCACGCGCAATGTGTGTCCTTACGCCTGTTGTTGTTGTTGTTGTTGTTGTTGTTGTTGTTGTTGTTAGGCTTGCTATATTTTGGAGTTTTTACTCTGCTTTTTGAAAAGAAAACATGAAACCGTTTTCTAGTGTTTCTGAGGGGGAGAGAGTTCAAGTTCAAGTTCAAGTTCAAATTACTTTATTCATCCCTCATGGGGCAATTAAATGTTCGGACTGGCTCTAAAATAATACAGTTATATAAATAATACAAACGTTATTAAGAAAAAAGAAAGAAACTCTATGTACAGCCTTAAATGACAAATCACTAAGAAATAAAACAATTCACCACTCTAAGAATTAAAAAACATGCATAACAACATCCATACCTAATACCTAATTGTAATTATCACACTTATTCAACAGCAGCACACACACAAAGAGAGAGAGTGGGTGGATGTTTTAGTTTGTTATTTTATTATTGTTGTTGTTGCACTATTCCCCGCCGCCTTGTAACTTCTTCTGTGTCTTCCTAGAATAGCAAAAGCCGAAATATAGCCCTTGGCTTTTTGTATATTGAAGATTGCCAGCAGCATGCGAAGAGTCGACTCGTTGAACTTAATACGAAGCCGGCAACTCCAAACCTTCCCACGCACGCACTCTAGACAGTGTGATAGATTCGGTATGTGCTGGGAGACACATACACATAGGATCAATACAGGCCTACGAGAAACTTCATATCGTAATGTACACGCAGACGGCGCGGCATGTATCGAAATTGCTTGGGTCGTGTTTAGTGATATCCTGTTGTTGATTCGCTCATGTTACCTTTGGTCCTGAGGGATTCACTGAGTTGGGGGATCCACAACTGAGGTTAGATATATATCTGAGCCGGTTCCAAGAAAAACCTTCTACAATATATCCGCGTCAGTGTGTGTGTGTGTGTGTGTGTGTGTGCGTGCATGCGTGCGTGCGTGCGTGCGTGCGTGTGTGTGATTATTTTCTCGTGAAGTCTCAGAATGTTAGAGGTTGTATTACACGTTAATTGCCCTTCTATCGATTTCTTATAAGCAACCACAGGCATACATAATTTTCTCTCTCTCTCTCTCTCTCTCTCGCGCGCACACACACACACACACACACAACACACACACAACACACACACAACACACACACACACTTAACCCTTTCACTGCCAGACGCGTTTCGGTTCACTCACGGATAAGATCTCTTTACATCACTCTGCTGTAAACAGGAATCACAACCTATACTGCGTATAGAGAGATTTTTTCCCCATCTACTGGAAAGTCTAGATTTACCATTTTTAACTAATTTGACAGTTGGGCTACCGGTGCGATTCATGAAATGCTGCGACGGCGGCAGTGAAAGGGTTAACACACACTGTGCCACAGAACCTTACAGTGCTATGTCTTCCGGACAACATTGAGTTACGCCTGAAAGCAAGAGGTTCAGGGGCATGTAAATCTGAGGTGCAAATACAAAATCAATGTGATACTCGTCCCAGAACGGCAGTAAAAAGGTCATCTGAATCCTGGCTGAAACAGATATTAGCTTTAGCACGGAGAGAGAGGAGAGAGATTGGGGAGAGACAGACAGACAGAGAAAAATACAGACAGACAGAGGCACAGAGAGACAGGCAGACACAGACAGACAGGTAAAGACAGACACAGACAGACTAGTGAAGACAGACACAGACAAACAAACGGGCAAGCAGACAGGGGCAGAGACACTGAGACAGGCAGACACAGACAGACAGATAAAGACAGACACAGAGATAGGGACAGAGATAGACAGGCAGACACAGACAGGCAGACACAGACAGGCAGGCAGACACAGACAGACAAGTAAAGACAGACAGGGACAGAGACAGACAGGGGCAGAGACAGACAGACAGACAGGTAAAGGCAGACACATTCAGGCAGACAGGGACAGAGATAGACAGGCAGACACAGACAGACAAGTAAAGACAGACACAGACAGGCAGGCAGGCAGGCAGAGACAGACAGGCAGACAGAGACAGGCAAAGACAGATACAGGCAGACAGACAAACAGGCAGGCAGACAAGCAGACAGACAGACAGGCAGGCAGACAGACACACACACGCACACGCTGACAGACAGATACAGACACAGAGAACGCTGGATGGGGTAGGGGTGCGTTTTCCCCAGATCTGAAACTTGAAAGCGCTGGCAAGGAAATAGTCGTTCACAAATGTTTGTCTTGCAGAGATACAAACTCAGGACCTTCCTACCGGGAGTCCGATGCACAGACAGTTGAATATTGTGACTCCCCCTCAGAGACATACAGACAGACAGAGAGAGAACCCTCGACGATCGGCTCAAATGAACTGTGCCACGTACGAGAAGGACAATTTCTCTGCCCGAGTGGGACTCGAACCTGTCTCTTAACCACTAGACCACCGACCGCCCCATTACGAACTGAACACAGCTGCATGTGTAATTCCTTACATCATTTCTTATCCCGTTTATGTTGCAGGTCAGTGAAGCGTGAAGGATGAGTGACTGGGGTGTAGCACTGGTCGTTGTGCTGCTGCTGGCGGTCATCGCCATCTCGATTGCCGTCCTCATCCGCATGTTCGGAGTCTACCGTCTGACGGCATGCTTCGCCAGCGATGAGGAGAGAGCAGTGCTCACCAAGAGTGAACAGACCGGTAACGGATGCCTGGTATGTGCTTGCTTTCTTGTTTTTTGCTTTTTTTTTCCCCCGTGGTTTTTGTTTTTTTTTTAGGGGGGGGGGGGAGGAGACAGGCGGACTTCAAGACACTTCACAAGACAAGATAGACGGCGAACACTGATCGAAAGGAGTGGACGACCCAGGCATCATAGTCACCCATAAAAATGCTTCAATCTAGTAACAATTACAGATTATGTGAGAGTGTGCATATTTACACACGTCTTTTCTCTCTCTCTCTCTCTCTCTCTCTCTCTCTCTCTCTCTCTCTCTCTCTCTCTCTCTCTCTCTCTCCTTTCTTTTTATTTGGCTAGGGTCTTTTTCTTTGTAGTTGTTGTTGTTTGTGTGTGTGATTGTTTTGTTTGCTTGTTTCGTTTTTTTTTTTTGTTTTTTGGGGGGGGGGGTCCGTTTTGTTCTGTTTGTTGTCTTTTGTTGTGCTTTTTTTTTGGGGGGGGGGGGGGTTGAACTTTTTGCAAATGTACATTTCTGTTCAAAAAGAGAATTTAAAAAAAAAAAAACAATTACAGACCATTCAAATGCACGCATCTGACAGGAGGGTTTTTTTTTTTTAATGGAATGTCTCCTTTCCGCTCAGGCCTCACTGGAGTACTGCACGTCTACTTTCTCTTTAGGCCAGAGAGCCAGTTCACGCAAATCCGCTTGAGTCACTTGTGCTCGACCTCTGATCAAAACGTCCCAGCTTCACTGGCAGCTTGCCTGTTTTTGCGACCGCCTGGCATGCACCTTGACCTACATAACACAAAAATCAGGAAAATCACGCTTTTTCGTGACAACAAAAATCACTACATACTAGCACACTCGCCAAACAGGGTACCTCAAATAAACACAAAACATGACCCCAGGCTCAGTTTGTGTCGTTACGCCTGTAGGAATTTCGCTGTGCTAAAACAGGCTGCCATCTGACACGGTGCAAAATCAATGCAATTTAGAACACGACAGATGCGTAGGCGAGAAAAGTTTAATTTTCTCTGGATGACCTCCGGGAATTGAATCTTCCACGGTGCAAAATCAGTGTGCAGTTCAGAACACGAATGATGCGTAGGAGAGAAAAATTTAATTTTCTCCTCTGGGAGTGTAATCCTAATCTTTAGTAGCAATATTTTCGATATGATACCGCCTCCGTCTTCCATAGCCTACAATCCCCATACCTCCTAGTATGTACCAAAAACCATCGCCGCTGATCGCTTGGAATGTTCCTTCCTTCTTACGGTCGTGTCGGATGACGACAACAATCCTCCAGGCCTTATTTTTAAAGATCTACAATCTCAGCAAAAAGCCATAAACAGTGTGTTTTAAAAATCCATCCGATTGTACAAACTGCACAGTTAACTCTGTCACGGTAACAAAGTTTTCAGCGTCCCTAAAACCCCTGTAAAAGCCATAGGGAGCCTGATTTCACAGCTCAGTTTGCGTTTTGACACTAGGCAGATTTGGTAGGACTTCGTACGGAGAACTTCGCTGAGCAGCGTAACCCATTTGCATGTAAATTAGGCACGTTACGGGTACCATTAGCCAATCGCAGCGCGTTAGCAGCTCGCGGCCTCTGCCGTGTGAACCTGCTTCACATGTAAATAGGTTACGCTGTTCAGCGAAGTCCTCCGTACGAAGTCCTACTAAATCTGCCTACTGAGCGAGAAAGATCGCAGTGGCTAGTCTTCTCGTGCAGCACACAACATCCGCTAGACGCTGTAGCGATGTGTCTCGGTCACGCTCTGGTTTCATAAGCGCTGAAAACTCTGCAACTGTGACAGAGTTGCTTGCGTTATGCACTGTCGCAGTTTTAAAAATCACAATCAGTGTTTGCGGGTTTTTGTTGAGATTGCAGAACTTTAAGGTCTCAGTAAAAATCCACTAACAGTGTGTGTGTGTGGGGGGGGGGGGGATTTTGTTTTGTTTTGTTTTTAAATTCTGCGACTGTGTAAAGGAGTTGAACGTCCTTTTTCCACCACGCATGGGTGATATCAAAGACGGGGCAACGAGGAAAAGGCCAGCACAAATATTTGGCCCCAGCCGGGATTCGAACTGAACTCACGACCCGAGCATTGTAAGTCCAACGCTCTACCATTCGGCTAACCCGGCTCCCCCACAAATAATGGAAAGAGATGAACATATTATCAGAGAAGTTTTATATAAACTTAGCACACACAAAAACATTGAACCACTCACGCTGAAATAGGAAACAGATTCCGTGAGTACGCCTGCGTTTGATAAAATCCTGTCTGGATGAACAAAGGGCAAAGGGGTTAGTCTGGCAAAACAATCCTGTGACATTTGTCAGGTAAGACCTTTTTCTGGGATTAAATTTATGGTTCTACTATACGGCTGAGTCCTGATCTAGAACAGCTTCAAATGAAGACACGCGTGGGTTGTTGTATCATTTCGACCGAATACCAAATCTGGAGCGATCGAGTCCTTGTTTAGCAGGCGGGCTCACCTTTGGCATTCTGCTGCATTTGATTTTATATACTCTCTCTCTCTCTCTCTCTCTCTCTCTCTCTCTCTCTCTCTCTCTCTCTCTCTCTCTCTCTTCTGGGTATGTGTATCTGTGTGTGTGATTTCTTTGTAGTGAGGCGCGGGGAGCCGGGGTGGCGGAATGGTAGAGCGTTGGACTTCTAATGCTCGGGTCGTGAGTTCGTATCCCGGCTGGGGCCAAATATTTGTGCTGGCTTTTTCATCGTTGCCCCGTCTTTGATATCACCCGTATGTGTTGGAAAAGGACGTTAAACCCCCAAACACCCACCCACCCTTTGTAGTGATGCGCGGCGTTAATCCCTAAATAACTAACTAACTGTTTGTAGTGTAGTGTCTCTAGTTAAGCAAGGATAAGATAAAAGACAGGTCGTTATTTTTATCCTTGGAAAATAGGTTTCATTTCATTTCCTCTCGGGATAGCCGAATGGTAGAGCGTCGGACTCTCAATGTTCGGGTCGTGAGTTCGAACCCCGGCTGGGGCCAAATATTTGTGCTGGTCTTTTTCTCGGTGCCCCGTCTTTAATATCACCTATACGTGGTGGGAAAGGACGTTAAACTCACACACACACACACACACACACACACACACACACACACACACACACACACACACACACACACACTCTCTCTCTCTCTCTCTCTCTCTCTCTCTCTCTCTCTCTCTCTCTCTCTCTCTCTCTCTCTCTCTCTCTCTCTTTACCACTGAGTATCCAAAATAGTTCCAAATTTGTAAACTTCAAACAAACACACGACATTCAACATTGACCATATATATAGGAATGTGTTGCATACAAATCTTTGGTTTGTTGGTGGGAGACGAATGTGTACTATGAAACACAGACTTACAGACTTTCTCTGGTTGACCTTTTAGGTTTTCAGTTCTTCAGTTTTAGACTTGCATATGGACAAAACCTCCCCATGTATTTCAACCGCTGTAAACTGGAGAGATTTTTAAATTTAATATATATTCATATCCTCTTTTATTATGTTGTTGTTGTTGTTGTTTTTAAGGATCAGGCCAAACAGGATTTTGTTTAACCGCAAAATAGTATTTGTTGCTTGCGCAGCGTTAAGCCATAACTAACCAACTGACTAACTAACTAACGCTCAGTTGGTATAGTTCGCCCGTTAGGGGGTGTAAATGTATACCAGTCATGCGCAGGAGGGGCAAATAAACTCCAGTGTATCCCCGCAACGCAGGAGGGGCGTGCAAATATACTCCGGTGTCTGGCGAGGTGAAGTCACGTGGCCGCTGACTTCGTTCTACGACTTTACTTCATGCGAAATATCGACTGGATTGACTGGTATACATTTGCACCCCCTAACTGGCGAACTATACCAAGCCTAACTAACTAACTCTTTCGCAACTCTGCTGGCTTAGGCACTGTGCTGTAATAATAAATAATAACTCGTAACTGTGTACTGTGTGGGCGCTTTTTCCCAATTTCTCGAACTGGCTCAAAGCGCCGCGAGCTGAACCCCAACACGCACGCTCACGTGAATCACACGCATTCTCTCACACACTGGACATGAACACATTACAATCAGGTGGTGCGAAGAGTCATCTCAGCTATTTCAGTTTCGGAATTTAGAACTGCATTTATTCCAAATGTTGTCGGCTGAACATTTCCAAAGCAGACGGGGAGGAAGCCGGAGTACCCGGAGAGAACCCCCCGACGATCGGCCCGAATGAACGGTGCCACCTACGAGCGGAAGGAAAAGTTCTTCGCCCCGAGTGGGACTCGAACCTGACCTCTCGCATTGGTGGCAAAGTCTCTTAACCACTAGACTACCGACTGTAGTCAGTGTATGTTCTTCTTCGCATCCGCTTCCTCGTGTGATGAGTCGAAAAGGCGGGCAGATTTCTTTTATAAGCCCCCAGTAAATACACCGTTAGCAATCACCCACTCACGCGGCATCTTCCATGAAACGTATATCCAACACTAAGCTATTACATCAGTACCAACCAACCCTCCCTGAACACTTACAAGGAAACGCTGGGAAAAAAATCTTTATTGTCCTGGCATAGACAAACAGACAGACAGGCAGACAGACAGGCAGACAGGCAGACAGAGAGAATATTCAGTGGAAGAAAACACATTTACCAGACACCGAACCTCAGAGGAGTTCCCAAACCACACCAGAATCAATGAAAATGGCCCTGGAAAGAAACTCCTTGTCAAGTGGCCATCTATCCCGACTCTATCAGGTCCCCCGATGGGAAAAGGATACACTGACTCTCATTAATGATTTCCCAGTCACCTTGCCGACTCTAGGATCACACACACACACACACACACACACACACACACACACACACACACACACACACACACACACACACACACACACACCACCCTACTTCCACTCCTATCTCCCAGCACTATCACTGCCTTCATTGCTTTTGCATCGTCAGACGCCGACGCCATCTTGCCGAGTTCAAGTCAAGTGGCGTAACTCTCGCGCAAGGCAGTTATCGCCCCCAGGATGTGACTCCTTGTCTCGTGGCGAGAGATAGGTCGTTGGAGGAAAAACAGATGAAGCATTAACGTTAGGCGCAGTTCCGGTTCAACACGGAGAGTGATTCGCTTCCGCAAGCACTTTCACTGGCGCATGGACGTTCCGGTTGACTGGTGTTTTCATTACTTGAGGGGTAATGAATGCCAGTAAGTCGTCTGCTGCAGGAGCTAGGCCGGAAGGTTAAGGTGACCGCTTAGGATCACATGAAGTCTTGCCAGCTGGAAATGTTTTGCCTGCCATTTTCCCGCACATAAAAGCACGGATTTCATACAGGAAGGCTGAACTTAAGGTTGCTTAAATGATGCAGACATTTCAACAAGGGTTTATATTCCTGTGACAATCGATACAGCTAAAAGTTAGCGTTTGTCTGACTCGGAGACGCAACTTTGACGCAAAATCAGCCGGATGAATGCGTTGTTGTCTCAGTGTGTGAATATTAGCAGATCTTTTCCTTGGAAAAAAGGCTATTGGCTAACATGTTAGTGATACGTGAATGCACCCAAGTTGGTCGATTTTTCTCTGTGCGAATGTTCAGCAGATATTTTTCCTTCGAGAAAGACACGACTGGCTATTGTGCTAGTGATACCCGAATGAACCCCCAGTTGGTCGACGTTTGTGTCTGGCAGAAATTGTCAACGGTCTCATCAGAGACTAGTGTTGCAAGCCGCTCCATCCATGTGAAAGATGTTATCAAAATTTGTCTTGACTGTTCGGTGCCATGGATCGAAAACCTTGTCGTTAGAGCACTTGCAGATGTTCTGGAGTTCTGCGGCACAGCAGCATCGGATTCTCGACTCAGTCTTTGCCGGCATTTTTCTGGCATCTTGTTTGTCGTGGAGTCACCTGGCCTGGCTGAAAATATCTTTATCGATTTCCGATTTGTTCCACCCGCTTAATACCACGATCCTGTGACCAAAAACGGCTGTATTATTCGTAGGTGTGGGGGATTTATGGTTCTTCGAGCAAACTGACAGAGAAATCGAAAATTTTATTTCGGCAACACAAAATGGCCGTAAGAAACTGACTTACTCAGAAAGAATGCGCATCAATTGAAGGTAGTATTTGAAAGTTTGTATCTAAATGTGGAATAGAGGGTCTTTGCACGCACTCAGCCTTTCCAAATCTGACCTGCGGGTTTGGTAATCGCGCGCGAAATGCAAAAGGCTGTGCATTTACAGGTATTTTTTAGTTAACTCCTAAAAGCCCATGCAAAAATCTCGATTTTACTTGAAATCTTCCTATCATTGGGAGCCACTTCAAGCCACTACCATGCAATCTGCAGCGGTCTTGGGCCTAGCGGGGAAAGCCCACTTCTTGTGTAATAGTGGCTTGAAGTGGCTTGAACTGGTGTGCAGTGGATGTTTCTTTTTGACAAATCTTATCGTGATATATAGTGGGCAGGGGTTGGTAGAGCTTGGGCTCTTAAAAGTTACAGTCTCAACAAGTATGACTTGCATACAACGACCGATGAAAAATGTTTTCAAAAATCGAATGCGCCGACTCTGCGCGTGAAAATCATTCACTTGGGTCACAATATAGCACCCGAGACCATTGTGGTCACTCTGGCATGATATTACTTGTTGTAGAACCGCGTTCTGAACAAACGACGGGGAGCCGGCCGGGGTCAGTGGCCGAATGGTAGAGCGTTGGACTTTCAATGCTCGGGGTCGTGAGTTCGAATCAGTCCCGGCTGGGGCCAAATATGTGTGCTGGCCCTTTTCTCGTTGCCCCGTCTTTGATATCACCCTTATCTGATGGAAAAGGACGTTAAACTCCCAAACACCCGGACTGAGGACTAGCTAGACGGCACTGATTGGTGGCTATTTTTAGAAACTTAGTCTAGTCCCAGTCTGTTCAGGAATAGACCGCAGGCTCAAAGAAAGTCGTATTTCTCTAATATTAGAAGCCACAGAGCCACGAAAATGGTCACAATGGCCAAATGAAACATCCTTCTATCTGGCAAACAACACCAGAGCTTTTGAAAGCGGCAGTTTTCCATCTCAGCGACGTTACGAAGATAGGGTGGGTGGGTGGGTGTTTGGGGGTTTAACGTCCTTTTCCACCACATAGGGTGATATCCAAGACGGGGCAACGATGAAAAAGCCAGCACAAATATTTGGCCTCAGCCGGGATCGAACTCACGACCCGAGCATTAGAAGTCCAACGCTCTACCATTCGACCACCCCGGCTCCCCGTTACGAAGATAGAGGCTTTCAGAAATAGAACAAAACCCACTGCTAATCTCGCTTCATCGCGTACAGCGCCGATCACCTGCATTCCACGATCGAAGAGGATAAGTGCGTCTTCTGGAGTGCTCACGTGCTTAGTGGATGTCGGTGCTTCCATCATTGCCGGGATAGAATATCCAGACCAGGAGCCGTAATTCTACACCAGGGATTGTGGTGACGCTGTTTCTGTCTCGCAGTGTCTGTAGATCTTCGGTGTTGTCTTTCCGTCCGTCTGCAGACGCGGGTATGGTGTGCTATGGCCTGGAATAGTGCATGTTAACGGCTGCTTTGACACTGGAGTGTGTTTAGTCCGAACAAACACCGAACATTGTGTACATATCTGTCTCAAGAATTGGCAATGATAGGAAGCAACAAACCCTAGTTTGTTACCCTTCTGGAGGAAATTTTGTACATATCTTGATGTTTCAAGAATTGGCAAAGATAGGAAGCAACAAACTCAAGTTTGTTACCCTTCTGGAGGAAATTGTGTACATATCTGTTTCAAGAATTGGCAAACACAGGAAGCAACAAACTCAAGTTTGTTACCCTTCTGGAGGAAATTTTGTACATGACTGTTTCAAGAATTGGCAAAGATAGAACGGAAGCAGCAAACCCAAGTTTGTTGTCCTTCTGGAGGAAATTTTGTACATGACTGTTTCAAGAATTGGCAAAGATAGGAAGCTACAAACCCAAGTTTGTTACCCTTCTGGAGGAAATTTTGTACATGACTGTTTCAAGTATTAGCAAAGGTATGAAGAAACAAACCCAAGTTTGTCACCCTTCTGGAGGAAATTGTGTACATGACTGTTTCAAGAATTAGCAAAGATAGGAAGCAACACACTCAATGTTTGTTAGCCTTCTGGAGGAAATTGTGTACATGACTGTTTCAAGAATTAGCAAAGATAGGAAGAAACAAATCCGAGTTTGTGACCCTCTTCGGTGTTGTCTTTCTGCAGAGGCGGGTGTGGTCTGACATGGAATCATTAATGCATGTAAACGGCTGCTGTCAAACTGGAGTGTTTTTAGTCCGAACAAACAACGAACATGGTGTTTTTTGTCGTGTTCGTCGTGTGACATACGGCTACAACATGCCTTTGGCCTAATTTTTCCGGAGCCGGAGTTGCTTTGAGTTGTTTTCCATGTTAGTTCCAACTAAAACGGCGTCTCCCGTGTGTCATGAGCCTTACTTCCTGTTCCACGGACTAAACGTTACTGGAACACAAACACTGACCAGCCTAGAGACGTTTGTCAGTTGTCTGTTGGTCCCCCCCCCCCCCGTGCTGGAAAGTGTCCAAAGTTCTAGAGGTTTCGCTGTCCCGGGAGCGCACCTACTCCCGATATTCCATTTGCGGTGATGGAAGAGTCAGCCGGATGTACAGGGCTAGGAGAATTCAGCCTTGCATAACGCGGTTTATTGTCGGTGTCGGTGGCCAGACAGGAACGTCAACAGTCTAGGAGAGTGTGCTCGCGTCGGCGATCATATTTATCACCAGTGTGCTTGGGCCAGGACCGTGTGTATGTGTGTGCGACCCTATTGGAGGAGACTTTGTGAATGACTGTTTCAAGAATTGACAAACGATAGGAATAAACAAACCCGAGCTGGTGACCCTTCTGGGAGAGACTGCCTACATAACTGTTTCAAGAATTGGCAAACGATAGAAAGATAGAAAGAAACAAATCTGAGTTAGTGACCCTTCTGGGAGTGACTGCGCACATAAATGTTTCAAGAATTTACAGAGATAGAAAGAAAAATACCCATGTTTGTGACCCTTCTGACCTGTTCATATCTGCTTCAAACTTTGGCAAAGATAGGAAGAAACAAACCCAAGTTTGTTACCCTTCTGGAGGAAATTCTTGTTTCAGTGATGGTTTCAAGAACTGTCAAAGATAGGAAGCAACAAACCTGAGTTTGTGGTCCTTCTGGGAGAGACTTCGTACATGACGAATTCAGTTCAAGATTTGGCAAAGATAGGAAGCAACAAACCCGACTCTGTGACCCTTCTGGGGGAAGACTGCGTACAAACTGATTCAAGAAGAAATAAATTCAAATTCAAATATATCTTTATTATCCCAAATGAGAAATTCGGTTATGGTGGACATAAAACGAACAACCAGACATTTCATGCAACATGAAATGAAAAACACATACACTAATATTTAGCACACTTAAACATTAGGTGAACATTTCAAATCAAGTATCATTAAACCCGAGTCTGTGACCTTCTTGCGGAAATTGTGCACATAACTGTTTCAAGAATTTGCAAAGATAGGAGGGTGGGTGGGTGTTTGGGGCGTTGAACGTCCTTTTCCACCACATACAGCAAAGATAGGAAGAAACAAACCCGAGTTTGTGACCCTTCTGGGAAAGACTGCGTACGTAACTGTTTCAATAATTTGCACAGATACAAAATAACAAACCAGATTTTGTGGCCCCTCTGAGGAACCTGTGTTCGTAATTGTTTCAAAGATTCGCGAATATCGGCAGAAACAAACTTCTGTGATTTAGTTATGTAGTATGGTATGGTATAGGTGACTTCTTCTTAGTCACCACCAAAAAAGCTCAGAGCAATAATTATGTGAGCCTAAATGTCAGTAAAATTGGGCCTTTAACTGCATGAAGTGATCAATGTTGAAACTGAAGTGTTAGTGTGTTTTAATTTGCTCCGATACAGATCCATAATATCAAGTCGCCGGAAAAGGGAAATGCGAACTCAGTCAGTTCAGCGCTCAACCCGGCGAAGAATCACGTGCTGTCCGTTTACGCAGTACGTAAGACACCTCAGTTCTGAGTTGAGTTAATCGGGATGAGTTCTGGCCTGGACTGAGTTAGCTTATTTCAGTGGAGAGGGCTGGTCTTCGTAAACATTGAAGCACCTGATGCATCTGTGTCTGGAACATTCAGGGCAAAATACAAAATTTCCGCAACAAAACTTAGCATTTTTTTTTGCTCAGAGGTAATGGAATTATTGGTGCATTGTTTTTCGTAAACATCGAGGCACCTCATGCATCTCAGCTTTGAACATCTGAGGCAAAATCCAAAACTTCCTCGACAAAACAATACATTTTTTGGAACGTGTAATGGAAAACATATCTGTCTGGAACGCTGCCTACCCTCAAAACATGTTAGAAGACATCTTCGAATAAAATGAATATGATGCCAAACTGAGCTTTTATTTAATTCTTTTATTTGTTTGTTTTTTGGGTGGCTGACTATTTCCCTTTTTGGAATTAATAAAATATTTGATTTGAGCTGAGTTGATTTGATTGCTTCGCTACCTGAGAGCATTATTACCACCACGTTTTTTTTTTTTTGAGGTTTTTCGAATGTTTGAGAAGGTGCTGAGCCTTGAGATCTTTTCTGAGTACAAGAAAAGGACCACACACAAAAAAAAATATTACCTTGGTAACCCGGTTGCAGAATCCAGTATTGATCGCTGAACATTGTGGAGAGACAAGAAGAAATGCAGGAACACGGAGAGAGTTCGCAAAATACCGCATCGCGTTGCATGCAGTGAATAATGAATCTGTCAAGCGACTGACTTTAAGGATTCCCCCCAGATTCACTATCTGTCACAGAGTCAGTTCTATTCAGAGACTCTTGACTGGCAGCCGCCAAAGAGGCAAAAGGACAGTGGATTAGCACACAAAAAAGGAGACGAAAGATTGTGACGGAGAGAGAGAAAAGATTGGGGTGTCGCTGTGTGTAGCGCGTGTTTGCCAGTATGGGTCAGTGTTACCGCTTGTGTCCTGATCCGGCTCGGAATCTTTGGCAGGTGGGTTTGCGAAGCGGAAATCGTGGAATAAAAATTGACTGATTGACTGGCTGACTGGTTGGTTGGTTCGTTCGTTCGTTCGTTATGGGTTTAATGTGTTTTCCACCACCTAGGGGTGGTGCCAAAGACGGGGGGCAACGGAAGGAAAAAGCCAGAACACATTTGGCTCCCAGCCAGGATTCGAACTCACGACCCGTGCATTGAAAGCCCAATGTTCTACTGACAAGCTCGGATGTCCTGGCACCCCGACTGACTGGCTGGCTGGTTGACTTACTTGCTGGCTGACTGACTGACTGAGTGGCTGACATGTCTGGATGAATGAATGAATGAATGCCTACTTGACTGACTGGATGAATGAATGCCTTCTTGACTGACTGGATGAATGAATGCCTTCTTGACTGACTGGATGAATGAATGAATGAATGAATGAATGCCTACTTGACTGACTGGATGAATGAATGAATGAATGCCTACTTGACTGGCTGGATGAATGAATGAATGAATGAATGCCTACTTGACTGACTGGATGGATGAATGAATGAATGTATGAATGAATGAATGAATGTCTGCTTGACTGACTGGATGAATGAATGAATGAATGAATGCCTACTTGACTGACTGGATGGATGAATGAATGAATGTATGAATGAATGAATGAATGTCTGCTTGACTGACTGGATGAATGAATGAATGAATGAATGAATGCCTACTTGACATACTGTGATTGGCTGTTTGATTAACTGACTGACAGACTAATTGGTTGACCGACTAAACGACCGACTCATTTATTCCTTCATTCATTCATTCATTGCAGCCACTCAAGCTGCGATAGGCAATCATATGGTGATAATAAAAAAAAAGTTCTCTGTCCTTGTGAATGTCACATGCCGGCGTCTTTGCCCCCTGTAATTCTCCCTTGCTTTTTGTTAATGGCATCGACTTGTCACCATTCTGTTTCAGGTCAACTCCGAGAGCTCCGAGTTCGTGCTCGACACGAGCGGCAAGTTCGTGCAGTACGACACGCTGACCTCTGACCCCAAGTACCTTGACCTTGATACGGGCGGCGCCAACCTCGGTCACCATGACGACAGTGCCAGAAGCAGCCCTGGATCCGTTGGAAACAGTTCTGTCGGTAAGGATTTTTTTTTTTCTTGATACGGTGTGATATAGTATTGTAGGTTATTCCTCGGCGCATATATTTGTCTCTTCTGAGGCGTTCAAGGCGCCGCAGGGTTGGAGGACGAAGCAGTGAAAGCCTGCTACTGTTGCTAGGCGCCTCTTCATACACACGGCATCTTTTTCTTTTTTTGTCTTCAGACTGTATGAACTCAGCATCACACACACACACACACACACACACAAACACACACACACACACACACACACACACACACACACACACACACACACACACACACACAAACACACACACACACACACAGCGCAATCATCACAATTATATGCGGGTGGGTGGGTGTTTGTTGGGAGTTTAACGTCCTTTTCCACCACTTACGGGTGATATCAAAGACGGGGCAACGATGAAAAAGCCAGCAGAAATATTTGGCCTCAGCCGGGATACGAACTCACGACCCGAGCATTAGAAGTCCAACGCTCTACCATTCCGCCACCCCGGCTCCCCACACAATTATAAGTATGCACATCCTGGGTAAGTAATACTGCAGAAAATGCAGACCTGCAAAGAGAAACCATAGGCTGTATAGTGTGCAGAAGTTGATAAGCTAACTAAGAAAAACAAACTAATTCCGATAAAAAGTACATTGCACATTGTACGACAGTAGCGTCAGTGCGGGAAGACTCTGCGTGCATTATGCGTACCTAAGTGCAACCGAGGACCCCGAGCTAGTGGAACGCTGGGCCATCTGGACCCGATCACAGACCTAAAAAAAGATAGACCCACCGCCGCACGCTGCCACGAGTGTCGCTATAGCGGCCATCTTGCGAATACCAGAACTCAAGAGGCTCTGTGTACAGGACGCTTCGTTCGAAATACGAAGTTCTTTAGAAAGACGTCATCAGAAATGTGACGTAAGATAAAGCGGACCAATGCTATGCGCGCTATGTAAACAGCTGACAGCGTCTGGCCAATGCTATGCGCGCTATGTAAACAGCTGATAGCGTCTGGTACTTCCAGGTACTCGCAACATGGCGCGCGGCGGCGTCACACTTCCAGCACCGCAGGGGTTCTATTTTTTTAGGTCTGTGGACCCGATCGATCGAGATCTAGCACTGCTGACGGCACGGATCAGCGTATATTGTCATCCTGGTTTGTCGTCCTGTTGCCCGCTGATCCTCCCCTGGGTGCCGTTTGTAGCTCGGATCACAGGGCACAATTACAGGACAGAGCGGCAGAGATTGTAATGATTGTAATCTGTAACGCATTCTGTGTTGATAATGTTGTACACATAATGAACCAACGAAGAGTGGGTGGGTGAGAGGGTGTTTGGGAGTTTAACGTCTTTTTTTCCACCACGCAACGAGAAAAAGGCCAGCACAAATATTTGGCCCCATTCGGGAAACCAGTGAAGGGTGGGTGGGTGTTTGGGAGTTTAACGTCCTTTTCCACCACGTAAGGGTGATATCAGAGACGGGGCAACGAGAAAAAAGAACCCAGCCATGATTCGAACTCACGACCCGAGCATTGTAAGTCCAACGCTCTACCATTCGACTGTCCGGCATTTTGTGTTGATAATGGTGTATACATAATGAACCTATGAAGGGTGGGTGTTTGGGAGTTTAACGTCCATTTCCATCACGTATGGGTGATATCAAAGACGAGGCAACGAGAAAAAGGCCAGCACAAATATTTGGCCCCATTCGGGGAACCCGGCAATGAAGAAGGACCGCTCAGTCCAGTAAAAAGAAAAAGGAAAGGATATCAGAGAATGAGAGAAAACAATAAAAGACATTTAAACGTTTCATATTTTTGTGGCTGGTACCGGAGGGGAAGTTGACACATGTAGCATTTTGCTTTTTACTTTTCCCTCATATTTCGCTACTTACTTAAGTTGTTATGACTGGACACAAGATATATAGTTAGTGTATATGAAATTCTCAGTTTTGGTCTAGTGATATGTATATACTCATTATATCTCACTTCTCTCAATATATACTCATATTGGAAAACGCAGAAAGTCTTGCTGGCACCGCACATTCACATAACGGTTTATAAAATGGAGTAATCGACATAGAAAGTTAACAACAAATAAACTCCTGTAAACCAGTGAATCGACTTATTATTCGTGAACAAACTACACAAAGAAGGCTACACAAATTTTCGGGCCCTCAGCGGCGGGCCCTTCATCAGGGGAATACAAAATACAACATACATGACGTCTGTAAATACATATGGTATGCATGGTGACTGATTTATTAAAACGCTCAATGAACATACAACTCCTGTGCAAAAAAAAAAAAAAAATTAAATAATATGGAGTGGAGACATTGGCTTCCAAACCTTGTAGACCACATCCTGTTTCGTCTTATTCCGTTTTTCACTTCAAAGTTTGTAAAGTCAAACAGCCGATGGGCGGCGCGCACAGGTACGTCAGCCTGTTCCCACCCCCTCCCACTAAGATTAAAAAACAAAGGAGCGACAAGGTTAACCCAGGGGGAGCGATCCGCCATTATCCAAGAAAATCGGGCACCGGTTCTCGTTGCGTGGCAACCAGGTTTTCACGCGCCTGTCTCGTGGCAGACAAACAGCTGCCTGCGTTGCGACCGACTCGCACTCTCGCATCCCGGCGACAAACTAATGACAATGGTTCCTGCGAAGGGCGAGTCTGTCGAGGTGACGATGTGACGTACGTGAGGGGTATAATCAAAATGGATGGGAGTGTTTCCGGTGCTACTCCGATTCGGAAGTTTCGGCGACTGATGCCGGATTGCTGTCAGGCAAAGTCATGTGTTAGAAATATAATCATGTCCACGTCTTTGCGTTGTAGTGAAGCGTTATTCAAAGTCGGCGCCTGGTTGATGAATGATACCTAAATTTCTGTTTCACGCCGACACTGTTGTCCATTGGAAATACTCGGTGCTACTCAAATTTGAAGATGGAAACACTAGCTGATACTGTATGGAAACACTCTGTACTGGGTTTTTGTTTTTGGTATGGATTTTTTTAAAGGGGGGGGGGGTAAAGGGGGGGGGAGTTGCTTGTTTGTTTGTTTCTTTTTTATTTTTGTTTTGGGTTTTATTTTGTTTTTGGTTTGTTGTTGTTCTTGTTTTGTTTTGTTTTGTTGTTTTTGGATGGGGTGTTGTTGATTTGTTTTGTTGGTTTGTTTTTTGTTTTGGTTTTTTGGTGGGTTTTTTGTTTGTTTGTTTGTTTGTTTTTGAGGGTTGGGGTGGTTTTTGGTTGTTACTGTTGTTTTTGTTTTTGTTTTTCTGGTTTGTTCGTTTTGGTTGTTGTTTGTTTGTTTTTTGTCGTTGGGGGGGTTTGTTTGTTTGTTTGTTTGGAGGGGGGGTACTACTTTATTGTCCCTTTCGGAAAATTCAGGCTGCTTCACCCGGGGAAGTGCGTCGCCGCGGTGCAGCGCCACCTCAGATACCTATCCCTTTTTTTTAGATTTAATAATAATAATAATAATAATCGCATTAATATAGGCGCTTTATCCCAAATATTTTGGCTCAAAGCGCCGCGAGCTAAACCCAACACGCACGCTCACGTGAATCACACGCATTCTCTCACACACAGGACATAAACGTATTACAATCACGTGGTGCGAAGGGTCAGCTCAGCTATTTAAATTTCGGAATTTAGATATGCATTTATTTTTCAAACTTGGTGGGCTGAACATTTCCAAAGCCGAGCAGCACTAGAAACACTTGCGTCCATTTTGATTTGCCCCCATATTGTGGGACAAGGCTGACGAGGTGACGTGTCAGTCTAATCCTCTGCTTCTCTCTCGTTAATGTCAGTGGTGTCTTTGTTGTCTTCAGGAGTAAATGTCTGATTACTGTAGGTGTAGGCTGTGCAACGGAGTGCTTACAATCATGCTGCTCTGTCACATTGTTGTTGATGGTGGTGGTGGTGGTGGTGGGTGACGGTGGTGGTGGTGTGTTGTTGTCGATGATGATGATGATGGTGGTGGTGGTGGTTCGCATTGAAAAAAAAATGAAAATTGCCGCTTCCTTACTTCCAGGCCCCCATCCTCATTTCAATAACAAATTTCAAGCACCTTCCAATCTAATCCCCGGCTACAATAAAATCTCTACAGCCACAAAGAAGAAGAAGAAGAAGAAGAGAGAGAGAGAGAGAGTTTATTCCAAAGAAAGAGATTGTAGGCGCGCAGGACCAAATTACAAACCTGCCCTTGGTAAACATTTACATGAACACGATTAATTATGCATCAAATGCGAGAACAAACTAACTAAAGCAGTATCCAGAGAGAGAGAGACAGAGACAGAGAGACTTTGATTTTGATGTGCTTTATTTAACAACGGGAGAAGATGTTGGTTACAATAACCACTTTTCGAACTAAGTCTTGAAACTTCGCCGTTGAACACTAAACAACGAGCTACATACAACATAGCGGTAGTACAAAAGCACAAAAGAATTAAACACAAAAAGCAAACAAACAAAAACAAAACAAACAAAAACCCAACCAAACACACAAAAACACAAAACAAGCAAGTTACACAAGGCTAAGAGATAAGCAAACAATCAAGCTATGAGGCACACGACTGATCAATTGAAATCAACAATAACCCACAACAGCAAGAGAGAGAGACAGAGACAGACAGACAGAGTGACAGAAAAAAAAGGCAGAAAAGACAATAGGATATCTGACTCCGACTTCCTCCCCCCCCCCTCCCCCCCCCCCACCCTCCAACCTTCAGACGATTTGGATGAGTTTTTGAGACATCAGTCGCGCAAATCCGGCACGGAAATCCAGTCGGAGCCCCATTGTCTCGACCCGTCTTCAGCAAGTCCGCTGCTTTTTTGGCCGGCAAATCGCTTGTTAAGGTCGGCCGCGACCTCACAGGCTGACAACTTAAGGCCTCCCGAGTTCGTGCCAGTGAGGTGATTCCGGACTTGGGGTGGGGGGGGGGGGGGGCAAGGCGTGTGTGGGTTGATCGGCTGCGTTCGTCAGGCAAGGGTGGCCAGAGCAACCCCGGGGTGTTTGTCGAAATGTCGAGTAGTTCTGGTGTTGCTCCTCAGTGGCGTGACTGAGCGGTGGTCTATAGATAGGATTTCAAAGAAAATGTTGTATATTCCTGTTCAACGTAATGACACTCTGGAAATGCTTTAAAATTCACCCCCCAAAAAATTCACAAACTTTCAGCAGTCTTTTCCATTTTCAAACCTGATCAGCAGTGACTGTTTCCAACGAACTTCGGTCTGTTTGCGTGAAACTGAAAAAAAAATAATAATAATAATAATTGTGTATTGTATGGGCGCGTTACCCAATTTCTTGAATTAGCTCAAAGCGCCGCGACTGAGCTGAACCCAACACGCACGCTCACGTGAATCACACGCATTCTCTCACACACTGGACATGAACACATTACAATCAGGTGGTGCGAAGAGTCATCTCAGCTATTTCAGTTTCGGAATTTAGAACTGCATTTATTCCAAATGTTGTCGGCTGAATATTTCCAAAGCAGACGGGGGGGAAGCCGGAGTACCCGGAGAGAACCCCCCGACGATCGGCCAGAATGAACGTGCTGCGTACGAGAAGGAAAGATTCTTCGCCCCGAGTGGGACTCGAACATCACAGTCACATGGTGCGAAGGGCCGGTCAGCTCAGCTACTTAAGTTTCGGAATTTAGAATTGCATTTTTTTATTATTATTTATTTATTTATTTATTTATTTATTTATTTATTTGGTCAATTTTTGTGGACTGAACATTCCCAAAGGGGGAACTGAAGGGGCCGTTCATCAACCAGACATTGACTTCGACGAACTACATTGCAAAAATGTATTAGTGTCGGATGCTCATATTATTTCAAACAGATGACTTTCTCTGCGGGTGGGTGTTTGGGGGCTTAACGTCCTTTTCCACCACATATGGGTGATATCATCAAAGACGGGGCAACGATGAAACAGCCAGCACACATATTTGGCCCCAGCCGGGATACGAACTCACGACCCGAGCATTAGAAGTCCAACGCTCTATCATTCGGCCACCCCGGCTCCCCGACTTTGTCTGACAGCAATCATCGTCGAAACTTTTGAGGCGAAGTAGCACCGGAATCACTCTCCTCAATTTTGATTACACCCCCGTGAAGAAGTGTGGGTGCGCTGGCACTACTGGCTGTGTTCGTCAGGCAAGGCTGGCCAGAGCTGGGGGGGGGGGGGGGGTCACTCGCAATGAGCACGCTCGTGTGTGTTTCTGTGAAAAATAGCCGACAATTATCGAGGAGACGATAAACAGGAAATGGGCCCCGAAAGACACACCGCTCCCCTCCCGGCTCCCCCTCCCTTCATTTCCCCTTTTCTCCCCTCCCCTCAGTATACGTGCAAGACCTCAGGCAACCGTTGTCCATCAGTCTATCCTTGGTTAGAGTTAGTCAGCATTGTCAGGCGTGGAAAACAGAACAACAAGAAGATAGAAATATCACCCGCTTTCCGCATTCACCGCTAATAAGCAGCCTAAGGAGTGGATTGATTGGGTATGCTATTTAAACCAGCTAATTCCATCCTTTTGCTAAGCCGGCTTGTGTTTCGCTCGTGAACTGATGAGACTGTACTGATACACTCAAAATACTCTATCTTAGGGGGGAGGGGAGGGGGGGCGGAGGTCAGTGACCGGCCGCAGACGAACAAACTACTTTTCAATCACAAAACTTGGCTCACAGACGCAGTACAGTTCACTTTGCACAAAATGATTAAAGTTCTCCACTCTTTCTTTTTGTGTTGTTTGTGGGGATTTTTAATTTGTTTGTTGTTGTTGTTGTTGTTGTTATCTTAGGGGTTTGTTGGTTGTTGCGGTTGATGATGATGTTGTTGGTTCAGTTTTGTTTGTTTTTGTGTCGTCGTTTCGTTTTTGTTTTCTTTAGTTTTGAGGTTTTGGGTTTTTTTCAATGTGGTATTAATTTTTTGGTGTGTGTTTGTGTGTTTTTGGTTGTTTTGTTGTATTGTTGTTTGTTTGTTTTGGTTTTGGGCGTTTTTTTGTTTGCGTTTTTTTAGGGTTTGTGTTGTTGTTATTGTTGTTGGTTTGGTTGGGTTGGGTTGGGTTTTTGTGGGGGGTGAGTGGGGTGATGTCTTCTTCTTCTTCTTCTTGCTGATGTCGCGCGTGTGGGGGGGGGGGGGAGGAGGTGGGGAGGGGGTGGTTCTTACAACAGCTCATCTTCGCAGCAAAAGCGGATCTGGATTTTGGTCACTGTAAGACGTCTGTTGCATTATGCAGTCATATCAGTGCCACATAATAAACTACTTCGACAAGAATAATACCTTTCCCCACATATTTTCCTCTTCCCAATTCGATATCAATATATCTATAGCAAAGTTTCCATTGGCCTCTGTGTGTGTGTTGCAGCGTCAGACCTGGACTTTGGTCACGGTATCCGACGGGCAGAGTCATGTGACAGTGTGGCTTCCGATTCCTCCGTCCTTGACCTTCAGCCGGACATGCCTCGGATCGGACAGATCGAACTGTCTCTTGAGTATGACAAGTAAGTCCTCAAACCAGTTCGCCGGGAAACTTTCACGTTCTTTTCTCTCTTTTCAACGGAATTGATGGGCGTATATGTTTCACAATATTATTTTCTGGTGGATGTTTTTTTCATTGACCTGAGACAAGTGTTATGGTTAAAAGTTATGCGTGTATAACCTTGTAGTACAGAGATAGTGCTGTCCCTTTTTTGCAAAGTGTGTTTTTAAAATTAACTTGTATGCACACGCAATAATCATGCGTCTTTCTTCTTTCTTTCTTTTTTTTTTTTTTTTTTCTTTTATCTTTCTTTTTTACAGAGAGGTTTCCGAATTGGTTGTGAGTATATTCCAAGCCAGAGATTTACCTCCCAATCCTTATAGTGGAACTTTGGATACGTACATCAAAGGGATACTTCTGCCCAACTCTGACGACAAGTTCCAGACAAAGGTACGCATCTACTGTATCAGTGTGTGAATGCAGCTTACTGTCTCTCGTCGTCATGAACAAAAACTTGAAACGTTTGTTCTTTAAGACCGTAGGCCTGTTCAGCAGTCGAACAGTTTCACTGAGCTTCATGCTTGGGGAGTGGGGGGGGTGGAGTGGAGTGGGGTGGGGGGTGGGGGGGGGGGATACAGCTCGCTCACCACCATCTAGTCTCAGCCACAGTATCCTTGTCCTTTACTCATATCACATCTTGACAAATGCCTGAATGGGAAAGCGAAAACCCTATACTATCGAGTACACTTGATCCTTCATTCTAACCTGTGTGAAAAGACATACAATTACTTCCATATTTGTTATTTTGAAGTTAAAAAAAAAAATAGAGCTAAACTTGGCTGGCTAGCTTTTTTATGTGTGACAGAGCATTATGTGAGGACAAAGAAAATTTTCTGTTTTAGATTCTATCTTAAAGGAACTCTAAATTATTTTGAACTGAACTGAATTTGAATTGAATTGAAAAAAGTGCCAGCACCTTCCAGCAGGGACTAGAACTCACGACCCCTGAACTGATAGTCGAACACTAACTATAATTGATACGAGCCTGGCTATTCCAGCTTCTCTCCAGAACGAAGAAAAAGAGGGTAGGACCACAGGAGAAAAAGTTCTAATCGAAAGAAAAATCACAGAACTGCCCGGTTTTTCCACCGAAGAAGCAAAAAATGACGGTAAATGAGCCCACTTACTCCAAATGGATACGCCTTGAAGAGGGGAGAAAACCCACTGACTGGGGGTGCGTCTAAGGGAAAAAATGCCAGAAGGGTATCTCAAAATTGCACTGCGACCAGTAATCAAGCTTCTTGTTGTTGCCCTCGCGTATTTTAAGAAAGTGAGTCTGTCGTACAGGCCTTCGGTAGTCTGTTCTCTGTATGTCTGGTGTGCCCGTGTGTTGTGGGTGACGAACTTTAAACACTGTTGTTGTTGTTGTTGTTGTTGTTGTTGTTGTTGTTGTTGTTGTTGTTGTTACTGCTGCTGCTGTTGTTGTTGTTGTTGTTGTTGTTGTTGTCATCGCAGCAAATGCAGTTAGCAGAAACATCAAAGTTGGCAAAATGGTAGATGATGCTTATTCAAACATGCCATACTGAGTCATTTCTTCACACATCAAGGACAATGGGATATGATGTCGGGTTTAAAAAAAATAATGCTTTGGTCACACACACATTAATTTTGTATTTTCTCAGAAACCACACATGCATGACGATCCCACACGTGGAAGAGAAACAAACACTAGGAAGGTCCTTCTGACACTGATTCGAATGGCCTTGCCTAAAAATCACATTCCAAAGGTTTAGAGGGAAGTTTCCGGTGGACAGTATTGGAAATTTATGTATTTAGAGCAGGGGCGGTCGGTGGTCTAGTGGTTAAGAGACTTGTCACCAATGCGAGAGGTGAGGGGTTCGAACCCCACTCGGGGCAAAGAATTTTTTCCTTCTCGTATGTGGCACCGTTCATTCGGGGGTTCTCTCCGGGTACTCCGGCTTCCTCCCCCTCTGCTTTGGAAATGTTCAGCCCACCAAGTTTGAAAAATAAATGCATAAGCTTATCTAAATTCCGAAATTTAAATAGCTGAGCTGACCCTTCGCACCACGTGATTGTAATACGTTTATGTCCTGTGTGTGAGAGAATGCGTGTGATTCACGTGAGCGTGCGTGTTGGGTTTAGGGATAAAGCGCCTTATTAATGCGATTATTATTATTATTATTATTATTATTAAATATTATAAAGACATTTCTCAGCATGGATCGCAGAAAACACACAGGAAAAAAATCTTAGCAAAAAACTGTTAGTAGTGCTAGGACCATGGGAGAATACATCAACAGACACTGTTTAAAAAAAAAAAGTCAGAGACGTATGGGAGATACCAAAGACGGGGTAACGAGGAAAAGACCATCACAAAAATTTGGCCCCAGCCGGGATTCGAACTCACGACCCAAGCATTGAAATTCCAACGCTCTACCATTCGGCTATCCCGGCTCCCCTGCACTTTTATGCAGATTTTTTTTTTCTTTTGTGCGAACCCCCCCCCCCACCCCCCCCCCCCCCCCCCCAAAAAAAAACAAAAAAAACCGCCAATTGTTCCACACATAAAGAAGAAAATGCGATCCGACCCTTCACCCTTTTTTTTAGTTCAACCGAGGAATATATTTGAGAAGAAGAAAGATGTAATCCATGTCTGACTTCCCTGTCTTTCTATAGATCATGATCAGCCTTCCTACCTCCCAATCAATGACGTCCTTCCGTCTTCGCTTTGAAATTGTCCTGTATGTGACAGGTCCCATCCGGTCAGGAGAGCTCGTAAAATGGCCGCCTGATTAAGACTCACCAAACCAAGCCCTACCATTTCCGTTCTTCCCCTAGTGGTGGCCGGAAGTCGGGCGCCATTTTGTGATCCCTTGGTAAAAGTCTGAGCACTGGATTTTTTTTTTTCTGCCGGTCCCTTTTCTACAACCATCTCATGTCTCCTCTCCCCCTTTCCTGGCTTTTCGGGGGAAGTTCCAACAGCTGTTGTTTTTTTCTTTTTTCTTTTTTTGTTTTAACCAGTGTTGCTAAATTCGGCCTCTCTCCTGTCCGTGGGCGGTTTTGCTGCTGGGGTTTCCTCCCTTCCCAATCCACCCCCGGTCCCGCAGTTTTTCAATTTTCTCCCGCACCTCCTCCACCCCCCCCCCCTCCCCTTCCTGCCTTCCGCGAAAGTTTCCCCAATCGAGTTCATAAAATTATGTCTCATGCAGAGCTCATCATTAAGTTAATAGATCACTCAGTGTAAGAGGCAGGGATGATTGTAGTGTCGGTGGGAAGAGTGAGGGAGTGTGTGGGGGGAGGGGAGGGGAGGGGGGAGGGTCACGGCTTATTTCTTACATCTTCCAGGCTGTTTACACTTGCCAATTTTAATGGGTTGAACCCTGGTTTGTGCGTCTACATTCAACCAACCAGGGTTAAAAGCGACCCCGGGTTCAACCCTGCTACGGACCACGGTTGAACCCGGGTCCAAGGCCAACTCGCATTTCAGATCTAGACATGCGGCAGCTGGCGTCATGATATGATGCTTTAGTCAAGGCGTGACGGCGGACATAAGTTTCCCCTGCGTGATTTGCAAGGGACGGACTTGCAGAGAATGTTCTGGTACATAGTATAAACGCTATTAACCCGAGTCCAACCCGAAATATCCGTTTATGGACAATGAAGTTCTCTCTCTCTCTCTCTCTCTCTCTCTCTGCATCTGTCTGTATTTTGTGTCTTCGTGCCTTTTGCAGACGATCAAGAACACCACAGATCCTGTGTTCAAGGAACGGTTCCTGTTTGCTGTGGAGCGGGAGGATCTATTCGGCCGTGTCTTGAACTTGCAGGTAAGTTTCGTATTTCTAGTGGTGCCAGTGCTTGCGGATGACATTTGGTTTATTGCAATACAATTTGTACAAGTAAACAATTAGTGAGCATAACAAGCACCGCTGATGATAATGCTCAGGGGGGAACAAGTACATATTGACAGTATTGCAATGGCAGGCTAAACTGGTCAGTAATTATGACAAATTTAAACTACAAAAGAGAGAGAGAGAAGGAAGGGGGGGGGGTTCTATGTGTACTCACAACGACCAAAAAAAGAATCTTCAACTGGCATTTCGCCAGATGTAGCCTTGAAAACCCGTGGAAAAAGTTTTTTCTGAAAATGGTGGATTTTTTCCTGCCTTTAAAGTCAGTGCGACTAAAAATGTACAGAAAATCACGCCTTTTTCGTGACAACAAAAAAAAACATCATAAAGTAGCATACTGGCAAAACAGAATCCTTCTAACAAAGACAGCAGTTGAACTCCGCTCAGTTTGTGTCCTTACGCCTGTTGTTGTGGTTTTTTTTTTTTGTTTTTTTTTTTTTTTATGAATAAACAAAATGGACATCATCTAGCGGCAAATTTAGATAAACGTTCTACTTTTCAGGGCCCGTATGTAATGGTCGAGGTTAGGGCTTTTTGCCCTGGGTTAGTGTCTAACTTCGAACTAAACTAGCTCTAGGGTTAAATTTTCTGTTGTCAAGTTTTTTCTTTCTTTTTTTTTAATCAAGAAGCGGGCCCATTCTAGCATTCCGTGCATTCCAGCAAGGTGCCTAAGCCGTTATAGAAGGATTTTTTTTTTCTTCCTTTCTTCGCTTCCTTTCTTATTTAATTTTGCTTTTGGGTTTCTGTTGTCCTAGTCTGGGTTAGGCTCGTAGCCGCGGGTTAATTAAACTCGACATTTATATACGGACCCAGAATACGCATGACACGAGCACTCTGGAAATTGTATTCCATCTCGTGACCTTGTGATTACTTTCAGGTGTATGCAGTGGACAAGTACGCGCGTCAGAAGGTGATTGGAGAGGCCGACCTCCGCGTTGGTGACGTGGACCTCAACATGCCCATCAAAATTTGGTTAAATCTCCGAGGCTTAGACGAGGTAAGAAATGATGATGATGATGATGATGATGATGATGATGATGATGATGATGATGATGATGATGATGATGATGATGATGATGACGACGACGACGACGACGATGATGATGAACACTTATTTCAGGATAGAGTTGTTAGGCACTGGAAGGCCTCTCTTACACACTGTCCTGCTAACACTACAACAGACTATTCAGCTAGGTATTAGGACCACATTAAACCAGAACTTGATCTATGTGGCAAATCCAGGAGATTAGTACAAAACAAGCAAGTACACCAAAACATTTAACAAAAGATTTATAGGAATCTAGCATCAGTAAGGCGGTTATAGAGAATCATATCTAGCCATGCGTGAGTACTGCAGCCATGATAATGTTGACAATGCTACTGTGACCTAAGCGCTGGTCAAACCCTGAGCGCTTAGACCTTTTTATCAGTCCAGATGGCGGTAAGTTGGTCACGGATGTTTGCCTAGAATCTTCGACGTCTAGCTGCGATGCACAGATACTACGTGCATTGAAGCATTATTATTTGGCCATTTTCCATGCCGGTGACTATAGCTATAAATTTTATTTGTCTTCCTGTGGCAAAGACTACAAAATTAACATGACTGACAGTAAACAAGCTATTGAAATAAACATTTTCAAAACTAATAACAAGAAAGCTTTGCAGAAATCGAATGAGAGTACTCGAATGTGAGTGTCATTTCCTATGCACTTGTGCTCGCGTAACTGTATTCTTCTCCCTTTGACAGAAACCTGCAGAATACGGAGACATCTTGTTTTCATTGAGTTATCTGCCCACTGCCGAGCGTTTGACGATAGTCATTGTCAAGGCCCGCAACCTCAGGTGGCGAGAAGGCAAGGATAGTGGGGGTGAGTTTTTCCTGCTTCCTCTCAGCCATATGTACTCAGTGGGAAACAAGAAAAAAAAAATTTAAATACGAGTACAGGGGAGCCGGTGTAATCACATCACATCATAGCCTCCGTACCTGTATATTCTCTATGTGGTAAACAAGTGTATGGGTATATGTAAAGATTGCCCAAAGTGTTTCAGTTGTTGGTGCATGGTTGGTTCAAGTTATAGGTGGTTGGTGGGTTGGAATTCCGCGTGTGAATTTGTTCGTGTACTGTGATGCTTGCATAGATGCACCGGAGTGTGCGTACTTGCGAAAGCCTGGTCTCAACCGGGGGAAAAGGTGATATAGAGAGAGAGAGAGAGAGAGAGAGAGAGAGCTTGTATTCTTCTTCAAGTTAGTTCATTGTAAACGCCCACTGTTCTGTATCTTCTCTATTTGACAGACCCCTTCGTGAAGGTGTACCTGCTGCAGAACGGGAAGAAGATCAGCAAGAAAAAGACGTCAGTCAAGCGTGGGGAACGGAACCCTATCTACAACGAGGCCATGATATTCTCCGTGCCCTCTGCAGCACTACCCGTAAGACATTCATCAATCAAAACAGCGAAATCATCAAACAAAACATTGTAATTTAATCACAGTCAGCATTGCCTCACGAGCGAATCCGTTCTAGTTGAGAGTCTGCCATCGCTTGGGTCTCTCAGTCTGAAAGAAATCAAGAGTTTATTATCAATAAGGCACCCAGCCTGTCAAGTAAAGTAAGGAGGGAGGGTGTCACTGGTACAAGCATGCAGTAGAGGAAATAAATTATATCCACACATCATGTCATAGGAACGGAATCACATAATCCAAGGGTGGGTGGGTGGGTGTTTGGGAGTTTAACGCCCTTTTCCACCACGTAAGGATAATATCAGAGATAATGCAACGAGAAAAAGGCCAGCATAAATATTTGGCCCCAGTCGGGGTTCGAACTCTGGACCCGAGCATTGAGAGTCCAACGCTCTACCATTTGGCTGTCCCACCTCCTCCATATAATCCAAAGCAGACATTATTTGTAGACTGTCTTAAAATATCAGCCAATGTAATCGCAACACATTTACTGGCAAGTATAGTATTAATCCTTATCAGAACATCAGAATAGTAATTATATCGTTATCAGAACATGAGAATGGAAATACGTGTAATAATAATGATTATTTTATTTGAAAAGCGCTTTTGATATGATTATAATTATGATCGAAATGCTAAATTATAAACTGTAATTTCTCAAGAGAATGCTTCCCGTGTTTATCCAGACCATACAGCTCCGAATCACCGTGGCCGAGTTCCTGCCAGGAGAGAGCAAAACGCCTTCGCTGGGTCACGTGATCGTTGGGTCCAACACTTCCGGTACCGAAGCCTCTCACTGGAACCAGATGATGACGTCCCTGCGAAAGCCAGTCGCCATGTGGCACTACCTGCGAAAATAGGTCTTTGCCGCGAAAACAGGGTGGACACTCAGAGGAGGAAGAAAATCGATTTGAAAGCAGCCGGCTGTGTTGGGAACTGAAAATGAAACGCCAGCCGGGGCCCTTTCCGTTGCACACGTGGGTACAGGCAGTCCACTAGGTCGCCGCTGGGTCGGCTCTATGTCTATGACGTTTGTCACAGTGATACTGGTTAGGTCGGCTGAGCTGGTAAGACTGAAGAGAGAGAGACACACAGAGAGAAAGACAGAATGCTTTATGCTTGCTTCCGCTTCGACCTGACTCGTCGCAAGCCTGGGCGGCCGTACACTGAGGTCCTCGTGTGTGCACTCGCTTCAGTACAGACTGAACTAACAGTGTAAGATAATTGAGCGTCAGTTTGTCGACTGAGGAACACCAGGCCGTCGTGTTAACTGAGTGATGACGGCCTCAAAAGTTACTGAGTATGTGTCGCCGGGTCCGGCCGGCGTCGAAACGCCGTTTGCTGCGTTTGTGTTTTGTTTCTGCGTCTTCAGTGACTTTCATCAGTTCAATTTGATTTCTTGCCGGTTGTGCTGTCTGATTGGAAGTGGGAGGGATGGGAGGGGGAACTGGGGGGGGGGGGGGGGGGTGGTCGTTGTTTTTAACCGATACTCACAAGAGTACTGACTCGACATTGGAAATGGCAGAATGGAGTAAAATATCCGCGAGACTGAGATACATAAACCTATATGACACAAGAGTTTTTAAAATTAATTCCTCAAGCGTCCTCCTGTCCATTAACTCCCCTATGAATCAGTACGACCCCCCCCCCCCCCCCCCCAAAAAAAAAAAAAAATGAGGGCAGATTAATATTTTAGAGGTGTGACTGACAAGAGTTTTTAAAATTAATTCCTCAAGCGTCCTCCTGTCCATTAACTCCCCTATGAATCAGTACGACCCCCCCCCCCCCCAAAAAAAAAAATAAAAAAATGAGGGCAGATTAATATTTTAGAGGTGTGACTGGCTGCGTGGGTCATCGCGTGGATGCTGTTACATGGCGAGACTCCATCGCTACACGGTGTCTGTGATGCGTGAGTGAACGCGTGTGGTCAGTTCACGTGAGTGTGCGTGTGCACGAAACGGCTTTGGCAAAATCGAGCAAGAAGATCGCGAACATTCCAGTATAGCCATAAGCCATAACTTGGAGGTATTTTCTAGCTTAGCTAGCAGCTTCGTAAACAGGCATAAAGTGAATGTCACAGAACCGTGCTTGGCTTCTTTCTTTTCATTAATGTTGTTTTCCAGACACCCAGCTTGCCATTGTAATCTCAGGTACCATCGGGTTGTGTATCCAATTTCCAATATTACCCTGGTCCGTCAGTGCGCATGCGAAATCCAAATACGGCAGTGATTTTATTGCTCTACGGCAATGTATAAGATTTCAGGCCAGTCGGAATATTAAAAATTGAAAAAAATAAAATCGAACTTTCTCGAACCCAAGGCTTGGATGTCAGCTTTTTCCAAAATTGGGGTAGGGACGGGGGGAAGCTGAAAACATATTACGGCCTTGTCTGTTACAGGTGCAGATGTATGTGTGTTTATTTTGTAACTTTACACCTGCACATATATACCAGCACTCACATTCCGCACTCACATCCCCCCCCCCCCCCCCCCCCACTCGTCCGGTCCTCCCACCATCAGGCTGGGGAATGGCTGAGGGAAAAATGAAAAAAAAAGACTGAAACTTAGACCGGGGTGCAAAGGCAGCGCCTTTCTGGGGGACTTCGGGGGTAATGCCCTACTAAAGAAAACAAATCTTAAACATTTAAAGGCACCTAGTAGTCTCTTCTAGCGCCCACAAGTAACATACTGACGTGTTAGTCTTCAAAAATGAAGATAGACTGTGCCATATGGCATGACATGTCTCCATAGGGCTTACATGACTCTGTGCAATCATTTTCCTTTGTTTACATTCATTTTCGTTGGCTGAAACTTAGATTTCTTTGGCTGAAACTTAGATTTCTTTGGCTGAAACTTAGATTTCTTTGGCTGAAACTTAGATTTCTTTGGCTGAAACTTGGATTTCTTTGACTGAAACTTAGATTTCTTTGGCTGAAACTTAGATTTCTTTGACTGAAACTTGGATTTCTTTGGCTGAAGCTTAGATTTCTTTGGCTGAAACTTAGATTTCTTTGGCTGAAACTTAGATTTCTTTGGCTGAAACTTAGATTTCTTTGGCTGAAACTTGGATTTCTTTGACTGAAACTTGGATTTCTTTGGCTGAAACTTAGATTTCTTTGGCTGAAACTTAGATTTCTTTGGCTGAAACTTAGATTTCTTTGGCTGAAACTTGGATTTCTTTGACTGAAACTTAGATTTCTTTGGCTGAAACTTAGATTTCTTTGGCTGAAACTTAGATTTCTTTGGCTGAAACTTAGATTTCTTTGGCTGAAACTTAGATTTCTTTGGCTGAAACTTGGATTTCTTTGACTGAAACTTAGATTTCTTTGGCTGAAACTTAGATTTCTTTGGCTGAAACTTAGATTTCTTTGGCTGAAACTTAGATTTCTTTGGCTGAAACTTGGATTTCTTTGACTGAAACTTAGATTGATTTCTTTGGCTGAAACTGGGATATCTTCGGCTGAAACTAAGATTTCTTTGGCTGAAACTTAGATTTCTTTGGCTGAAACTTAGATTTCTTTGGCTGAAACTTAGATTTCTTTGGCTGAAACTTGGATTTCTTTGACTGAAACTTAGATTGATTTCTTTGGCTGAAACTGGGATATCTTCGGCTGAAACTAAGATTTCTTTGGCTGAAACTTAGATGTCTTTGGCTGAAAGAATAAGAAATTTAGCTGAAGACTGCCAAATGACTGAAAATTCCCCAGCCTGAACCATCCGACGCCCATCCCCACTCCTGCGTCCAGTTGGGCATTCTGTTCGGTTGCGCGTATGCTGCAAGTCATGCGACCTTCGTGCAAGGGTGATGAAACATATGCGCATTTTTGTGTTTGTCACATGCGACGCGCACTGTAAGGGCATCCAAACAAATTCATATCAGGCAACTATTCCTAAATGTTCTTTGACGCCAATGCCTGTCTCCTCGACCAAACTTCTTGTTGTCAGTGACCGTTTTCTGCTTTTGTTGCTGTGATTTTAAGAGTTCAGTGATTGTTTTTCGCTGTGATGTCAAGGGTTCCCTTGTAAACTCGTGTTGAAAAAACAAAAACAAAAAAAAAACGTATAATTATTGTTTGCAATGTAAAGTGTACCATCGCACAAACCCGTGTATGGTGTACATTTGTCATTATTCCCACCAAAGCATTATTATCTTTGAATGTACATACAAAGTATATATCTATATTAAGTGTATTCACGTGTATACTGAACCAGTTGTAAATCATTTTACCTTCATCTGTGATTCATTGACACTCACAAAACAACCCTCGCACCTTGCCGTCTGTACAAAAATGAGTTGAAACGCCCATGAATATGGAACTTCCAAAAGGTTCGATATTATGTTTTCTTAGCACGTTACGGTATGCATTCGTTACCACCTAGAGTAGCAAACTGTGCAAAAACACGTTTCCCCAGACCGTCATAAGAGGAAGGCCACACATCCGGTTTGTGATTAATTTGCACAGGGGTGTATGATTCGTAAGCTCAGTTGCAAGAACCGTGACAGATCTTGAGCCAAAACGAACTTTTATCAGTGCAGCCGATGTCAGTCACACTGGAGACGTTTTTGTTCGAACAAACTTGGAAAACAGATCTTCTTCTGCGGTCGATTTAGTTTGACTGGTTGCGGCGTCAGATCCGTCTGCAGCCCGGTCGCCATCAGTGACGAATCCCACGGTCGTCTCAAGGTCATGACGGCTACCCCAAAGCTGCACGTGTAGCTCTGCGTCCTCTGGCCAGGTTTGACCTCGTAGAGCATCATGGGCAGGGCAGTATTGAAGGATGTGTTCTGGGGTCTGGGATCCAGTGTCACATGGACATTCGTCAGTGTGGACAATCTTGAGTCGGTCGAGGTGGCTCACTAGTCTGGAAGACAGCTCCGGGGGACAAAATCAGGGCAAAGGCAGTTTGTATCCGTATGTCACGCGAGAAGCACGGCAGGAAAACAGCATGTTCGCAGTTTGTTCGGACTAAAAACACTCCCGTGTGACGACACCGGCCTATGCTGTAACCGGCGGCTCACAACTGAGCCTGCTTTTCAACAGTCCATGCGCGGATCGCTCAGCACTGATCGGTATACGTTCAAGAGTCAAGACAGTAGTTGTACATACATTAGTAACGCACACGTAAACAGATTAGCTTTACGGAATGTATCTCATGATCGGCTGTTAGACTGACTGAGGCGCCCGGCATCATATCAAGTGAACCAGCGTAAGTGACATGTGTCGGGTTGACAGCTTTACTGAATGCAAACAGATATACAAATTAATTTAACTTGAAAACACCAACACTAACAAATTGAAGAGATACGATTGTTTTATCATAATTATGATAATGCGAGAGCGGACAAATTCTGTTGTGCTTTATGGTCTGTTTCCTGAATTAAAAAAAATAAATAAAAAGAGCTTCAGCGAGTTGTGTCTCCAAGCTCTCTCTCTCTCTCTCTGTGTGTGTGTGTGTGTGTGTGTGTGTGTGTGTGTGTGTGTGTGTGTGTGTGTGTGTGTGTGTGTGTTGGTGTTGGTGTGTGTGTGAGAGGGAGAGCGAGAGAGTGTGTACTTTTCTATGTTACTTTAGTCTTGCCATTTTTGTTTTTGTTTCTTTTCTTGTATTCATTTTTATCTTTGCTTGTGTGTGTGTGTGTGTGTGTGTGTGTGTGTGTGTGTGTGTGTGTGTGTGTGTGTGTGTGTGTTGTTGTTGTTGTTGTTGTTGTTGTTGTTGTTTCCTTTATTGGTGTTGTAGCAACGGCTAATTGAAAATTATTCATTGTTTGGTTAAATCACTTTCTTTGGAAGATCAGTAAAGTTCGTTCGTTCACATACACACTCACACAAACACACAGAGGCCGGTAGGGCTTGTAAAGGGAAGGGAACTTGCGAACCACGCAGATCTGAACCGCGCTACTGTTTTCAAGAGTTCTGCCAGCATTGCTACCAGTCTTGCACGGCGTTGATTTAGGAAAAAATAAACAATCAGGAAAGAGATTTAAAAACTTATAAAGGGAAGCAATTCAGTTTTTAGTCGGTGCAGGCTAATATGGTGGTTGCGTCCCTTAGACCGATCGGTGGCTCAAAGGCTCAGCAAATCATTGTAAGGGAGATGACCCGTCTTAATCAACTGCATAGTGAATTTAGGTGTTGCTTCCCTTGGACCGTTGAAGGCGAATGCGGTTGGGCCGATCTCAAAAAGAAAGTGCACAGATCATGACACTGACTGAATCATCCAGCAAGTTGCTGCTGTGCCTCTGTAATATTGGGAACCTTCATATCTTTTGTGAACCAAATATCTGATCATCGGTGATGTTTCACGTGTTCAAATTACACAAAAGTTTACTTTTAGTTTTACATGGCTTTGTTGGGTTTGTTTGGCGTTTTTTTTTTTTGGTTTTTGGCAGAGGGCATAGTGCTTGTTGAATCCTCCTTTCGCCGATTTCGCACTTTTTGTGCTACCCATTATACTCAATGAAAACTACATGCTTACGGCATTTCACTATAAACACCATTTCGCTGTATACAAAGACGGTTCTTTCTACATGAAACTTCTCACCCACTGCTGGAACCAAAATCAGGATGGTCGTTACCTTTTCTGAATGTCCGGGCAAGCACTCACTAATGAAGAAGTTTTTAACAAGTTATCAAGTGACAGTACTGTCCTATCAAAATAGGGGCTTGTTTGATTCTTTATTTGCTCTGTGTGTGCACAACTATGCATGTGTGTGTGTGTGTGTGTCTCTGTGTGAGAGAGAGAGAGCGAGCAAGCATGCACATACACCTCCAGTTAATTTGCTCACAAATGGCATCTTTCATCATTCTGTTTTCAACTGCTGCGTGTCATACACCTGGTACACACACTCAAAAACTTACGTCTGGTTGGTCCTCATTAAAAAAAAAAGAGTGAAAAGGCATGATGAGCGTGTGCAAGAAGTCAATGAACGAAATTTTCATATTGACTGCCGAGTAGTATTAATAATTGGAAACAGGTAAATTTGGATAAGAGGTAAAGAACTTTAACTGAATGAGGCTGTTGTGTATATATATATATCCATCTCTGGAAGCACTTTTTACCCTGTTCCAACCTTTTTAAAAAGTTCTTAATGTTGTTCCTTGTGAAGTTTTTTCCCCACAGAAAATACCACCTTTCCTGCAATCAGCACAATTCCAGCAATACAGGTATGTACCCTCACCACAATCATCTCTGAAGAAAATGACAGCTGACTTGAGTAACTTAAATTATTTTTTATTTGCGACATGTTTTACACACACTCTCATACATCAATTTGCACATCTGACAAAAGCCCTGTTGACGCGAAAAAGCAGCACAGCCAAATCACACTTGCGTCCCATCCTTCAACCATACACAGTAATGGCAATCTGCAAAGAAGAAAATACAGAAATTAAACAATAGAAAGCAGCATGCACGAAGACCTGCAAAGCAAACACAAAAAAAACATAATATGAATAACAATGATACAAACAGCTGGACAAATCTTAACAGTTCTGGTTTTAAAGCCATCAACAAAACTGCATTTTTAAAAAATGCTGAATGCAAACTGACAGTCAAAACTTAACACTGAAACACTCAATCTTCCTAAAAGAATACACAAATTAATATTTTCACTGGCTTCAAATTCGTACTAAAAGAAGACGGCTTGCTCCTCGGTCAAAACTAAATAAAAACACAAATAATACACACACACACACACACACACACACAGTGACACACACTAACATCAGATACTGAACTAAATTGGTTTACATTTGCAATTCTATGAACCTCAAGATAAGATCTGTGTTCAGCTACAAGTATGAAACTTAATGCTGAACTGCTTCAGCTAGAAGATCAGGAGACAAACTAAAGCGATCAATCGTCAAATATACTTACTGCACAGTTACACATAACAATGGTCCGTGACTTCAGTTGTTCAGACGAAGATTCCAACCCACAACAGCAGGAAGAGGACACCAAACCCCATGAAGACTGATGCCACAAGTGACACCGACAGCTCTTTGTATAGATCCCTGGTAAACTTTGTGGATGTCACCTCATAGCTTGAACTGGCTAAGGAATAAAAACTGACATAACTGAAAACATCCCCAGCCCTCCTGGTTGCAAGACCACAGTGCTCTGCTTCATAAAACCTCTATGTCCAACTGTTAAACATGAGTGAACACGGTTTGCACTATACCTTGAAAATTTGTTACTGTACTGTACCATCAATACGAAATTGTAATAGTTCTTTACTTCCCTAAACCTTCTCCGTTCACTGCTCTGATCTATTGATGGTTGGGCGCCCCAGAAATCCATCAAGTGTTTTTTCTGCAAATCCTGTGACAGTTAATGACATTAGTATGCTCTGGTTACGAAACTGGGACTTTCTGGGACTGTCAACTAGCAGTCATATTGTAAAAGGATACACAAAGAACCAAGCCATGAAGAAGATGCCAATGCCCAACAAAACCACTGTCAGATGTGGAAACACTGCAGGGTTGATAGGGCTCACATAGCGGTTCATTGAATCGATCTCCATCTGTAACACACGGTGAGAAACTTTTAAATACTATAATACATGAAAATTAACGGTAAAGTCACAACAGTGTTTCACCATACACAGACAGATCCTAAACCAACGAGAACTGTGCAGGAATGAAGGGGACTGTCACCATCAGTCTGCTACAGGAACAGCCCTTATCAGATGTACAGTACGCATCGTTTCTGCAGTCTTCTGCATTTTAGAAATGCAGTCGAAGTTTAAGAAACGCAACCAAAGTTAAGCAAGTTTAAAGACAAGCGTGAATACCCTGAATAATGTCGACGCAGGGCGGAAAAAGTGCAGTCTGAGAGTGAAAACCTTGTTTACAAGAGACCGGAAGCTGAATACGTGGCACCCTCACATAAGCCGGTGCGTGCAGCCATGGACTTTTTGTTTTGAATGCATTAGATTTATCCCTACTATTTGCATTAAGCCCGTAGAATGTGTGTAATTTCCCCTAGAAAGGCCGATTGCACTGGATTACCAGTCATAGCTCCAAACGGCAGCATATTACCTTGGCTAGTAGACCGGAAAACGACGATATTACTGGATGCGCATGCGTCACGTTTGGCGTGGCAGGAGATTCGATTGTTCGAAATAGGGGGAGTTTGTGTAACTGAGAAAATGTCGCTAAAATAAACTTTTACTTGAAAATGAGGTTAGTTATGGATGCGGCCCAAAAAAACATGGTTGTTCGGAGGTTTTTTCGTGGTTCTAAACGCAACTTTTGTTTCGTTCTAAAAACCACAACCTTTCACCCCTTTCGCACGCACTGCGTTAGCCCCGTGTTGTTTCCTGGGAGCGGTAAATATAACCGAGATCAATGGATTTGGGGTAAGTCAGGCTTGAACGCCAAAAGGCTAGACGTGTGATTACACCTGCCCTTCTCTGTCAGTGTCACCCATCTGAGGCGAGACATGCCAGACTGGTCACGGACGGCATTGTGTACGGGTGCGTGTGAATGATCAGTCGCAGGATAGCTTCGCCAAGCGGTGTGATAATGCACGAACATTAGCGAGGGGGGGTTGTCATCGCCGTGTATGATTGATTGACAGCCGAACTGACGCGCGCGTGCTGCTAAGGACGCTGTGAGGAGTATGAACGTGTGCATGACATACGTGAAATCTGTGCCTGAGAGAGAGGTGTGAGGGCCGGATGCATACTGTATCACTTTCGCTTCCCTGTCCTCGGAGTTGGAGTATGGAAGCAAACTACCCGCGTTCACTAAAATGTTGAGTGCGTTGTCCCGTGGTTACAGTTCCTGGGAGTCCGGAGAACTTGATCCTTTCGGCAAGAACGAATGCAAAGTAAGATTTAGATTTGTTGTTGTTGTTGTTGTTCGGCAAGAACGAATGCAAAGTAAGATTTAGATTTGTTGTTGTTGTTGTTGTTCGGCAAGAACGAATGCAAAGTAAGATTTAGATTTGTTGTTGTTGTTGTTCGGCAAGAACGGATGCAAAGAAAGATTGAGATTTTTTTGTTGTTGTTGTTTATCGGGGAGGGGGGTGGGGTGTTGTTTTGTTTTTACATGTATTTTGGTCTTTTAGGTTGTTGGGTTTTTGTTGGTTTTTGTTTGTTTTTGTTGTTGTTTTTGGTTGGTTTTTGTTTGTTTTTGTTGTTGTTTTTTGTTTGTTTGTTTTGTGTGTGTGTTTTGGGATTGGTTTTTTGTTTTGTTTTGGGGTTGTTTTTTTTTGGGGGGGGGAGGGGGGCTGGGTTGTTATTGTTTTGTGTTGTTCGGTTGTTTCTGTGTGTGTGTGTGTGTGTGTGTGTGTGTGTGTGTGTGTGTGTGTTCTGGGTTTCAAGTTCTGGGGTTTCGTTTCTTGAGTGTTTTGGCGCACTTGGATTATTTTGTTTGTTTGGTGTTTGTTTGTTCTTGCTTGTTTTTGTTCGGTTTTTGTTTTCTTGAGGGTTGTAGTTTTGAGTAATTAACTATGCTCATTGTTCACAAGCAGATTCCTAAAACGTGAACAACAGCACCATATTTCAGGATGGAAAGTCGGTATTTCAGCCCTTGCTGCCTTCTTCAAGACTCATTGCTGATAGCACAGTATAAACTAAGATAAAGATTTCTTTCATAAACTCAATCAAATGAACATCAGATTAACGGGAACCAAACAGTGTGTTTTATTTGAAGTCATGTGGCCTGTAATTGTTCCAAAACCAGCTATTCATTTCAAGACTTCTGATCTGAAAACAGGCATGTGAGATCAAGCATTAGTCACGGTCCCATTTTGCCCTGGGGCAGATCGACAACTTGGTCAGGTCATTGTAAGGGATTATCCCACAAGGCAGTCATTAGCTGGTCAGGGTGTAAGATCACCACATTGTATTACACGTACCTGTGTGTAATACTACTATTAATGGTACACACACAAGGCAGTCATTAGCTGGTCAGGGTGTAAGATCACCACATTGTATTACACATGCCTGTGTGTAATACTACTATTAATGGTACACACACAAGGCAGTCATTAGCTGGTCAGGGTGTAAGATCACCACATTGTATTACACGTACCTGTGTGTAATGCTACTATTAATGGTACACACACAAGGCAGTCATTAGCTGGTCAGGGTGTAAGATCACCACATTGTATTACACGTACCTGTGTGTAATACTACTATTAATGGTACACACACAAGGTAGTCATTAGCTGGTCAGGGTGTAAGATCACCACATTGTATTACACGTACCTGTGTGTAATACTACTATTATTGGTACACACACAAGGCAGTCATTAGCTGGTCAGGGTGTAAGATCACCACATTGTATTACACGTACCTGTGTGTAATACTACTATTAATGGTACACACACAAGGCAGTCATTAGCTGGTCAGGGTGTAAGATCACCACATTGTATTACACGTACCTGTGTGTAATACTACTATTAATGGTACACACACAGTGTGTCTGTACAAAACTTGCAGTGGTGTAGCACCAGCTGCACAATTCTACAGACAATGGGGGGTGGGTGTTTAGGAGTTTAACATCCTTTTCCACCACGTACGGGTGATATCAAAGACGGGGCAACGATGAAAAAGCCAGCACAAATATTTGGCCCCAGCCGGGATTCGAACTCATGATCCGAGTAGTGGAAGTCCAGCGCTCTACCGTTCGACCACCCCGGCTCTCCTCTACAGACAATATTAATTGTGATAACTTGTGAAGATGAAGTTAGAAGGCCAAAAAGAAAGTATTCAGAGTATTTTGCATTTATATACACATATGGGATTTCACGTCAGATACCATTACAATTATGGTGGTGTACAAAGTGTGTTTCTTCATTATATTTTGAGTTCTTTGTTTCCTGTGTTACAAATTTGGGCCTGCTGATGTAGGCTGAACAAGGATAGTCGTTTCCGCTTTACCTGTAATGCATGTACCTGTAGGCGTTGTGTAATGTATGAGCTGGGCGACATATGGCTCCTTACCTGAAAGAGTGAATCAGAGATTAATAGCAAGCTTAAGTCCATGGTGCATGAGTGGGAGAGGTGCCTAATTAAGTGGAAAACAAGGGCGGGAAAATCAATCCACCTGTTTAATACCAAAGAGTTTCTTTATCTTTTATGTGTTACGGGGCCGTATTTCTTTGCACACCTTACAGGCGAACTGTGGTCTAGTGGTTATAAGAGGCTTGTCACCAATGCGAGAGGTCCGGGGTTCGAGCCCCACTCGGGGCAAAGAATTTTTCCTTCTCGTACGTGGCACCGTTCATTCGGGCCGATCGTCGGGGGTTCTCTCCGGGTACTCCGGCTTCCTCCCCCTGCTTTGGAAATGTTCAGCCCACCAAATTTGAAAAATAAATGCAATTCCAAATTCCAAAATTTAAATAGCTGAGCTGACCCTTCGCACCACGTGATTGTAATATGTTTTTTAGTGTGTGAGAGAATGCGTGTAATTCTCGTGAGCGTGCGTGTTGGGTACAGTTTGTGGAGCTTTAAGCCGATTCATGAAATTGGGTGAAGTGCCTATACGATACTCATTGTTAATACCAAAGAGTTTCTGCATCTTTATGTGTTACGGGGCATATTTCATTGCACACCTTACTTACAGTTACAGATCAGTTGCTTTACTGGGAACCTCATCCAACTTGAGTGGGATAACGTGGGCTGTTTTGTAATTATTTGTAATTCAGTAAATCTTTACTGTTACGAGGGTATACATTTCCAGGGCATAGTGAGCACAACACATGGCTTGGCCTGGCAAACTTTCTTGTCAGACACTACAAAGAGGGATGCACATGTACTGATGTGGGTAGGAGGGTGGGTGTTTTGGGGTATAACGTCTTTTTCCACCACATACGGGTGATATCAAAGACGGGGCAACGATGAAAAAGCTAGCACAAATATTTGGCTCCAGCCGGGATACGAACTCACGACCCGAGCATTAGAAGTCCAACGCTCTACCATTCGGCCACCCCGGCTCCCCCATTTACTGATGTAGTTTGATATGGCTGATACTTGTAAATAAAGCAATAAGTTCATTGACATCATTTGAGGGGAGAAAAACATTACGCCAGTCTCTTTCATCTTGAAATCACCCCTTTTACATAAAATGGTGTCATCAACATACTGTGTTTAGCCAATACTCAGCAGAGTAAAAGAGCGGGGCTTTGGCCAAGTGGAGTCGTCTATTGCTCTCTGATGGGGGAGCCGGGGTGGCCGAATGGTAGAGCGTTGGACTTCCAATGCTCGGGTCGTGACTTCGAATCCCGGCTGGGGCCAAATATTTGTGCTGGCTGCTTCAATGTTACCCCGTCTTTGATATCACCCATATGTGGTGGAAAAAGGACGTTAAACTCCCAAACACCCACCCACCCACCCGCTCTCTGATGATTGAGTGGCCACAGTCCACTAGCGCATCCGTATGTTCAGTCCCATGCACACATGGTGATACCAGCAACAATAATTTTTTATGCGCAGACTTTGTTATCTCCATCTCTGCATGCCACCAGCAAAAAAATCAGTGTGTGTGTGTGTGTGTGTGTGTGTGTGTGTGTGTGTGTGTGTGTGTGTGTGTGTGTGTGTGTTATATACGTTTATGTTTTTTGTATGTTATGTGTAGTTTATGTACGCGCCCTGAGCTCTTGTGAGATGGGGTGCCACAAATACCCTTTATTATTATTATTATCAGATATTGTCTATATTCAGACTCTTCCGGAGGTGGGCCCCAGCGAACACCACAAGCATGGAGTAACCGTCACTCCCAGGACTCCTGGGAGGGGGGTGCACATCGCCCCCGCCCCTCCCACCACCGCACCCAAGGATAACGGTACATGTACTTTGGACCTGCCCAAGACCTTCCTGACACGGAAGGGGGCGCTGCTGTTGTTCACGGCCCCTGAGGGTCTACCAGAAAAGGACCACGTGAAACCTCGCGGGATACGGAGGAAACGAAAACAGCAGGAGTTGATAGACTTGAGTCTGAAGCTTGGAACTTTGGAGAGGTTGCAATTGTCTGTGCTTCAATATGGCGACACGGTCAGTGGTCATCTGTTTGTGCATACATGTGTGTGTGTGTGTGTGTGTGTGTGTGTGTGTGTGTGTGTGTGTGTGTGTGTGTGTGTGTGTGCGGAGGGGGGTGGGGGTGGCCGAATGGTAGAGCGTTGGACTTCTGATGCTCGGGTCATGAGTTCGTATCCCGGCTGGGGCCAAATATTTGTGCTGGCTTTTTCATCGTTGCCCCGTCTTTGTTATCACCTGTATATGTTGGAAAAGGACGTTAAACCCCCAAACACCCACCCACCCCTCTGTGTGTGTGTGTGTGAGAGAGAGAGTCACTTCTTCATTTTTCTTGTAGGAGTTATTCGTATACATGTGTGTGTGTGTGATGGTGGTGGTGTTTTTTGCTTTGCCGGTTTGGTTATTTGTTCTTGTTGCCCCCCCCTCCCCCCCCCCACACACACCACTTCAATAAATGGTAAATGTTATCATATGATCACCCCCCCCCCCCCGACGCATCAAAAAGGACTAAGGTTCTGTCGACGGATTATTAAACGGGTCAGTGAATATGCTACTTTCGATATATAGGTCTACCAATGAAACAGTTTCGCGCTTCCCGTGAAAATCTATATCTTTCTACGTTTTCTGAGACCGAAATTTTGAGACGTAGCACAGAACGTACTTACAACACGACAGAGAAGACAGTTGACCGTTGGAAGGATGGGGTTGGTGTTTGCGGGTTTAACGTCCTTTTCCACCACATACGGGTGATATCAAAGACGGGGCAACGATGAAAAAGCCAGCACAAATGTTTGGCCCCAGCCGGGATACGAACTCACGACCCGAGCATTAGAAGTCCAACGCTCTACCATTCGGCCACCCCGTCTCCCTTGACTGTTGGAAGGCCTGCTTTGAAGTGGTAGAAAATTTCCGGCACCCAGCTGATCTGGAAGAAAAAAAAAAGCGCCTTTCGTTGCAGTCTTTGAATAACGACCCTTCAGGCTTTGCTACGGATCAATGGAGCTCACCTGTGTTCAGCTCTTGACCTGTGTACCCTGTAATTCGAACTGCCAGCCTGGCGGAGCGCTGGTAAATTTATTGCCTAATTTCCCGCCGCGACTTACAACCCCGACTAGCCTAGCTTTTCAATCGTCACTGGTATTGTCCAATAAAATGTAATTATTGGTGGGTGGTTTGGTGAGTGAAGATAAGGGACTACTACAGCGGTTTTCGCTAGTTCGATCCGAAAATGAGGCTTTTGTAGCAGAGATCTTAAGTCAGTGAAGTGAAAAGTACTTCGCGCAAGCTGTTTTGAAAAGGGTAATGACCGATTCAGTGTGAGACAGTCTTAGGCTGATGTAACACGGGAGTGCTTTTAGTCCGAACAAACAGCGAACATGGTGTTTTCCTGTGTTTCTCAGTCGTGTTACATGCGGCTGAAGTACAACATGCCTTTGCCCTAATGTTTCCAGAGCGTGTTTTGAGTTATGGTTTCCGTTTTAATTTTTTTTTTTTTTCGAACGAAAGCGTCTCCCGTGTGTCATGAACGTAACATTTACTGCGTGTTGTGTTAGGTGGTCTTTGACTGAACGTGGTTAGTTTAGGCTGTTTACAACTTTCTGTTCGTCATAATAATAGTAATAAATAGTGTTTATAAAGCACTAAATCTCGCAGCAAAGCAGTTCATAACACTACACACGCACACACACACAAACGTATGCGCACACACACGTACTGACACGCACGCGCGCACGCACACAGACACGTGCACGCACACTGACGCGCGCGCACACACACACACACACACACACACACACTGGCACGCACGCACACACACACACACACACACACACACACACACACACACACACACACACACACACACACACACACACACACACACACTGACACGCACGCACGCACACACACACACACACACACACACACACACACACACACGCACGCACGCACACACGCACACACACACACACACACACAGACTTGCCCACCCTGATGCCGGCAGGTATACAATTACAGACAAAGGAGCTGAAACAGGTACATTGTAAGAAGACACAAACAACAAAACGTGCACACCATAGACGACTCCATCAAAGACACATATATGCCGCCCAGGGAAACTCAGTGACCTGTCAGCCGGTTTCTGCCAAGCTTTGCCAGCCTGCCTCACTCGCGTATTGGGCTTTCTGTCTAGCATGATATATATGTACGTTCGCTACCACCCCTTCCTCATTTTTGGTGATGTCAGACTCACCTGGCATGGATCTTACTCACAAAACCAACAAACACCCCAAAACTGTCATTTTTCACACCACACACAAAAAAAAATTGAAAACAAGCAAAAGCAAGACTATATTTTGCGGATTTGTTACAACATACCCCAGGGCCCGTATGTAATAGTCGAGGTTAGGGCTTTTAGCCCCGGTTTAGAGTCTGGCCTCGAACTAAACTAGCTCTAGCGTTAAATTTTCTGTTGTTTTTCGTTTTAAATTAGGAAGCGGGCCCATTCCAGCAAGGTGCCTGAGCCGGTATAGAAGGCTATTTTTTTTTCTTCCTTTCTTCGCTTCCTTTTTTAATTTAATTTTGCTTTGGGGGTTTCTTTGTCCTAGTTTGGGTTAGGCCCGTAGCCGTGGGTTAAATTAACCTCGACTTTTACATACGGGCCCTGGAAGCTATTAGCGTTGTGTAACCTGTACTAGCCATCATTGTCTCCTCCACAGCATTTTGACCGCGAGACTGGCAGTGTGACAGACAAGGAGAACCGTTGGTTTCTGAAGTTTTTACACCAACTCAGCCCCCCAGATGCGGAGGATAAAATTAAGGAGGATGAGGATCCTTTCACAGACCCCCACGCGCAGCCTGGAGGGGACCTTGGGGGCTACCTGAAAGACCTCAAGCGGCGAGCAAGGTGGGTTGAAGGATGTTGTTGTTGTTGTTGTTGTTGTTGTTGTTGTTGTCGCTTTCATCGACGTCAGCACATGCCTAGCTTTAACCACTCTCCCTCACACCCTCACACCGCCCACCCCATCTTTCTTTGTTCAGTCCATCGGGAGACCAGCTATAATATATATGAAAGTGATTTGTGTGGGTGTATGTGTCTACCTGTCTGTGTGCGTCTTTGTTAGTAAACGTATTGTACAGCGCTTTGAGCCAGCATCTGCTATGATATTGAGCTCCAAGAAAGCCATGTAGTAGTAGTAGAGATATACTGAGCTAGATGTATTGTTTTGTTTGTTGTTGTTGTTGTTTTTTGTTGTTGTTTTTTGTTGTTGTTTTTTTGTTGTTGTTCTTTGGTTTTTTGATTGTTTTTTTTTTTTTTTTTTTTTTTTTTGAGGGGGGTGTTTTTGTTGTTGTTTTGGTTTTTGTTGTTGGTTTTTTGTTGTTTTTTTGTTTTTTGTTGTAGGTTGTTTTTGTGGGTTTTTTGGGGTTTTTTTTGGGGGGGGGGTATTAATTCACTGCAAAACAATAAATAACTCCATGACTGTGCCCCAACCCCTCACCCCTCAGTACCATATCGACCTGCGCCAAAGCACGCAAACAAGGAGGCGGAGTCCTGGACATAAACGGCAACGACTGTGGGTCATATTAAGTGTTGCCACAACGATGCGCACGTGCACTGTAAGACATAGCGACATGTCAGCGAAGATTACCCTGATCCTTGTAGACAGCCCTCGGGCTGTGGTTGCCCTGGGATGCAGCCCGACAACTCAGCCCTTCAGGAGTGATTGGTGTCATTAGCCATGCAGATGGGGTGACGAACCCTGTCAAATATTGATGCCGCCTCTCATGGCACTTTTAGCTGTTTCGTGGAGCCCTCCATAGTGCAAGATAGGCACAATGGTCTGCTATGGTCTGGGGTGATTGTTTCGGTATGGTTAATAGGGGTCCGTGTCCTTTGACGTAACAAAGTATGCCGTGTTTCCGGCTGCCGTGTTTGACCAGGCTGTCGTGTTTGATGCTTGTACGTCAAGAGTGGGAGGCTGTTATCTTCTTCTTTAGTTCAGTTTGTTCCAACAACTTGCGAAAGTTAATCGAGTCAAAAGCTTTGTGAAAAGATGTTTTGGTTGGGTGGCTGTTTGTGCGTTACTCCAGAAACAGTTTGATCGTCACTCCAGAGGCGCTTGGTCCCCCCCCCTCTCTCTCTCTCTCTCTCTCCGACACACACACACACACACACACACACACACACACACACACACACACACACACACACACACACACACGAAGCTGATCGCAATAGCCCATTTCCCACTTCAAGAGCAGATGTAATCACTGAGAAGGTTGCCGTTCCAACGTTTCATTCCATCGACCAGTATAATCACGTTCGGAAGGAAATGCCAAAGATCCTTCTTGTCGTGTTCAGTCCCTTAATACTGCCGTCCATCACAGGAATCTTATCAGGATGAGCCACGCTAACGGTCGTCGCCTGCCCTTTAGAATGTCGTCGTGAGGCTGATAAAACCAATACCCACAACCGCTGGTTTGATATCGTTCACACGACCACTGAGACCAAGTCCCAGGCCATACCGCTTGGACAACGCCAGGCTGGGGAATTTTCAGTTAGCCAAATGTCCTATCGTTTCATCCGAGAAAAAAAAAACAACAACCAAGTTTCAGCCACAGAAAAGGAAGGGGGAAAAGGGTTGCGTTGACACACAGTCATGTCACGGTATCATGATACATGCAATGCCACATGGGACAGTCTAACTTCATTTTTGAAGACTTGCATGTCAGTACCAAGGCAGTATTTTACTTCTGGGTGCCAGGAGAGGCTACTAAAATAATTAATGCCTTTGAAAATGATAAGATTTGAAGCAGGGCGTTGTCCCCGTGGTCCCTCAGCAGGGCCCGGCGCTGCCTCTGCACCCCGACCTAGATTTCAGTCTGTTTTCTTTCTTCTTCTTCTTCTTCTTCTTTTTTTTTTCTTACTAGTTCCCCAGCCTGGTTGTACACACGACCTGTGAGACGAGGTCCCAAGCCACACAGCTTGGACAACACCCGTAGCTACTGAACGGGTGACAAATGACAGTGTGGTGTTGAAGTTTACCATTAATTTCTAGCAGATCCAGGCGTCGAATTCAACTAGCAGGTGCATAGAAATGCACAGGTATACATTTGGCCACTGGCTCTCTGAGTATTTGAACTGAGTGCCAAGGTGACACTGCGGAGATCACAGGTCAGAACACAGCCCGAATAATCCAGCTCAAAACTGAGGTGCCAAGCGTGCTGCGCAAACGGAGAGCACGTGGTTCTTCGCCGGGCTAAGTGCTGAACTGGATCAGTTCGGGTGTCTGGTTGCAATGATCACCGCGCTTCGAGATCGTGGTAGTGTCCCAACATGTTGATAAAATCGCTCCAGATTTTTTTTTTTTTTTTTTTGAAACTCACTTTTTTCTGATAAGAACCAAGTGGCTCCATGATAAAGTTAATCTCGATCCGTGGGACATGTTTCCAATAAAGCTTGTACTCGTGTCTGAATGAATCCCGATTTTTTTTATTTTTTTTTTTTACAAGGAAAGTTTTCACACTTCGAAAGATCCGTTTGATTAATCTGCTGTCGCTCATTCTAGTTCCCAAATCGTGCTGCGGGGGGGGGGGGGGGGGAGCGGGAACAGTCTGGTGGTAGAGCGTTGGACTTCCAATGCTCGGGTCGAGAGTTCGATTCCCGGCTGGGGCCAAATATTTGTGTCTCACGGGCTCACTTCAACACCTGTAACATGATACACCTGTACATTTGAAATCTTGTCTGTTTTATCGGCGTGAAAGTACAACTCATTGACAACAGGACTGAAAATAATTCAGTGGCTAGGTACCTGAGGTACATAAACACTGAGTGCCTCATATAACATGGACTGAAGCACTCCACAGCAAAAGTGACAGCTGTACAGACTGTATGCCCCCGTGGCAAAGTCAAAACACTACCTTATTGCACCGTCCGTTTTATGGGGTGGGGTGATATATGGCTTGCAGCTGGAGTGCACTTAACGTCAACTTGAACCTTCTCCTGTCTCAGCGAAGTTCACTTACAAGAGCTGTTAGTTTCTGTTCCATGCGAGTGCTGGCTTTCGGTGATTTCTGTAGACGGTGCACGAGTGGTTACGCGTTAGAAAATGGGCACAACGCTAGGTCGTGGATGTGCAGTTCTTAGCATAATTTAGAAGTAGATTCTTTCATTTTCAAAGGTGCGGTTCATAGTAATGCGACAGAAAAGCGGAATGTTTTGGGAGCTTTAAGATTCGAGTTGCTAGCGCGATGCACATCTTTAGCAAAATGCTTTTTAGACTTTTTTGAACATTTTCTTCTTCTTCTTCTTCTTCTTCTCTCTCTCTCTCTCTCTCTCTCTCTCTCTCTCTCTCTCTCTCTCTCCAGTCATTTATGTTTGTTTTCAAGCATTCTATCGAGACTAATCAGCGATCATAGAACGCATAAAATTTCCTGTACACACGTTTGGTTATAATTTGTTTTGAGCACGACGTTAGCTACGGTGACTGATAACGCCATGCAAATGTATTCCTAGCCGGCTTGCGATCCTAACCACGTAATTCTGTCTTGTCGATCCTATAGAGCTTTTTGTACCCACTTTCAAAGGCTTTTCTTCAGCTCCGTTTCAATGCCTTTTTAAACTACAAACGGCACTGCCAGTTATATCTGTGGATCTTTTGGGGAGGTAAAGATATATGTGGTTCATTTCAATGGGCTGTTCGATCTGCCCCCATGCATATTAGGTTTGGAGAAAATCTACAGCACGTAGATGTATTCATCCTGTGCTCTTGAAGTGGGGAATGGGCTATTGCGATCAGCTTCGTGTGTGTGTGTGTGTGTGTGTGTGTGTGTGTGTGTGTGTGTGTGTGTGTGTGTGTGTGTGTTTGAATCCCGGCCGGGGCCAAATATTTTTTCTGGTCGTCGGTTTACTCGTTGTGCCGACCTTGATATCACCCATACGTAGTGGCAAAGGACGTCAAACTCCCACGAACGCTAGTCGGTGTGTGTGTGTGTGTGTGTGTGTGTGTGTGTGTGTGTGTGTGTGTGTGTGTGTGTGTGTGTGTGTGTTTGAATCCCGGCCGGGGCCAAATATTTTTTCTGGTCGTCGGTTTACTCGTGCCGACCTTGATATCACCCATACGTAGTGGCAAAGGACGTCAAACTCCCACGAACGCTAGTCGGTGTGTGTGTGTGTGTGTGTGTGTGTGTGTGTGTGTGTGTGTGTGTGTGTGGTCGTGAGTTTGAATCCCGGTTGGGGCGATATATTTTTTCTGGTCGTTTTCTCGTTGTCCCGACCTTGATATCACCCATACAGGGTGGCAAAGGACGCCAAACTCCCACGAACGCTAGTCGGTGTGTGTGTGTGTGTGTGTGTGTGTGTGTGTGTGTGTGTGTGTGTGTGTGTGTGTGTGTGTGTGTGTGTGTGTGTGTGTGTGAACTATCTCAAGAACGGGTGAACCAGTCAACGCCATTTGTGGTGTATTTGTTCGTCCACGGACTCAGGAGAAGTGTATTTGTTTTGGTCAGTCTTGAACAGCAGTCAAGGACACAGGGCTTTGTTGTTGACGTAAAACCAGCCTATGCCTACCGTAGGTAAGGCAGCTCAAGTAAGCTCAGCTTTGGACACAAGGAGCTGCTTCCCTTCTCCCATGCTAGGAATGAAAAATGTCTGGGCAGGGGCTATTCCACCGCCTCTGCGTGGCATTTTAATACATGTACTGGGTTCTGTTTGCTCTTAGCTGACTTCTGATTGAGCTACGTAATGGAATTTTGTTGTTGCTGTTGGTGCTGTTGCTGTTGCTGTAATTGCTGTGGTCTTATCGTTTTGCATGGCCCGTCAGCGTATTGGGTGTAGAAATATTCCGCACTGGCTCTGTGCGTGTGGCTCGCTTTGTTAACTTGTATTCGATATTTTCCGGCTTTGGACCCTGTCAGATGATTAGCATCATAATTATTTTTTACCCGGTACGTAATTCGATTGACGTTATATTCTTTGTGTACACATGCATCGAATTTGGCACTGACTATAACAACAACAACAACAACTGTGTATTGTAAGGCGCTTTACCCAATTTCTTGAACTGGCTGAAAGCGCCACGAGCTGAGCCCAACACGCACGCTCACGTGAATCACACGCACTTTCTCACACACTGGACATTACAGTCAGGTGGTGCGAAGGGTCAGCTCAGCAATTTAAGTTTCGGAATTTAAAGTTGCATTTTATTTTGAATTTCGTGGACTGAACATTTCCAAAGCAGAGGGGGAGGAAGCCGGAGTACCCGGAGAGAACCCCCGACGATCGGCCCGAGTGAGCGGTGCCACGTACGAGAAGGAAAACTTCTTTGCCCCCAAATGGGACTCGAACCGGACCTCTCTCATCGGTGGCGAAGTCTTAACCACTAGACCACCGACCGCCCGACAGTTATCTCTGTGATCTTGCTCTAGTGAAAACGGAATGCAGATGTTCTTCCTGTTTCGACGCGTCTTCGTAACCAGATCGCAACAAATCCTCACCACCGAACATAACGACCATGTACTACGCGCTAAGTCCATTACAAACTCAGCCCGTCCCTTTCGTAATTCATCCGCACACACACCCTCTCCACTGTGAAGATTCACTCTCTCAACCCGCGCTATGGTGTCGCGTCAGACGTGTGTGTGACACGATACTGTCACTGCTGTATATTTGGGCGTCCCCATAGCGACAACCCCCATACCTTTAGTACGTGTGCATGAATGTATCGCTGTTGGCCTACCTCACGGTGAAAGCTGTAGCACTACGACCTCCTCCTTGAAAGACGACCAGGGGACAGTCGAGCGGTAGAGCGTTGGACGTTTCAGTGCTTGGGTCGTGAGTTCGAATCCCGGCTGGGTGCCAAAACATTGTGCTGTTTTGTTTTGTTTTCTCGTCACCCCGTCTTTGACATCACCATCCTTATGTCTTGGGAGCCCGAGTTCTACCACCCCTGCCCACTATATGATAAGATTTGTTAAAAAGAACAAGCCACTGCGCACCTCTGAGTAGGAGCCACTTCAAGCCACTATTACGCAAGGCATTGGCCTTCCCCGTTAGGCCTGGGACTGCTGCATATTGCATAATAGTGGCTTGAAGTGGCTCCTGGTGACCTGGACATTTCAGATAATTTTTTTTATTATTATTTTAGCATTGACCTTAAGAGTTATGTAATGTGAATTAAGTAGGTTAAATCCTTAAACACCCACCCACACTTGTAGGATGACTGTTTAGTTCATTGCGAGGTCGTAGCCCCTGGGGACGACCTACGGACGAAACTCTTCCTCACCCTGACATATGACTGCGGGGTTTGTTTGTTTGTTTTGTTTTGCTTTGTTTTTTTGGTTGTTTTTTTTTTGTTTGTTTGTTTGTTTGTTTGTGTGTTTTTTTTTTTTCATCGCGTGGTTGTAATACAGAGTTTTCATCGTGAGGCAGTCGTTCATCGCGAGGTTGTAATACAGAGCTTTCATTCGCGAGGTCGTCCTAGGGGCTACGATCTTGCAGTTGTAATGAACAAAACGGTCCTCTTTCAAAAAGGAGGTCGTGGTACTAGACGTTTCATCGTGAGGTAGGCCAACACACCACACTCTTCTGGCAATGATAAGGTTATGAGAGGGGGACATGAGAGGCACTTTCCCCAGGTCAATTACACCCCATCACCGCACGAGTGCCCAGCAAAGGTTGACTTTGCATGTACTGTGCTTTGACAGCTGTAGTACTTCTCACTTGAGTTTAGTCGCTGTTTATGGCGACTCAGTACTGTAATACCTGTGCGAGGGGGCCGGCTTGCAATTCTTGCAGTTAATAATAATAATAACGATAATAATAATAATAATAATATGTAACAATAGTAATAACTGAGCATTGTGTGGGCGTGTTTGTCCCCCCCCCCCCCCTTGCTCTTATACTGTGTGCCTCCAGCGGGTCACGGAAGAAAGTTTGACTTGACTTGGGGGTACATGCGTTTTAGTAGTTTCTCTCTTTTTTTACGACAAGTCCGGTGGTAACTCCATGTAGAGTGGCGCTATGCAACTTGTTCCGTTACGTATGTATGGATTATTTTAAGCCGCATTTCCACCGTTTGCTCTCTGACTTCGGCGTGACCCCATACACCAATAATTAATTCATTACTGGCTACCCACCTTGTGCACTGGACATGTTTTACCAAGGCTTTGCTGCTCAGCCAAGGATGGCAAATCCACCCTGAAGGAATAGGGTGGATGGGTGAATGTTTGGGAGTTTAACGTCATTTTCCATCACGTATGGGTGATATCCAAGACGGGTCAACAAGAAAAAAGCCAGCATAAGTATTTGGCCCCAGCAGGGAATCGAACTCACGATCCGAGCATTGAAAGTCCATCGCTTGCCCATTCGGCCTGTCCCGTCTCCCCGAAGGAATAGAACCTTCCCCCAGAATTATTTCTTTTCCCTGTGATGTTGATTCTAGCCAACAGACATGTTCCTTTCTCGGCTGCTCTAGTTAAAAAAAAATAATTGGAAACTTCGCCTCTCTGCACGCACCGATGAATTATTCATTCATGAGGAACTTCCTTTTTAGCTCTTAGGTTGTAGAGCATGTTTTGATTACACACTTTCAAGCAGCGTAAGAAAACGGATTGAAAACAATGGTAGTTTTGCTAAAGTTTTGAGTTGTATCAACCCTCTGTTTAAACAGATATACATATATATATATATATATTGGTAAATAGTATCTTTCGTCTCCTACATAAGCCATTCAGAGAATGAAATCACCGTGTAAATAAGTGGTGTTCAGTTGTTTGCAAATGCTTTCCTCAGCATAAGTTGGCCTAGCAAAGATGAAATTAGCCCGTCAGTTTAAATAACAACGCAAGCCTTACAACGGCCCCTTCAAATGCAGGGCGATCATGCACGACGTTGCTCTTGTGTTATAGCGTCTTCGACACGGTTCAGTGTCTTCGGTAAACATGGTGGTACATGTATTAGTACATCCATGCCAAAGTAATAAAACGCTACGGGGGTGATCGTTTGGCCTTTAGGGCAAAAAGCCGGTACCAGAAACCGTGGTTCTCTTACACTTACAGCCTTGTTTGGGCAGCGGATATACGGCAGCCGGTTGTATTCTGATCCTTAAGCTCTTCCAATCACTGTGGGAGTGGTGCTGGAAATTCTTGCTAGCCCTCTGGTAGCGCGGTGAAAAGAATATGTGGTTATATCTGCAAACATTATCATGCTTTGCAGTAAACTGCGCATAGTTTGCATGCTAGGTTTGGCATTTCATGTTCGTCCGTTTTCCTTGTGACTTGATTGATGAGTTGCTTTGAGTACTTGAATACCGGTATGTTTTGAGTTAGGATGAAATCAACATGTTTGTTTTTTGGTCGTTCGTTTGTTTTTACGTTTTGGGGGATGTGGATTTGCAGTTTGTTTGTTTGTTTGTTTGTTTAGGGCGTAGAAAGAATTTGTTCGTGTGTGTGTGTGTGTGTGTGTGTGTGTGTGTGTGTGTGTGTGTGTGTGTGTGTGTGTGTGTGTGTGTGTGTGCGTGCGCGCGCGTGCGTGCTGATTTAGCTATGTATGCTTTGATGACAAGCGGATGTCTGTACCGAGGCGCCGTGGTAACCTGATTGTGTCCATATCAAAGTGTTCGGCTCTTTTACACGGTATTGTGTTTGAAATAAGAGAATAAAGTGCTGCTGAGGTGTGTGTGTGTGTGTGTGTGTGTGTGTGTGTGTGTGAGTGTGTGTGTGTGTGTGTGTCTCTCTCTCTCTCTCTCTCTCTCTCTCTCTCCCTCTCTCTCTCTCTCTCTCTCTCTCTCTCTGTTGTTGGACGTTACCGACTGCGTTGTTGTTTTTGTTTTGCAACCTAGGTGCTAAGAATCTTTACCATGTCAGAATTCATCCTCAATCAAATTTTTACCCATCACGGTTTCAGTTCTCGGGGCTATGGGCGGGAGAGTTCCTTGTCAAGCCGTGCCCGGTCCACGGAACTGCAAGAGATCCTGCAGCAGCTGGAGGAGGCATGGCCCACTCAGCACTCACAACCCATCTGGCAGGCGCCATCCTCGTTCACGGATGGATCCCAGTACAGCACGGACGAGTTCCTGTACCCACCACGATCCCCTTCAATCAGCTCAGAATCGTCCAGGTACACTTTGTTTTTACAGTCCCGATTTTAGCCTACATTAGAAAGAACAAAAGTAGGATGTATAACTTGTTTTTACAGTCCCGATTTTAGCCTAGATTAGAAATCTTGAACTAAAGTAGGATGTATAACTCAAAAACAAAATAAAAGGAGGGTGGGGTGGGTGTTTGGGGGTTTAACGTCCTTTTCCACCACATACGGGTGATATCAGAGATGGGGCAACGATGAAAAAAGCCAGCACAAATATTTGGCCCCAGCCGGGATACGAACTCACGACCCGAGCATTAGAAGTCCAACGCTCTACCATTCGGCCACCCCCTCTCCCCCAAAATAAAAGGAAGTATGGTATGGTATGGTATGGTATGGTATGGTATGGTATGGTATGGTAGACGTCTTCTCGGCGCACATATCCATCTCTTTTGAGATGCTCATGGCGCCGCAGGACTGAAGGACGAAGCAGTGAAAGCCTGCAGCAGCTAAGCGCTACCTTCTGAGCCATCCTGCACCCTGCTGTTCACGTTGGTGCGTGCGACAGTATTTTTATGTTCCACGCCACCGGCCACAGCCTACTCTTCTTCGAAAGATGGACGTGGGATTTTTAGCGTGCACACTTGATATTTGTGCTTGCGAGTGTACACGAGGGCGGGACGGGCACCGTAAGCAATTCTGCACGTGATTTAGACTCAATTTGGAGAGAAAAAATCCATCCAAATTCCTGCCCACAAGGGATTCGAACCTGGCGGCTCAGGATGCGTTAACCGCTAGACCAAATACCCTTGTATATGTTAGAAAGGAAAACAGCCGGCTGTAAACAAAACACACAAAATATACAAGCGAAGCCAGTTCTTTCTTTATTTCTTCTGAAGTCTGGTCAGAATATGTGTTCATTCAAGGTGTCTATGAGGGGTTTTGCTAGGTAAGAAAGCAGCTTTGAAAATCTTGTATTTTATGTGTGGACTTGGATGTAGATTTCTCAGGTGTGTGTTGCCTGTTCTTCACTTTTTAAATTTTCGTACATGCATTGTTCTTTCACATTCAGGACTTTATCACGTGCCAAAGTTCTGTCCAGTCATAAGCTGACAGCATCTCTAAAATCCCTCAATTACCTGGGGCGCCCAGCATCTACAGGTTGGCTTTTAGATCTCATTTCTGTGTGAAGCACGTGTGTGTGTGTGTGTGTGTGTGTGTGTGTGTGTTTTGGGTGGAGTGGGGAATTTTTTGGTTTGCAGTTTGTCTTTTTCAGTTGGTATGTCATTATGATAGTGTTGTTGCATATGTTTATGGGAGGCAAAAAGGATTTTTGGTGGGGTGGTGTTGGTGGTGGTGGTGGTGGTGGTGGCTGGCTTCTGTTTCTCTTCTTTTTTATGGGGGGGGGGTGTTTGTTGTTTTGTTTTGTTTTATTTACTTGTTGTTTTTGGTTGTTTGTTTGTTTTTTGTTTTTTGTTTTTTTTTGGGGGGGTTGGTTATTTTGTTTTTTGTTTTTTGTGGGTTTTTTTAAGAGGGGGGGGGGGGGTATGTGTGTGTGGTTTATTGTTGTTTGCTGCTGTTTTTGGTTGGGTTTGTTGTTGGTTGTTGTTGTTTTTTGCTTTGTCGTTATTATTTTTTTTAAAGGAAGGTAATAATAACTGGCGAAGGGACAGGGTGGCGTGGGGAAGGAGGCGGGGGCTTGGGGGTGGGGGGGGGGGGTCGGAGGAAGAAAGATCAAGTTGAACTTGTCAAATTTTCCGTTCCGACCAATCAGCCCTCAGATGAAACAGCACGGCGTGCCTTCTAAGTGTTTTGTATTGATTCTTTTAGCTCCGTGTCGAAACTAAGCACCTCTGCGTGGTAAGGGTTTGCTGAGAGATTTGGTCATGTTTGTCTACAGTGCTCCATTAGGCGCGCTCTCGAGAACAAAATCAACAGAACACCTGAGAGGCATATGTTCACGTTAGAGGGGCAGTTTACACAGAAATATGGTGTCGTTTTGTCTTGACCTTTTCGGTTGCAGCTGGCTTATTTTGTGTTATTTGCGTAACTGTATCAACCAGTGTTAACAGAAAATGGTTAACTAGTGATAATTGTTTTGGTTGTTCCGATGTTTGTTTGGGTTTTGTTTTTGTTTGTTTTTTTAATTGTTCTTTTGTTCTGTTTTCTGTGGTTAGTTAGTTTGTTTGGCTTGATGGTTGATACTGGTAGACAGCATTGAGAGGAGGAGGGGCGGGGTGCTTTTAAGAGCATTCTGCTGGTATTGTTGTCATTGTTTAATTTTGTTGTTGAGGTTGTTTGTTTACGTTGTTTTTGTTTTGGGTTTTGTGGTTTGGTTGCGGGGGGGGGGCCTTTTTTTTTTCTTTTTTTTTCTTTTTTTTTCTTTTTTGTTCTTTGTTGTTGGGAGCGGGGGTGGGTCTTTGTGTGTTTTTCTTTGTTGTGTTTTTTTTATGGCTTTTGTGTGTGTATTTTTTAAATGGGGGGATTATTTCCTCATTTGGTCACCTGTGCAGTTAGTTTGGTAAGGAGTGATTTGCCTTTTTTTTTAAATTTTATTCTATTTTATTTTTATTTTTTTTTATTTTTTATTTTATTTTTATTTTTTAATTTATTTTTTTATTTTTTTTTATTTTTTTTTTGGGGGGGTAAGGTTTTCAAATCAATTACCAGCTTGTCTGGTGCAATCAGACGATATATAACAGCAGATGACAGGCATTTAAGAAGAACTGGCGGTGGTCTCAAGTCAACACTGCTACATGTACAATGATTAAATAGAGAGAGCCTAAGCGCCATGGGTCTGAGAATCAATCATTCAATCAATACATCTTTATTATCCCAGAGGAAAATTTGGGTGTGGTGGACAAACAAAGACAATGATACATATCAAATTAAAAATACACATAAGAGAAGCAGTTCAGCCCTTTCCAATTTCCTATCCTAATTCATAGTGATTTCCTGGTATGCACCCGTAAGATTCAAACCTTTCCGTGTTCTTGCAGAACTTGGTTCAGACACCCGCAGCGTAACCTCACCGGACATCCCGCCTCGGTCATTCCTCCCTCAGCACGTGACAGCGCGACGCAGCAAATCTGCATACTGGACGGGCACTCCCACTCCCGCCGAACTACGCAACCGCCCCAAGACGTCCCATCATGCCGCGAGGGTGCCCTCTGGTGGCGAGGGGTTTCCTGTTATACCCATGGCTGGTGGAGAGCGGGAGGAGGAGGGTGTCCCCGTCATCGAAGGTGAGGACAAGTGAGATGGAGTACAGTGCAAGGCTTTATGTCCACATCTGACATCGGTCATAGACTGATTCATTAGACAGGGCTTAAAATCTTTCACCCTTTTTTTTCTTTTTTTTTTTGGGGGGGGGGGGGGGGGGGGAGGGGGGGCTGCCACAACTCTTTGCCGGCTCCAGTGGTGTTCCTCCCTGGAATCCATGGAGGGCTCGGAAGCTGGGGCAATTTTTATTATGCATGATGATGGAGATGAGGATGATGGTAAGATGATGCTATGGAGGTCCGTGTGGTTTGGGACTGCGGGACAGGGCTGCATTCCACGCGTCCTGTCATAATATCCCGGCATTAACCAGGCCCGGGAACTACGGCACCTGCAGTGCTGGCCGTGTAATCATCCACATCATAAGACGTGTCATACCAAGGGAAGCACCTCCAAAGTCGCACCCGTGAAGTGGGTGAATCTCGGCTGTGTGGCAAAGCCTCCGCATTGGGCCCATAGGTAGGAGCCGACCTAGGTAGAAAAATCCTGCTTGCCTCGGTTGGGACTCGAACCTGGGTCTCTCGGTCCATGGTCCGAGGTGCTAAGCACTACACTATGGGGGCCGGTCTTTCACCTTTTGGCAGATTTCCACCTTCAGCTAAAAATTTTCCTGTATTTGGTTTAGTGGTTAAGCCGTCTGACTTCAGATCCTGATCGTCCTGCCTGGTTTGAGTCCCCAGTGGGCAGGAAAATGGTGGGATTTTTTCCTTACAGTATTGAGTCAAATTCATGGGCAGATTCATTTCTGGTGCCTGTCTCGCCTTTATGTATACACGCACACACAGTATCAAGTGTCCACGTTAAAAAAATCCCATCTCAAGTGAGTGGGGCCGCGAAATGGAAAACTGTTAACCAGCATGCACAGTTACACTGACAAAGGTCCTGAGTATGCTGAGGTTTGTCAGTTGAGTGAGTGAATTTTTTAGGCTTAACGCTGCGCAAGCCGCAGAGACTAATTCATGGCTAAGTGTGTCTGCACTACGTGAAAAAAAAACCAAAAATGTAACATTGGGCAGCTGATGCAAACTGATCTACGGGGCAATATAAACCTAGGACATGCAGGAGACACTGCACCTTCATGCTAATTTCTCTAACTCCTGATTACAAAAAAGCATATAAAACAAATAACAATTGCAACTAGGTAAGACAAAGATAAATACTTAGCGCATATACAGCAATTATTGCAACTTTTCATCTCCTAGGCACAATAACTAAGGTTTGTCAGTTAACTGGAAGAAGAAGAATGAAAGAAAGAGTTGTTTTCAGACGGAGTTCATCACTGAACAAGTCTTTCTTTACTCTGAAATGCCCTAGCTGGTATTTGTCACACTTTTGAATTTTGTCTTGTCCTCAGAGGAGACAGGGACTCAGCTTGCGGAGGCAGAGGAAGGGTTCGATGGCTCAGGCATCAGTGTGCAAGTGTCTTCCCCTACGATGGGCATTTCAGATCAAGGTGACAGTATGCCGATTGGCATCGTCGCGGAGGAGAATGAAGGTCAAATTGACCTGGACAGGGTCAGCGTGGCCTCATCAGTCCAACAGGAGCAGGATATTATGCTGCCTTCAGGTACAGTTGGATTCAACGTGTGTGTGTGTGTGTGTGTGTGTGTGTGTGTGTGTGTGTGTGTGTGCTGTTTTGTGTGGAGGTTTAATTTAGCGCCTCTATGTTCGTAACGCCGCTGAGATGGAAATGTGATCTTTTCAAAGCTCTAAGGCTGTTTGCGAGATAAATGGATGTTTCATTTGGCCATTGCGAATGTTTTCATGATCTTGTGGCTTCTAATATGAGACAAATATTCTTTGAACCTATGGTCCATCCCTAGACAGACTCAGACTCAACAAAGCTTCTTAAAATAGCCACCAGTCGGTGCTGTGTAGCTAGTCTTCAGTCCGCAACCAATTAACCAAATCTGCTCAGAACGCGGTACACTTCCATGACAAGTAATACGCCGGCCAGAGTCATCACAAAAGTTTCAGATGCTATACTGTGACCCACGTGACTGATTCCGATGCACAGATTAAGCACATTCGATGTACAGTTTTCCACATGCTGTTGTATGCTAGACAGATGTATTGAGACTTTAAGGTAAATCATTTTGCTCCATTTGGATTGTGAGGTTTGTTTTAAGGAATAAAATAGGTGACGCCGTCGGAGTGGCAATAGCTCCCCAGACGCGGCAACCTGTATTACCCATGTCAAAATCAATTTGGTGTGTTATCTTATTGGTATGAGTTCTATTGAAAGTTCATGATGTTTAATGAGTTGTTCACATCTCATAGATGGAGAGGAGGCTGATGAGGCTGACGGCAAGAAAGACAGATGGATGGACACGAGGGAAGATGGTATCGTTGAAGAAGGCAGTGGCGAGGGAGATGAGTTATCTGTCACCAGACCTCTTGAACCGCATTATACAGGTACACCCAAATAACATGAAGTTTCCTGCTTACTGGGTCATCTCATAGTCTGGCCACTCCATGTTCTACCAAATTTCACACAAACCACAGTCGTGTTCAAGATGAACAACAGTTAATGCATTTTTTCAGTCAGTCAGGCCAGTGGCTGAGTATGGTACGAGTATGTTTTGAGAGAGTATATACTGGTAGGTGGGGTTACAAGCTCAGGGCTATGTATCAGCATTGGCCATAGACCAAATCACTGTTGAAATGTCCAATTACATGCACTTTCTTACCAAGGCAGTCATACGCCCTAACAGTTCTGTGTCACTGTAAATTAGATCTAAATAAATTCACAGTCCCCTTGGATCTAAAGCCCTGCCAGCTTATAACTGCATCAGTTGAAACGTAGGGTTTTGATGATGGGGCCGGTTGTGTGGAATGATCTGAGCATGTGGTACATGTACTTCATTTCCTTACTGTTTACAGGTGTTCTCCAAGATGACTCAGAAATTTTGCCATCGGCTGAGAAGAATGAGGAAACACAATACAAATCAGAACAGGGTATGTTTCTGGGAGATTTGCTACAGAAACTTGTTTGTGCTCGTCATTTCGTCCAGACTATTGCAGTTCACTGCTTTCAGGCTGTCCTCAGCTCCTGACCAACCATCTGCAGGATGTCAAGAATGATGCTGGATGTCGTATCAAAGCATGTAAAATTCATTAAGTGACACAGGCAGTGTGGTTGTTCAGGAACAACCATTTAGTAATGACCATTTAATAAACCACTGGCTGGAGTCAGACGCCTCCAGACCACTGCTCAGCCCCATGTGACCTGTGGTAAAAATTGTATTCCTTAGAACTACTGCCACCTTGCAGTCTAAACTTGAATGTCTGCTTCATAGAGATGAAAAAAAAAAGTGTTAAAAATGTAAGAAATAAAATCCTAACTGAGCTGATGGAATTTTTGCTCGTTGGCTGCAGGTTTGAACTTGCTCTTGTTAATATAAATTGTATCCCATGTCAGCTCTTATTGAGAGCTGGGATAGCTAAACAGTAGAGCATTGGATTCTCAAAGCTCGGCTCGTGAGTTCGAAACCCGGCTGGGGGCTAAATATTTGTGCTGGCCTTTTTCTCGTTGCCCCGTCTTTGATATCACCCTTACTTACTTACTTAGGCCCTTGGCTCCACGTGGAGCATAGGCCATCGACAACCCTTCGCCATCGCACTCTGTTTTGGGCTAGTCTTGCCACTCCAGTCCAGTTGGTACCCTGCTTACATAGCTCTGCCTCAGTGTCCCGCCTCCAGCTGTTGCGAGGCCGGCCTCTCTTCCTTTTCCCTGTGGGTTCCATGTCAGGGCTTGGCGTGTGGTGCTGGATGCTGGCTTCCTGAGGGTGTGTCCAATCCAGCCCCACTTCCTCCGCAGGATCTGCTTGGCCACTGGTTCCTGCCCCGCTCGCTCCCACAGCTCTTCATTCCGGATCTTCTCTGGCCATCGGATGTTGAAGATGCGCCTCAGACAGGTGTTGAGAAATGTCTGGATCTTCTGCTGCATGGTCTTCGTTGTCCTCCATGTTTCGCATCCGTAGAGCAGAACCGACTTCACGTTGGAGTTGAAGATGCGAAGTTTGGTTCTTATGCTGACAACTTTGGATGCCCAGACGTTCTTCAGCATGACCATCGCTGCCCTTGCCTTGCCGATTCTGGCTGTGACGTCTCGGTCTGTGCCTCCCTGTCCATCAACCACACTTCCCAGGTAGACAAAGGACTCTACCTCCCTGATGGGCTCTCCACCGACTGTGACTGGTGTGTTGGCAGTGGTGTTGATCTTCATCAGCTCGGTTTTCTTCCTGTTGATCTTGAGCCCTGTTCCGGCTGATGTGGCTTCCAGGCACGTAGTCTTGTCCTGCATCTGGCTGTGGCTGTGAGACAGGAGCGCCAGGTCGTCCGCGAAGTCGAGGTCATCCAGCTGCGTCCAGAGTGTCCACTGTATCCCGTTTTTCCTGCCTGCTGTAGTGGTCTTCATGATCCAGTCGATGACCAGGAGGAAGAGGAACGGGGACAACAGGCATCCCTGGCGGACTCCGGTCTTCACCTCGAAGCTTTCTGACAACTGGCCAGCATGGGCAATCCTGCAGCTCATGTCTTGGTAGGTGCACTGGATCAAGGAGATGATCTTCCCGGGAACTCCATAGTGCCTTAGCAGCTTCCACAGCGCCTCTCTGTCTACACTGTCGAAAGCCTTCTCATTGTCTATGAAGTTGATGTAGAGAGGGGAGTTCCACTCCAGTGACTGCTCCACAATGATGCGTAGGCTGGCAATCTGGTCAGCGCAGGACCTGTTCCTGCGAAAGCCCGCCTGCTGGTCTCGGAGCATGGGGTCGACTGCCTCTCTCATCCTCTCCAGTAGAATTCTGTTGAGAACCTTGCCTGGCACTGACAGGAGCATGATCCCTCGGTAGTTGCTGCAGTCCCTGAGGTCCCCTTTCTTTGGCAGCTTGATGACGATCCCTTCTTTCCACTGGGCTGGCACCTCTTCCTTCTCCCAGATCTTGCTGAAAAGGCTGTGCAGCATGTTGACGGCTGTCTCTGTGTCTGCTTTGATGGCTTCTGCTGGTATCTCGTCCGGCCCTGCAGCTTTCCCATTTCTCAGTGTCATGATGGCTTTCCTGATCTCCGCCTTAGAGGGCTTGTCACAGTTGATGGGTAGTTCTGTCTCTGCTGGTGGGATGTCTGGTGGTGTTTCAGGGATGGGGCGATTCAACAGCTCCCTGAAGTGTTCTGCCCATCGCTTCAGCTGTTCCTCAGTTGTTGTCAGTGGGTGCCCGTTCTTGTCCTTCACTGGTTTGTCTGTCTGCTGAAATTTGCCCGCGAGCTTCTTGGTCACCTGGTACAGGTCTTTTAGATTCCCTTGTCGGGCTGCTTCCTCTGCTTGACTGGCCAGGTTGTCGATGTAGTCCCTCTTGTCCTTCCTGGTGCTCCTCTTCACTTCTCTGTCAGCTGCTGTGTATTCTTCCTGTGCCTTTGCCTTAGCTCTTCTTGTTCGGCTCGTGTTCAGTGCAGTTTTCTTCTCTTTCCTAACTTCCAGCTTCTGGATGGTATCAGCAGAGATCCATTCCTTATGTTGGGTCTTTCTCTTGCCAAGGACCTCTTCGCATGTGTCGTGCCAAAGTTTCTTGCTGTGTTCCCAGTGTGTCTCGATGTCCATTTCACTGTCTTCTATCAGGTCTTGCAGTGGCTGGAACCTGTTGGAAAGGCTGATCCGGAATGCTGCTTGTGTGTCTGTGTTCCTGAGTAGTCCAACGTTGTACCTGGTCCGTGTGTTGTTGGCGTTGGTGTGCCTCTTAAGCCGAAGTCTCAATGTTGTTGCAAGAAGGTGGTGGTCTGATGATACATCGGCACCCCTCATCACGCGCACATCCCGCCACGATCTCCTGAACTTCCGGCTGATGCAGATGTGATCAATCTGGTTCTCCGTGACATGGTCCGGTGATCTCCATGTGGCCTTGTGGATGCGCTTGTGTGGGAAGATGCTGCCTCCTATCACTAGCTGGTTCAGGGCACAAAAGTTTGCAAAGCGCTCGCCATTTTCGTTCATCTGTCCCAGTCCGTGTGTTCCCATGGTGTCCTCGTAGCCTGTGTTGTCTGATCCAATCTTGGCGTTAAAGTCTCCCATCAGTATGGTCATGTCCTTGGCTCCTCCTCTATCTATCACTGTCTGCAGTTGTTGGTAGAAGTCATCTTTTTTCTCCTCTTCCGCATCATTGGTGGGAGCATAGCACTGGATGATGTTCAGCTTGATGTCTTTTTTCTTGGTGATGAATTTGGCTGTGATGATGCGGGAGTTGACAGGTTCCCAGCCGATGAGTGCCCGCTGTGCCTCCGGTGCCAGCATCAGGGCCACGCCCTCAGTGTGGGGGGCTCCATCCTCTGTGTGTCCAGAGTACAGCAATTGCTCTCCCGATGAAAATCTCAGCTGTCCTGTCTGTAGCCACCTTGTCTCACTCAGTCCCAGTACTCCTATCTTGTAGTTCTTCATCTCTCTTGCTACTTGTATGGTCCTTCCTACTTCATACATTGTCCTGATGTTCCATGTGGCTACTCTCGTTGTTGTCCTGGGTGTTAGAAGGGGGGTCGGCCTTGCAGCTTCCTTTCGGCTTTCACTGCAATGCGTCATAGGTCTCCGGGATGGAGACCCTTCCTCGCCCAGGTGAATGTCTCGGTTTGTTGCTGTCGATGCTTTTGTAACTTAATGTTTTTACAGGTAGGGCTGTTAACCCTACGCAAACCCGTTTAGCCTCTTGGAGAGGTGGTCCACATTCGTCTGACCTCTACCCTTCGACCTGTCCAGCTTGGGTGACCCTGCCAGGAGCATGTGCTCCTGCTGGCATAGTTCTCTGGGTCATTGAGGTACACAAGCCACTACCCCACGACAAGGGGTGGACCATGTAGGGGATATCACCCTTACATGGTGGAAAAGGATGTTAACCTCCCAAACGTTCCACCCACCCCGTCAGCTCTGATAGTACATCGACATATATACATCATCTGAGCATACATGTGCTTGTCATTTCACAGGATCTCTTCCTGGATCGAGGAGTGCTTCCAGAACAGATCAGCAATCAGGGGTTATGCGCCCTGCGTCTGTAATATCATCACGAACTGCCAGTCGGGTTGGATTTGTAGCAGAGGAACAAGATAAGGAGTCCATTCAGTCAGCTCCTGGTGGGTTGTGCAGTACATGTGCATTTGATTACATTCCCTAATTTTACGTTTTCGTGCACTAATTTGGGTTGGGTTATGTTCAAAAGTCAGAAACTGAGCCATTTGTAGCCAACACAGTGGAATACAGTGTTTGGGTTTTGTTTTCCTCTGTGGTACATTTTCCTTTAAAGTTTGTTTATAGTGTAACATTTTAGGCCATCTTCCACTAAGGAAATCATATGATATAAATCAGCTGTCCCCATTGAACAGGAGAAGCACACAGCTACATATGCAGATTTTTGGTTGTTGTTTTCTTGTGAAGTTGTCTTTTATTGAAAGGGGGTAGGGGGGGCGCAGGCAGGCAGGGTATGCATGTTTACTTAAATTTTGTGTGTGTGTTTTTTTTTTAGTTGAGTTGACACAAGATGGCACGAATGATCAGAAATCAGACAGCTCTCAACAGCAGAAAATGGACACTTTGCTTCTTGACCACGCAACCCAACAGCTCGAAAACCAGGCTAAGTATGCCTCTTCCATGTCAGGCTCTGTCGATCGACCAGAACCGGACCCTGAGACTCTTGTTTCTCTCCAACCTTATGATCAGGAAAGCAGGGACGATTCAAAGAGCATAGGAAAGGCAGCCAGTGAGATCTCTCAGGCCGAGTCGCGAGAGAGGCCACAGCCAACCCCTGAGCCAAAATCTGCACTGCCAACTTCGGAAATTTCCGTTGCCGGGCCTCCATCAGAAGACAGTAGTTCTGTAAGCGAGAAGAAGGTGGATGACTTGGTGCAGAAACCTCTGTCCGTAGGGGAAGAAGAAAAGGCACCAAGCTTAGAAGAGAAAGCAGGGGAGCCCTCAGCAGCTGCTAAAGATGACGAAACAGGGGACATGAAAACAGAAGTGTCCAGTGGTGCTGGTGTCACAGAGGAGGTGAAGGCTGCACCGCCCTCACCTTCACCATCACCTTCTCCAGCTGTCACCAAGGAGGCTGAAGCACCCATCGCTCAGCCAAAAGATGTAAGCTTGTATATGAGTCACTCTACAGGGCTGGCTAGCTGGAGATTATTATTTTCTTGATTCATGAGTTTTACCCAAACTGTTGGAGTTGCACCTGTTTTTCTTCTTTTTTTTTTTTTTTTAACGGGCTATTTCCATTTTTGCTAAGTCAACTTTTGGAACAGTTCGCTCGTGATATAAAATGTTTTGAATTGAAAATCTGAGCTCGCATTTTCTGTCTAGGTTCACTTTTCCACAGATCACTATTTGTATTTCATATATATTCTCAACAGATTTTGCAAAAAGAGGAAAAGGATGAAATAAAGAGTGCCACAGAAAAGAAGACGGCAACCAAACAGCCAGCATCTCCTAGAAAGACGGCCACACATACCAAACCGAAACCTCCAGGCAAGGGAGGGAAGCTGGACAAGAAGGGAGCAGCTGACAAGTCTTACGTGAATGCTATGGACATCACATCTGTTCAGCCAGAGAAAACTGACACTGACGCAGATGAGACAGTAGTCAAGGTGCATGTTCTTGAATCTTATAATAAATGAATTGCTTATCTCTTAAGAGCATGATCCCAACCACCCCCTGCCCACTATACAGCCTTCACAAAAAGTTAAGGACCACTTGCAAATATCAGTCAACTTTTGTCGTGGTGGCATGCTGGTGTAGTGCTGAACATCCCTGAAACGGCAGCTTATGTAGGCAAACAAATGAGCACAGTTCATAACCAGGGATGCATTCTTTGACCTGCATCTCATTTTTGCCGTTCAGAAAGCCCCAGGTATCGCTCACTGAACACTGAAACTCGGTCTAGTTTTGCCGAAATTGCAGATTTTCAAACGCACCAAGCATGCTGTGTGACGCGCACGTGCCATCCACACAGTGGTTGCCATGTTCACTAATTACCCCTTAACCTTGCTACCGAATTTTATGGGAAAAATCTTATTCGTTTATTTTTTCTGATTTATTGAAACTGTCACCCATTATGTTGACTGGTCCTTAACTTTGTGTGAAGACTGTATAATAAGACTGGTTAAAAAGAACAAGCCACTGCACACTAGCAGGAGCCACTTCAAGCCACTATTACACAAGGCGTGGGCCTTCCCCATTAGGCCCTAGACCACTGCAGATAGCATAACAGTGGCTTGAAGTGGCTTCCAGTCATGTGAAGATTTCAAGTAAACTTGCGATTTTTGCATGGGTTTTTAAAAGTTATCCTTTTGTGAGACTGTAGTAGTGGCTAGTGATGAGAAATCTGAAATCTGATCACAGCTGGTTAGAACTGAACCTAGATGACAGCTTGATAGAACAATTCTGAACTCTGATGATAGCTCGTTAGAAGTATTGTGAACTCTAAAGATAGCTAGATAGGACAATACTGAACTCTAATTATATCTAGGTAGAACAATTCTGAACTCTGACGATAGCCTGTTGGAACACTTCTGAACTCTGATGAAAGCTAGTTAGAACAGTTCTGAACTCCGGTGACAGCTAGCTAGAACAAAGCTAACTTCTGATGATAGTGGGAGTATTAGTGGTGAAAAAGGAGGTATTGACGCTCTGTCAGTACAGTTGGGCAAACCATACCAACGTAGCCACGCTCAGTTAGTAGAGTTCGCCTGCTTAGATCAGTTTAGGGTTAGGTTTAGATTTAGGGTTGGGATTACCTTGTGGTAACGGTGCAATCACTATGTTGTTTAGACGGCTGCAGTGCATTTACAGCAACTGCAAATGACACAAGGGTGCGAACTATACCAATACAGCGGTATTGACATCTAAGTGAATTTACATTACGATGGGCCGTATGGGCCATCTTTCTGTTTTTCTTTCTTTAGAAAAAGAAGATGGATTCACCTAGGAAAAAGGAAGCCTACAGACCTCCGCCACCTCCTCCAAAGGTCAAGGTGACAGAGAAGAAGGAGCTGTTGATCCCCGATCACATGAAGGATGCGCTTGGTCACTCTGACATTGTCTCACAGGCAGAGCTGGAGAATGAATTGGAGAAAAGTATGTCATTACACTTTGAAACCTGTGTGTGTGTGTGTGTGTGTGTGTGTGTGTGTGTGTGTGTGTGTGTGTGTGTGTGTGTGTGTGTGTGTGTGTGCTGGTATTTAAAAAGCTGCAAGCGGACATGACGTCTGTGCCGAGGCGCTGTGGTAACCTGATTGTGTCCATACTAAAGTTTTTGCACAGTGTGTGTAAAATAAGAGAATATAAAATCCTGTTGGTGTGTATGTCTACAGTAAAGGACAGTCGTTTTTGATTTTGGAGAGTTTGGACGCTAAATAATATTTGTTTCTTTCAGTGAAACATATCGTTGATGAATCCTTGGGCATGTCAAGTGTTCTCCCTGAGGATGCTGAGGGCCTAACCGAGGAGGAACTGCGCGAGGCAGAGGAGGCTTTGAGGGTAGGATTCGCGTAGGGGTCGTGTAGTGCTCTCTCTGTGCTGAGGTCTCCGTTTGAGGTTTGGCTGCAGAGGTCTGAGTTACAGAATTGCCAGCTTTCTGTTTTCATTCTCAGCCCTGAGATCATAAAGTGCAGAATGGGGTTGTAGCAGTCAAAGGGAAGTAACTATCTGTTAGTATGCTACTGGGAAAAGCTCAGCATAGAGAGAGTTATAGGCCTAATGTTAAACGTTTCCAGGTTTCATAGCAGACAACTTTTCCTTTGGAAATGCTCTATCTTAAGGTTATTCGAGCTGTGAAATACGCTGTCTTTGCTAGCGTTGAGAACAACAAGACCTCCAATGAAAGATCTCCTAGTCCGCCATCTGATAACACTGTGGCAGATCATATTAGTTCCAGCTTTTGTGAGGATGGCTGTCCATGCATGTATCTAAGTGGTATGTCTGCTATGAAACCTGAAAACGTTTAACAGTAGGCCTCTAACTCTCTCTGTACTGAGCTTTTCCCAGTAGCATATATTAACAGATGGTTACTTGCCAGTGTGTCAGAAAATGTCAGATAGTGTGCTTTTAACCTCTAGGTGTGCCAGTGTGGGCTGACTGATCAAGTGTGTGGTCATTTTGCTAGGCACGCATGGATGAGGCACAGCGTAAGATGCAGGAGGTTGTGGACCCGGGTTCCGTGAGATCATCTTCCCCTGAGAAACCCAAGAAGGAAGCTGAGGTCAAGGGAAAGAAGGGGAAAAAGAAGGTCGATGACAAGAAGGCAGAGGAGAGAGCCAGGAAAGAGGCTGAGAAGGAGCAAAAACGGCAGGAAAGGCTGGTAAGAAGACTTTATTTTTTAATTTTGGTATGGGCACACAGAGTTTGTGTGTGAGTTTTCAGAGCTTAACGCCACGCAAGCCACAAAGACTAATTCGAGGCTGAGTGTGCCTGCACTACATGTACTTGAAAAAAACAAGTACACTGTATGTAACATTTGACAACTGATGCAAACTGGTCTACAGGGCAGAGGCAAAGTTTAAGTGGGTGTTTTTTTTTTACATGTATATACATTGAGGTATCTGCACAACAAATCTACCTGCATGTTGTCAAAATGTATGTATAGGTGTGCTCGTACAGTTATGTGTCCTACAAAATGAGTGTGTACATTTATGAATGGCTGTACATGTATACAGTGATTGGTCCAGAAATGGGTGTGCACCTGCATTCGTAGGTCAACACAGTGGGTTTGCACTTGTGTTCGTGGGTCTGCAGAGTGGGTGGGCACTTTGAGTTGTGGGTGTGCACCTGTGTTTATGAGTCTGCACAGTGGGTGTGCACTTTGTTTTTTTGGGTGTGCACAGTGGGTGTTTACCTGCATTTGTTAGTCTACACAGTGGGTGTTCACCAGCACCTGCAAAGCATATAATGTATGTTCATGGTGGTTGTTTTTTTGTGTGGATTTTTTCCACATTTTACTTATAAATTTCATCAGCTCACTTTTATTACTGTAGTTTTGAAGTATCTCGCATTGCCATCCATATCTTGAATGGAGTCCTGTCAGCAATTCATTTTCTGTGTAATGTTTTTCACTTTGCATGGACGTAGTATGCAACACGTAAGCTTGAAGTCACCCATTTGATTGCATGTTGTTTGTACGTGTTTCTCACAGAAACGTTTGGAAGAGGCAAAAGCACTCCAAGAGCTTATTGCCAATAAGGAAGCTCAACGAAGAGCCAAAGAAGAAGAAGCGGCTCTCAGGGCGATGGTGTGCACAGTTTACTTTTGTTTGGTTCACTTTTACCTCGTTTTTGTTGTTTTACTTTCCGACTTTGTTGTTAAAGGTGTATACATTTTGGTTTCTTAATTTTTTATTGTTGTTGTTTTTGTTGTTTTGCACGGGTTCACTGATTTATATGGCCATCAGTACCATGTAATGTATAATATTAATCTCATACTGTTTGCCATTGTCTGTAAAAGTGGTGTAAAATTTTTACTAGCGTCCCTTCTTTTTCTTTTAGAGGTGTGTGTGTGTGCGCACGTACATGCCTGTGGGTGGGCATGCGTGCGTGCAGGTGGGCATACATGAATGTGTGTGTTGTTTTTCCAATAAATGTGGTTTCCTCTGAAACAGGAAATGGAGGAGCAGGTTGAGATGATGCGAGCAGAGGAGGAAGCCATCGAGCAGGCTGAGGAAGACGCTCGTGAACAACTCGCTGCTCTGCGCAAAGTTCAGCGCGAGGAGCGAGAGGCACGACGTAGAGCTGACCTCGAAAAGAAGAAACAGGATGCGATAAACAAGCGAGAGAAGGAGAAAGCCATGATGGAAGCAGCGAGAAGGAAAGAGCAAGAGATGCTCGACAGAATTGCTGACTCAGAAATGAGGCGAGCCTTAAAGGAGGAAGAGGATCGTAAACGGGACGAGGAAGAGAGACTTGCTCAAGAGAGATTCGAGGTGAGAGTTTTTTTAATTTTGGGTCGTTTTTTTTAGAGGTAAAAAGCCCTTTTTTCGTTTTCCATGAAGTAGCATTTCATTTCATCCCCATGTTTTTTAATGATGCAGCAGTAATTTTGCATATAGAGTATGCCAAAGACAAAATGGTGTTTGCAGATCTAGCACCAATTTATTCAAAAGGGCTCAAGTACTTATCAAATCTGCGGCGGTTTTGCCTTTTTGACCATATGATGCCAGAGATGTTACTTGCCCTGTGGTAAACTCCAGCATTACACCTAATGTGACCACCCTGGAAGAGTTAACAGAAGTTCTTGGAGTCTTACTGAATACTGATTTGTAGCGGTGATAATTGCTACGAGAGTGTTTTCTATCTCTTTTTCCGTTCTGTGCTTCTTGCAGTCTTCTCTTACTGAACATGTAGAGTTTATCCACACACCCAACTCAATTCAGTTCAATTCAATAATAAAACTGCAGTTTTTCTTTGTTTTGAAAGAAAGTTATTGAATGTTTTCATTAAAAGTGCAGACCATTATAGTTCCAGGTATTTATTTAAATAAAAACAAAAGCCTCTCTTTCCATCTTCATGTCACAAGACCATTTCTCCATGTAAAGTAATTTTTCTATTTTTTGGTAGTTCTTGGTATTCCATACATTCAATTCCCTGATGTCATAATTATCAGTGATGTCATTTATTGGTGATGCAAGCAGTGACAGGTGTCTGAGGTGATGTCAGTAGTGATGTCAGGGGAAAGGGAAAGAATTTTGGTAGCTAGGCACTTTCAAGTCAGTGTAGGGAGATCCGTACTGTGATCCCTTTGATCACTTACCCTCTGCACTTGTAAGTATTTTGTGATAAATCTTTCAAATCAGGTGTCTTCTTGGATACATTGTGTTTATATCTCTGACCTCAGATGAGCATAAGATAGGGACAGATTTGCATTGAATAAGCTTTCCTGTTGTTGAAATGGAGGAAAAGTTCTTCTGGTTTTTTGCTGCTTGATTTCCTCGTGACATATTGAGTGAAGTATGCTTTAAAACCTCCATGCATGCAGAAGAAGGAAAAAGAGAGTAAAGAGGTGAGAACAGGGGGTTGTTTTGTCAGGTTGTGTCACTGCCATAGTTTTGCAAAAGGTCTCCTTGAATTCATACACATTCATGCGGCCATGAGCATGTGTGTTCTGTGGTTGTAGCAAGTCTGGCAACTATTACTAAACAGTCACGCATGTATAGCAGCTACAGTATATTCACGGAAAAAGTTGAGGGAGGTAAGGGGGGGGGGGGGGGCAGAATTCACACATTTTTCTCTTCTGGTATATTTTTCTTACACTAAAGTTCATGTCTGTTTTCAAACTTGTCACCATCAAGGTTAATGTTGTCTGTCTGAAGCATAGCGTCACGTGCATTGTAGGTGAATGAACTTTTTAAATAATTATTATTGTTAATACAGTGAACTAGTTTCTGCATGGTACTCTGTCACTACAGCATGTATTGATGTTTATACTATATACTTTATACAAGGCATTGTCTAAACAACAGGGGTTTGTTTGTTTGTTTGTTTGTTTGTTTGTTTGTTTGTTTGTTTGTTTGTTTTCTGGATGCCAGTGTCACATTCACATCAGCTGTTTGAAATACCTAGTTTCACATGTGTCACAATATCAATTAGTTGTAGAGCATTGATCATGGATGATAGACCCATTACTTCACAATGTTGAGCTTGCTGTGTGCGGATGCTTTCTCTTCTTTTTTTTCTCTTTTTTTTTTTTTTTTTTTTGGTACCTTTTTATCTTTTAAATCTGATTGACATCCAACCATATTATCCAATAATATTATATGTGACTTATATATGCCACTTCAGCTAGATGTTCTCCTAAAGCAGTTTGAATACTTAGGCACATTATGCCCTACAGAATGTAACAGTTCTGCTGTTCACACCATTGATCAAGTGTTGCTGGCGCTTGTCTGGTGTGGCTGCGAACATTGATCAAGTTATACTGTTCAAACACATCATAAATTGATTGCATTAATACGGTCTCATCAAACATCACGTATTGATCTGAATGCAAACATTCAAAATTGATTAGTCGGACAAAATCTACAGATACATACATGTACATGTCTTCCGTGGATACGCACAGTGTACCTGCAGATTTTGAGCTGATCCGATACAAGCATGGAGTATATGGCATTGAAAGCTGTCGGATCATACCGCCGAAGAAGAAATGTAATGCATGATACATATGGAAGTATTTTAGTTTGCTCTGAACGTCAGTCAGCATGACTGGCTTTAATCGGTGCTTGATGTCTTTGATAACATTGCGGCTGGTAATGATATTTTGTTTTATTTTGAACACAGGAGGAACTGCGACAGGCACAGCAGCAGGCCGAGGAAGAAGAACTGAGACTGCAGGAGTTGGAAAGACAGGTATGCAAGTCTGTGTCATTTCTTGTAAAATTGCCAGGCTTTACATCCATGTCTGACATCAGTCATAGACCGATTCATTTTCGAAATGTCTCATTATTTTCTAACAGGGGCAGCCATATGTCATATCGTTTATCATCATTTTCTTTTTCTTATTTCAAGACAAATTTTTTTTTGCCCCAACTCTTCGCCAGCTCCAGTGGTATTCCTCCCAGATCATGGGTGGAATCCACGAAGGGCTCAGAAGCTGGGGCAATTTTTATCATGAGTATGAGGAAGGTGGTATGATGATCTTATGGAGGTCCATGTGGTTTGAGACTATGTGACTGGACCGCTGTCCACGATTCCTTTCATAAATATCCTGGCATTAACCAGGCCTGGGAACTACAGAACTAGATGCTGGAAACCTTTAAAATGTACTCTTTCATAAGCTGCTCTTATTCTTGTCCTAATGTGATACATGATGTTATTCTGTTTACGGTTGCCATACCCTTAATCTTAATCCAGTGAGTGTGCAGTATTATATATACTAGTCTGTCTTCCTTAAAAATTATTGATGTTATGTGTATGTACATGTATTAATGTAATAGTGTGAGGTGCAAGCCGGATTCTGCTTATGCAGTAACCAAGAAGCCAAATCGCATCTTATTGTATCTGTCTATAGGCAGAAGAGGAAGCATTCCTGCGGATTCAGAAAGAAAAGGAGGAGGCTGAGCGACAACGAGAAGAGCTCGAGGCACAGGCTCGCAAGATGGCAGCAGAAGAGGAGAAGCATAGGTCTCGGACCATTTTCATTTGTTTTAATTTTTACATGTTAATGTAAAGCTATTTGAACAGAGCACATTTTGAGATTTGTGTTCCTAGTTTACAAAGTTATCGATGAAACAAAACGTGAAATATACGAAAGGAAAACAGTTGTTGGTACCCACCATTCTTTGCAAAACTAAACTGACAAACTCCTAGTAGTTGCTTTAAATGTCTTGATGCTTCTCGTGCATTTGGGAAACAAACTACATGTACGTTTAGTAGCTTTGTTGATTCTAGTGGTAGTTTATGGTCCTTGGCCGGAAACTGCCAATCCATACCCCCCACCCCCCACCCCCCTCCCTCTGCTCTTGAAAAGTGCTGATGTTAAAAAAAAAAGAAAAAAAAAAAGGGTATAAACTGTGATCAACTAAAAAAGCTTGCATGCAGTGATTTTTCACTGTGTTTTTTTCAGTTACCATAGTTACTGGGTTTTTTGTGAATAAGATTTATGCTATTTTTATTGTAGAATAATGACAGCAAGAGAGCCGTCCTCATATCCATGAGTGTAAAGTAGAGACCTTCCACCAGCTATACTGGAAAATTCACATACCTTACCCAATTCATTCACTCACCTGACCAATGTTTTTAACTCACCCTAGGTCATGGGATTTGTTGAATTCAAGAAACTCGTTCTGCGAAAATATTTGTGGGGTTGGTTAGTTGTTTTGCAGTTTAACGTCCTTTTCCACCACATTGTGGAGGTGGGGGGGGGGGGGACATCAAAAACTGGGAAACGAGGAAAAAGCCAGGATAAATATTGGGCCCCCCTCCCGGATTCAGACCCACAACTCGACCATTGACAGGCCAATGCTATTACATTCGGTTGTCACGGCTCCCCCTATATTCCTGAAGCACAATGCTTTTATTTTTGCCGTGGCAGGCAGCAGATGCTGGAGGAAGAGAGGAGGCTTGAGGAGGAGAGGCGGCGCCACGATGCAGAGGAAGCAAAACAGAAAGAGGAAGAGAAACACAGATTGAAAGAGGTATGAACACACACACACACACACACACACACACACACACACACACACACACACACACACACAGCCAACTGCAGGTGTGCCATGCAAGGAATCACAATATATCAGCATGTATGTCACTTTAAAAAAAAAATACATGTGTAGTAGCAAGGTCAGTGTTGTTCGTGCGTGGCAGTGTTCCGTGTCTTGTCACAGTTTAGTCATTCCACCTTTTTTTTTTTTTTAAGTGTATACATGTATGCTGTGATACTCCTAACCTTATTTTATTTTATACTGTGCAGTGCGGGCACCAAAAGGAAATTTTCCAGTTGTTTTAAACTGGACAATAAAGATGTTTTGAATTTGAATTAAAGATTTGCTAGTTATGTTTAAGCCATTCATGACACCTAGGGTAGATCCAGAAATTTGTTTCTGCTGGGCTTTGATTTCACTTCTTTTTCTGACCTGATCTTTGCAATCAGCTTTGTTTATTCCTATGAAGAGATGTGCTCTGTTCGTGTACAGCCTGTATGTTTGAAATCTGCATCTGTAACATTTTTAACCCCTTCAACGCCGGCTACTCTAGAATGCAGCACTGCTCAGTGCCAGGTGTTTCCTGGCTGGTTGCAGCCTCTGTACACCTTTAGTATTTAATCTCTCGTAACTTCTGAACAACAGCACCAGTTTACTTAGCAAATTGGATGAAGTTTTAGAGGTGTATATTTGTTTTGCTCCAACTATTCAATGTGAATTTTGGAAAAAGGCCAGTGTCTCTCAAAGGGCATTACACTCTATGCACCACGCTCGCCGAAATGCGCAAATCGGTGCTCATCTCCGTGCATGCCAAAATGCGAGACTGGCTCCGAAAGGGTTAACTGTCAAGCTTCTGTGATGTTTGTCAGAAAACTTCTGCTTGCTGCCTACAGTGAATTTTGCAGGCGCGAAGGAAGATGCTGAGAGGAAGGGGGGCCCACTAAGTCGGGTGAGCCATACGGCCGGAGTGAAGAAGGGTGGGGGAGGTTTGTGTGTGTGTGTGTGTGTGTGTGTGTGTGTGTGTGTGTGTGTGTGTGTGTGTGTGTGTGTGTTGACTGCCAAGGATTGTGTCCTGCGACAGCTGGTGGGCCCCCTCTCCTCTTCTCAAAAGCAAGGGGGGCCCAAAGATATTCGGGCCCCCCTTCCAAAAATCGAACGGGGGCCTGGGCCCCCAGGGCCCCCGTGGTTCCTACGCCCCTGTTTTAAATGGTGAATGTACTGATCTGTCCTGCCATCAGCTGCAACGCCTTGAAGAGGAAGCACGAGATCAGATGCGAGCCGAAATTGAAAAACGCCGAGAGACTGCCATCAAGAGACGCGAGGTCAACCTGGAACGTATGAAAAACTTGAACGGTCTTCGTCACTCACAGGGCATGACTGAACCATGGATATTCTCCTACTATGTACTCTGGCCAAGAGAAACATACAGGACGTAAGTACTTTTTTTTTCTTTTTCTTTTTTTTTTCTTTTTTTTTTTTGGGGGGGGGAGGGGGGGGGTATTTGGCTTTTTTTGTGTTTTTTGTTTTGTTTTGGATTTTTTGGGGTTGTTTTTTGTTGTTGTTGTTTTGGTTTGTTTGGGTTTTTTTTTTGTTTGTTTGTTTTGTATTGGGTTTTTGTTTTGTTTTGTTTTTGTTTTTGGTTTGTTTTTGTTTTGTTTTGGTTTTTTGTTTTTTTTTTTGGGGGGGGGGTGTTTTGTATTGTTTTTTTGTTTGGTTTTGGGGGGTGGGGGTGATCCACTGAGTAAAAATATGTGATTCTTACTACCTTGTATTAGATTGTTTGGAGTGTGTGTGTGTGTGTGTGTGTGTGTGTGTGTGTGTGTGTGTGTGTGCTCGCGCCTCATTTGTACTAGTTCAGAACTGGCTTCCTTCCTCTGTGATGATAATCTGTTTGGAGCAGCATGCAAGCATAATTACACCCTCATTGTATATTACTGGGCATAGAAACAGTGCACACAAACGAAGGCTTAAAGGGTCTTTACTATGGGGCTGTGAACCCCAGGGTCAGCCCTGTCTTCTCAGAGGTCTGTGTTCTGGTGCTCTATGTTCCTTCCGTGTGCCATCACATGCTTAGGGTTAGGGTTGCTGTAGGAGCATAGACCTCTTGGAACATAAGCATTCCCCCATGAACCCCTGTTCTTTCTCCCAGTGAAACACAACAACTCGTGATGTTGTTTCTGTTGCATGAATGACTGGCGTGTTGTTGGTGAGTGGTTGGAGCGAGTTGTAAGGTGTGGAAGGTTGTCTCTGCCCACGAGCTAGCAGTCACTCGCTGCTTGCTTCACCTCGATCATTGCTGTCTAAGAAAACACAACAGAAACTTTGTGTGCTGCTCCTAAAAGTCAGTCTTCAAAAAGATCATTCTTGGTAGCTGAAGTATGTAACATTGCCCAATGTGTAACTTGTTTCAGGCCAATGGGAACTGGAGGAGGAGGAGGAAATGACAAGAAGAAACAACAAAAAAAGAAGTGATTTGGAACACTATTTTTCCCATCCTTCCAAATATAAATTTACATGTCGATCGTCTTTTTAGCAGGGAGCTAAACTTCCTGTCAGCAACCGTCCATCCTTTTGTTTTAACCTACATCACAGTGCCTGGGCTCTGTTTGATAATATTTACAGCAAGTTTATGTTTTTTGTTGAGTAGAATATTTTTGCAGGTTTATACTTTAAAAGTATAGTGGGGAACACTTTTTGCAGTGTAACATATGTGAACATTCTTTTAAGTCTTTGCTGACAGGGTTGTCATACTTGTACCTAACACAATTTCGCAAAAATTCCAGTCGCTTACTGTGATATTTTGACCATCATATGAGCTGAACATTCTTTTAAGTCTTTGCTGACAGGGTTGTCATACTTGTACCTAACACAAGTTCACAAAAATTCCAGTTGCTTACTGTGATATTTTGACCATCATATGAGCTGAACACTCCTGGAAGCTTTTCAACTTGGCTGAGTTGGCTAAATTTATGGAAACTGGACTTGAATAGATATTGTGCAAAAACGTACCAATACACTCAGTTTGATTCTACTGCATTTTTTCCTACAGTTTTTTCATGCTAATACACTGGAACCATTTGTGCAAGATCATGTCTGCTGTGCATAATTTGCTTTTGCAAATTTCCAGCACAAACATTGAATTGCAATGAAACTTGCAAGTGCAAGATAACTGACTGTTGTTTTTTTTTTGAGTCAAATCAGGTCAGTGGTCCTCATATTGCTTTTGAGACGATGTACAACTTATTACAGTTTTAAAATTGTTTTTGTCAAAATGTGGTTGTTAAAAAACAAATACTTATCCTATAGAGAGGAGATGAGTTTTTCAGGCTTTAAGTCATATAGAGAGGGGATGGAGGTTTGGGCTAGAGAGTACATTTAATCGGTAACCATATACGGTTGTACAGTTATATATATTAAAGCCAAAATTCTGCAAGCGTTCAGCCCTGTAAGTATGTCTAACAGAAAGCAAACACATGATGAGACCTGTTTTATGGTATACCAGTATTTACATGCATTTTCTGCTTTTACTTTTTATCATGTTTTCATATTCTAGTAATACTAGTTATATCTTTGTTTCAATTTAAGTTTCATATTCACAGTTGTATTCAATACAGCTTAATGTATTTCTGCTCAGACATTGTCATTGGTCAGCATATCTACATTACTTATTTTCTTGTTATACACAGTCAGTAAAACTGCAAAAAATAAAATACTGTTGCAGTTTGACTTGATTTATTGTCATGACAGTCTACATCAGCTAATGTCTGTGATATTTTCTTCTCTGTTGTTACTTTTCATTGTGTTAAACACCTTCAGAGTATTTTTTGTACACTGGCCAAATTTATTATGTAAGACGTGAACATGTATTCAGATCATTACAGTGTATATATTGTCCCTGTCCCTGCTAAGCGTCAGATATGCAATACAATTATCATTGCATTTACTAGGTTTGGCAAGGCCACTGACAAATGCATGTTTAAAAATTGAAATTCTAATCAGCCTGAAGTCTTTGTGAACTGCTACCCAAAGCATCTCTGTGTAAATCCCTGTTCTTGTTCTTTTGTTTGTTCGAGTCGTGGATATCTGTCAGTTTCTGAAAAGCCCACTGCCTTCTTGAAACAATGCATGTGCATGAAGTGTGACATTTTTTATTCATACATCTTTTTATCCCATTAACATAGTAAGGGAAATTTGAGCTGCTGTCACTGGGGGGCAATCACGATGCTTTTTATACAGGACCCCCCCCCCCCCCCTTTTTTTTTTTTCCATTTTCCTGGTGTGTGTACTTTTTTCCCATTCCACATTCCCTCCTGATAACCTGCATGTTGTAGTCAGGCGCTCTCTTGTGCTCATGCAGGCAAAGTGTATTTTTAGAATGTGTATTCACAGAGACACTGCCTGTTCGGTGATCCTTCATGCTGTAGGGTAGTGTGTATATTACAAACTCTATAGGGTCCTTTGTGAGTCATATGAATCGGACTAGCTCTACGGTATTTTTGTTTGTAGAGTTATTGAGTATGGGATCAGGGTCCGTACAGGTCATGGAATCCTGGAAATGTCATGGAATTTGAAAATAGCTTTTCCAGGCCTGGAAAAGTTATGAAATTATCTCAAGAGTCATGAAAAGTCATGGAATTTCAGAATCTTATGGAGGCCATTTTGAGCCAGCTTGATGATTACTCACTGGACAGACCGCCAAAAATACTAACAAACTGCCTTCCCATGAGGCTAGTGACGAACTCTGAACACTGGTCTTACTGGCTGCAATAACTTGGATAATCTCAGAATTTCTACCCTCGCGTGTGTCACTGAGTGTGAAAGAGGGTGAGGAACTCAGGAAGTTGTCATGGAAACCAGGAGAGTTGGCCTGGAGAAGTCATGGAAAAGTCATGAATTTTTGAGACTGTGAACCTGTATGGACCCTCTAGGGTATGTACATGCATCAGTATTGATCGTACATTTATTTGCATAGTTGTTTATCAAACTTGTAGGATGACATACAGATGTGTTTAAAAACTCTCCCACTGTAATTAGCCATACTGTTGTTTGACCGTCCTTGTCCATCTGTTTGCTAATCAGTTAAATCGCTTTTTGGCTCCCCTCATCTTTATTGTCTTGCATCAGAACAAGACTGTGTTCTCTCTTCACCCTATCCAGGCTATACACATGATATGTATAATTTTTGGTCACTCCTTTTAGTGCAATTTTATCGCCAAAGTACAAACAAAGGATTTTAATTATGTGTATTTGTGTGTGTGTGTGTGTGTGTGTGTGTGTGTGTGTGTGTGTGTGTGCGTGCGTGCGTGCGTGCGTGCGTGCGTGCGTGCGTGCGTGCGAGGGAGAGAGAGAGAGGGAGAGAGAGAGACTTGAGCAGTTGACAATCATGTGAGGGAAAATATCAAGTAAGAAAGCAAGCAAGCAAGCATACACACACACACACACACACACACACACACACACACACACACACACACACACACAACAAATGCATGAGGCGTCAAGATGCCTAGATATTTCCTAGTAGCCTGAGGCATCGTAGTCACCAATAAAAATGCTTCAATATAGAAACAAACAAAAAAATACCATGCATAGATCATTCAAGGGCACGTACCTGACAGGAGTTTAAGAGAAATTGAATGTCTCCTTTCCGCTCAGGCCTCACTCGAGTAACGCTAGTCTACTTTCTGTTCAGGCCAGAAAGCCACTTCACCGAAACCCACTCACGCCACCTTTGCCTCTCTTCTGCGTAAAAAGTCCCAACTTCACTGGCAGCTTGCCTCCTCTTGCAACCCCCTGGCATGGACCTTGCCCTACCAAATGCAAGAATGACGCTTTTGTCGTGACAACAAAATTCACTACAAACTAACCCTGACAAAACAAGGTCCATCAAACAAACACCAGACTTGACCTCACGCTCAGTTTGTGTCCACACACACACACACACACGCGCACACACACACACACACACACACACACACACACACACGCACGCACGCGCGCACACACACACACACACAAAAGAAAGTATTTTTGTACCTGTTGGTTTAACATATCTCAAATGGTGTCATACCAGTGACGTCATTTACTTGTGACGTAAGCAGTGAAGAGCGGAAGAAGCATACTAGGCACTCACAGACTTTCACGCTGATCAGTGTTGGGTTGAAAGTGGAACCTTTGTGATCCACTTTATCGCCGTTTCCTCTGCATTTGTGAGTTGTTGTTTTTTTGTTTGTTTTTTAAAATCAGATTCGGATGTTTCCTTGGATATTTTATGTTTAATTATTCAACGCAGGTTAGCGTAGAAAAGCGTTTCTTGTCTCAATGGCTCACTGAGCAATCAAAGCTCCCAACCAAAGTCAGAGTTTGAACATGAAAAAGCAAATCTTACATTTGTTCTTGCTTTTTCTCTTCTTCGTCTTTGGACTCTCCGGCGGTTGATCATTTTGAAAATGGAGCAGACGTGTTCGTTCTTGGGACTACAAAAATAATACCTGTTGAGGTGGGGGTGGGGCGGGGGGGGGAGGGGGGAATGTAAATTTCTGTTGCCGTCTTGTCAAAATAAATTGTATTCAGATTCAGAATCCTTGTCCTCACACCAGAATGTACCTCATCAATGAATTTGGTTCTCTTCTGTTGGCAGAGGAGGAAACATTCCAGCGGATTCAGAGAGAGAAGGAGAAGGCTAAGCGCCGACATCATTCTGCAAGATGGCGGATGTGTCTGATGGCGAGGAGCAGCAGAGGTTGCTAACAGCATTCCCATCAGTTTTTGTCGTTTTGCCTTTGAAAAAAAACATTGCACACATTGCAGTTATTTTGTGTGTAACTTTGTTAGGATATTGTGAGGGTTGAAACGGAAAAAATGCTTGATACTTTAATTTTTATAAAAATTATGACTAAGATGCAGGGGCGTAGCTGGCTCTGTAAAAATGGTACAGCGGAAGTCCTATCACCTACCACTGCAACTATCTTGCACTGACGACAAAGTGAAACTAGACACAAAATGAGGAGACATCATGCCATCATTACGGTTTATGGCTAATTTATGGCTCAGATATTGCGGCTGATATCGTACACTTTTCCTGGTCGTTATGCTACATTTTTTTTCCTCTCCGCTTGTGCCGCAGTTATTCTCTGTGGTGATCTCGGTGAGCACTGTAGTTTCGCCAAATCCAAGATCTTTGGTTTCGCATTCTTGTTGAGCCAAAGCCTTTTTTGCACAAAAAAAGTGGTACAGCGGGCGCTGTATCACTGTACCTGGCAGCGATGCCCCAGAGGTGCGCCTGAACAAATTCACGCTTCATTAGGGTCTTAGATTGTCAAATGAGTACCACTTAAAACAATTTTAAAAAAAAACTTTCTGAAAAAAATAAAAAAAACTGCATGTGCTTGCCGCCATATGTAATTCTGTTATGTGCTACGTGCCAGGTGTACGTGTGATTCTATTTGAGAAAAAGGGGTTTGCGTGCTTCACGTAATTCTGTTTGGAAAAACTGAAGTGCGGATGCTGCATGTCATTGTGAAAGCACTTGATAATTCTTGTTAATTTCTGTCGTTGCCGGCAGACAGCAGCTGGAGGAAGAGAGGAGGCTGGAGGAAGCGAGAAAGAGAGAGGAGGAGAGACTGAGACTTGAGATAGAAGAAGCGAGACAGAGAGAGGAAAGACGGAAGCTAACGGAGGTATTCGGAGACGCTCCATCGCCCCTGGTTTTGTCCAAACTTTTTTTTTTTTTTTTTTTGGTACTTTATTGGCCCTTTCGGGAAATCCGGGCTGCTTCCTTCGGGAGAAGCGCCTCGCCGCGGTGCAGCGCCTCGCAATATCTATCCGATTTTTCAATTTTTGCTGGGAGACATCACGAAGAGAAATTCCCGACGAGCAGCCGGTATCGCATTAAAAAAAAAAAAAAAAAACCGGTGTCGCATTTCACAAGCTCAACCTAGGCTCGAACTGAACCCACGCTTCATCGCCGTGACAGCGGTGACGGCCGTTCAGTAGCGCACCACAAGTCAGCATAGCCTGCTGACGGCAGTGTATGGCATTGAGAGCTCGACTAAATCATTTCGAGCGTACAGGCGCATTACAACTGCCCTAAAAAAAAAAAAAAAAAAAATATCTTTCCTTTCAAAACCTCTCCCTAAGCGCCGTGAGCACTCAGGGTGGAGCCGTGCGCTATATCAAGTCTCCATCATCATCATCATCAACTGTTCCAACTAGGCATGTTTAGTAGGACTTCGTAAGGAGGACTTCGCTGAGCAGCGCAACCCATTTACATGTAAATTAGGCTCACACGGCAGAGGCCGCGAGCGGCTAACGCGCTGCGATTAGCTAACGGTACCCCTAACGTGTCTAATGTACATGTAAATGGTTTACGCTGCTCAACGAAGTCCTACTAAATATGCCTAAGGCATGAGTTGGTTTTTGTGGAGTCTAGTAAACATGCAATAACAACAATAATAATAACGATTTTTACAGCGCCTGTTCTAAAGAGCTCTAGGCGCTTAGGCGTGTTTAGTAGGACTTCGTTAATTAGGAGGACTTCGGCAACCCATTTACATGTAAATTAGGCTCACACGGCAGAGGCCGCGAGCGTTTAGGGGCGTTTACTAGCATAGTTTTGTCTCGTCATCAGCTACAACGCATCGAGGAGGCGGCGCGCGAGCAGATGAGGGCTGAGCTGGAAATACGCCGAGCAGCTGCACTAAAGAGACGCGATGTCAACCTCGATCGCAAGAAAAATTTGGATGACCTGAAGTATTCACAACGCTTTACGCGACCATGGACATTCTCCTACTTTGTGCTGTGGCCGGTAGAAAGTTACAGACGGTGAGTGCAGACATGTGGGTTTGTGTGATATCGGTTGTGTAATGTGGAATTTCAAAATAACGTTTTTTGTGCGGTTGGTTGGTTGGCTGGTTGGTTGTTTTGTTTTTGTTGTTGTTGTTGTATGTTTGTTTGTTTGTTTGTTTGTTTGTTTGTTTGTTTGTTTGTTTTCTGTTCTTTTGGTTTTCGGTTTCTTTTGTGTTTGTTTTTATTGTTGTTGTGCTTTTGAGATTTTTGTTCTTGTTGTTTGTTTTGCGTTTGTTGTTGTTTTTTTTCGGACGGGGTTCATTTGTGTGTGTGTGTGTGTGTGTGTGTGTGTGTGTGTGTGTGTGTGTGTGTGTGTGTGTTTTTGGGGGGTGCAGGTATGTGTGTGTGTGTGTGTGTGTGTGTGTGTGTGTGTGTGTGTGTGTGTGTGTGTGTGTGTGTGTGTGTGTGTGTTTTGGGGGGGTGCAGGTATGTGTGTGTGTGTGTGTGTCTGTGTGTGTGTGTGTATGTGTGTGTGTGTGTGTGTGTGTGTGTGTGTGTGTGTGTGTGTGTGTGTGTGTGTGATGGTATTTAATGATTTAGAGGTTTACCATTTTCACAATGTACATTTATGCATATTTCATAGACTGCGGTATTGGTGTCCTTTGCCCCTTGTTTCAGGCCGATGGGCGAAGATGACGGAGGAGACAAGAAGAAAAAAGGAAAAAAGGGGAAGAAGGAGAAAAAAGGGAAAAAGGGCAAGAAGAAGAAGAAGAAGTGATTCAGAGCCCGTTTCTACCTTGGCAAGATAAAACCTACACGTATCATATCATTTTAACAGGGAGCTTTTCCCCATCAACAACTTGTAAAACTCCCCCGTTCTTATTTTACGCATGTATAATATCAGCGCAGTGCCTAGTTCTGTTTGATGTTTGATAATCTTGTTCTGCCGTGGGAGCCCAAGTGGGAATCCCCCCGCTTTTGGTTCCGTGCAACTTAGGCAGTGTAAGGCATGTCATTAGACGATTACTGGAGAAGCAGTTGAATTACTGGAGCATGGCCACCCAGTCAGTGAAGTAGCCCAGATTCAAAGGCGTGTGGCAACGTCAAAAACGATCGCGGACTTAGTTTCAAGATTTAGTTGAGCAGCTCAGGCAGGACCCCGAGAAGGGCCATTGCAGAGTCCACGATAAGCCGTAATCTTCATGTTGATACGCGTTCCAAGAAGCAACTATTGGTGGATGACCATTCTTAGGATGCGTGGCAGCCATGACTGAAAGGCTTGTGTGTGCCCACACTTAGTGCAGAAGAACCCGCGGGGAAATACGTGTAACCGATCCGGCCACGTTTACAAGTCTAATCGCCAGCATCCTCAATCCGCTCCCGACTCCGAAACAGCAGGGAACTGTCACGAACTGTACAAAACCAATCGACAGGGCATGTTACGTCACCTAGCGCAAGATAAGCAAATGAAACAAAACCTGTGTCCTTCCGTGATACCCAGACCAACGAAGTGTGTATCTAGCCGCGTGTCCATATGACACTCGATTCTAGGTATTTCGAATTGCGCCTGGAAAGTCGTTTGTTGAAGAGGGACGGAGGATTACCTTTGAAAGACCTCTCATCGAGAATTAGCATCGCTCAGGCGTCTTATCCTGGAAGTATAGAAGAACCCGCGGAGAAATACGTGAAACCGATTCACGCGTACACGTCTGTTCGCCATCATCCTCAATCCGCTCCCGACTCCGAAACAACAGGGAATTGTCACGAACGCTACAAAACCAATCGACGGGGCATGCGGGACTTTGTTTTGTTTTGTACCTTTCTGGAAATTCGGGCTGCTTCCCCCGGGGGAAGCGCGTCGCCGCGGTGCCACCCAATACTATCCTATTTTTCAATTTTGCTGGGGGAGGAAAGCCGGATAACCCGGAGCGAAACCCCCGTTTAGCAGCCCGGTAGCCAGGAAAAACCGGTATCACGTATCACAAGCTCGACCTAGGCTCGAACCCACACTTCATCGCCGCGACAGCGGTGACGGCCGTTCAGTAGCGCAGCGGCAAAGTCCGACACGCTACCTATTACACCACCGAAACAGCACCTGTGTCATTCAGTGACACCCAGTGAGTGTGTATTTAGCGTGTCCACAGGCCACTCAATTCTAGTTATTTCGAATTGCGCCTGGCAAATCGTTTGGTGAAGTAGGACGAAGGATTATCTTTTGACGTTAGTCGCGCGAAACATTCGATGCAGCGTGGGATGTGTATGTTGTATCCATCAGGGTGAAGACTGCATTTTCTTCCTCCTTGTTGCATGTCTTGCTTGATTTTGGGTTTTTTAGTGCATGTTATTCCGACCCATCCTGGTTTCTAAATCAGGAGACGACTTTCCAACTGGCAAGAATTGCAGGAAGAATAGCAAGTTTTGTGCGTACTCCTCGCTAAATGTGATTGATCATATTGCGAAGAATGCGTGTATTTTGTTAAGGTCTAAAGTAGAAAGCAAAATTTTTAGACGTTTAATGGTTTACCAATACTTAGATGCATTTTTATGCTGTACGTTTTATCATTTCAATAATTACTGTTGTTGTTAAATTTAAACTTTACACTCATAGTTGTATGTAGTCATAGTCATATAGTACTCATATATATTCATCAATGTTCTCTTTAAACTGTACATATCAGCAGTCTTTCGTGAAAAGGGCCCAAGTACTATTCTTAACTATGGTGCTTCAGCCCTTTCACGAAATGACGATGAATGTGCTCAGCATATTGTTTACATTGTTGGTGGTGCTTACGCCTTTTTACAAAATGACAGTAGATGTGTTCTGACCATATTGTATTGTTGTTTACACTGTTATATAATATTGTCAATAAAGCTAAAGATGAACTGCTGCCGATTTTGACTGGACATATCAGGAAGTATGCATTAATACTCTTTGTAGTTTGGTTTTGAGGACCTTGAAGCACTGGTATAAAGCTGTTTGATCGTGCTATGTTTATGTGTGAAATGCTGTACACGTACATTACAGAATGCAAACGACACACACATACACAGTATGATCATAAACACACAGCCACGCACGCACACACTCACACAATTTGATTTGATCCACACCCAAGATTTTTTTTTCCATTGTTTATTATCCATCAACAAAATCATCTGACTTATTCACAATAAATTATTGCAAAATGAACTTGACAATGTAAAATGCATACTTTAAAAAGAACATTATGTATCAAAGGGTAAAAAATCTCTGAAAGCAAAGCTTTCCAAATGTTTACCAGCACTGCTTGCAAAATTACAAGAATGGTCTTTAACAATCTCAGTGCAATTATCAACATAAAACAATGTTTTTCGCTCAAAGCACTTTCTGAGTATTCAAACGTAAAATCTGGAAGAATAGTTATTTTGAAATCCAAAGTCAGCAAATGTGGAAACGGTCCTGAACACAGGAATGTCAAGATGTAAGGAAATGCAGCAACTCTGAAATTTAGATCATGAAAGTCAGCAGTACTGTCATTCTTTCCTTCTTACAAACGGTCCATTTTTTGTCAAGCGATTGTCCAGCCTTCTTTCAAATATAAATTGTCAAGTCCATATATTTTTGGCCTTCAACAGGCACTTACATTTCAGCACACTTTGGCAGAGCAGTGACCACAAGCACTCCATCCTCACGGTAAACGCACCTCACGCTTGCAGTGTCCACATACTCAGGCAGTTCTAACCTTCGCTGTGTGCGATCTGTGTACACCATTCCATCAAGGCAACCCTCTCGCTCAGCACTCACGAGCAGTGAATGTGCTTTAAGCTGGACCTGTAGATCCTGGGGGTGATAGCCTCTGAGTGGAACTAAGGCGCAAAATGGCTCAGAAGCTTGGAAGGATGGTGACTTGCTTTCAGTAGCAGGTTTGTTGGTCACGCTGGATTCTGTTGACTCCTTGGTCATCTCGTTTCTTTTGATGGGTGGCGTTGGGTCCGTGTCGTCAGCTGGGGTCTCGGTCTCAGTGCTGCCTTGTTCTTCAGTTTTCTCGCATGCTGTCGAAATGTCTGTCATGCCTTCCTCTTTCACCGCCGTGTTCTCTCTCTGTTCACCAGCTGTTTCATCTCCATCAACGCTGGTCGTATCAGTAGCACACCCTTCGCTGAGAACCTCAAAATCCTCGCTGCAAGTGTTCTCTGGCTCAAAAAGATACATCACACATGTCTCGATGTCGTTATCTGACTCATACCCTTCAGACTCTTCGCTGTCATGTTCTTCAGCTTTTGGTGACACGTTCGCAGCTTCCATCTTTTCCTTTTCTTGCTCTTCTGCTGAATGTGCGTGTTCAGTTTTCTCGGACATTCCCAGCACCTCTGAAGCCATTTCCGTCAGACTCTTTGGTGTTGTCTCAGCATGTTCTGGGATAGTATTCTTTCCCTCAGTTGCAGGGTTTGAGTCCATCATAGTGAATGGTGTCTCGGCAAGCTTGGCAAAATCAGTTTTGTTGCTGGTCACATCTTTCTTCTCTGTTGCTGATTCTGGCTTTAGCTCAGCTGCTTCACTGTGCTGGGAATCTGCAGACAAGGCACTGGTCTCTTCCTTCTCTTTCCCCTCTTCTGTCTTCTCTCCCAGCTGATGTGTCACAGCATCACCTTTTCCTTTCTTCTCCTCCAGCGCTGGTCTGGGTGCATAGAGCAGGACACTTCCATTGGGCGTCATGACACAGGACACGCTTCGCTGGTCTACGTCTTCTGGGAGTTTCACGGTCCGCCTCATCTCGTACCTGCTCAAGCATGGGCCTGGACCACTGGACTTCTCTGCCTTGGCATGGATATGCACCATGCCGTCCGCCACACGCACTTTCACCTCATTGGGAGCAAACCCTTGGAGGCCGATGGGCTGCATCCAGACTTGGCTCGACTTCTTGCCGTTGCTTGGACTGGTGCAAGTTTCTGGTGTTTTGCTGGCGGGGCAGCATCCCTCTTTCGTCTCAGGGCAGACTCCTGCTGACTTGGCACAGCACCCTGTCATGTTGCGCTGACAAGGACAGTCGTCTTTGCTTGCAGCCTCTGGTGATGTCTGTGGACTCATCTCACCCGACAGTTTGGCATCTGAAGACACCTGAAAACAAAATTAAATGAACACTGAGTGTCAAAGTAAACATGGGAGTTGGAAAGAAGCACATCTCTCTTGCACACACACACACACACACACACACACACACACACACACACACAAGCACACACACATGCAAACTGTGCCCAAATGCCATCATATTTGCAACTAAGCTATTTTTTAAGATCGGCCTGGGGGGGGGGGGGGGGGAGGGAGGGGGTAAACAAGAAAACGCGTAACTAAAATGCAGGATATAATGAAATGGAATACCAGTTCCTCGTCATGTCCTAAGAAATAACAAAACAGGAGTCTGGTTGTGTTTCTCGTTATTTTGAAAAGTTCATAATGATTAAGACTGAGGAACTGGTTGAAATGGCACATTATAAATTTAGAACAGAAAGGAACTATAAGTTTTAGTCGCTTATAAAAATTCAGGTCTGAGGGTTCTCCTGTTCCCTTCACTGACATAACATTTATCCAATTTTTTTTTTTAAATGTATTTCTCTTGGGGGGGGGGGGGCAGTGTTATGTTAATGTTTTGACCAATTATTGTATGATAAGCTGTAAAGGTAAAAAGAAAAAAAAATTGAAGAAAATCAGCTTACCTTCCTGTCACCATGATGTTGTTGGCAAAACGGATGCTGACCACTGGCACCTTTCGTAGCCGAATTCTTCGCAAGCAGACCGCTGACCACGTTTCCGGGCAACACTAGTGCACCCTGCACTACAGACGGGTGAATGGGATAAAACTGACTGCAGACAGGGTTGGGGCGCCTTGTCCGTGGTTCAAGTCGGACATAGCAGCCACCAGGGTGACCGTGAAACGGCAAGTACAGCGTGTTCAGCCCGCCTCTACCACTGGCAGCAGAGTGAGGGCAGTATGTCGGTACAAAGCCTTCGTACAACATGGTTGTGATCTCTGTGGTTGCGACTGTAGATGAAGGAAACTCGAAAAGTATCGAGTGTGCAGTGCGTCTTGGTAGCGCTTTCAGCTTTCGTTTTTGCGAGCTTTCGAACGATTGAAACTTCAGTCGCTGTCGGGGGTTTAAATAGCGCAGTGCGTTCCACCAAGAGCAGACGAGAAATTTCTCGACACGGCAATGACACGCGGATTTTGTTTACATCAGCGACCGAAGGCGTGAGCATGCGCAGTTGGCTGTTTCGTCATGTGTGGGCGGGGCTTCCGAAGCGGCCGGTTTGTTCGAGATTGTTCGCGATACGTTCGTAGAACGACCATTCAACTGTGTGTTGCATGGCAGTACTGGTAGTTTGGATAGTTCATTTACTTAGTTTAACCACTACAGCCCGTATTATGCATCTCTTACCTTCCAGGAGAGAAATAAAGCGTCAGAAACCGAACGAGAGCAAATCGTACACGAAACGTCAGTCAAAGTAGGTCATGCCTCCCGGTCCAGATTTAGACACCGCGCATGCGCAACGCTTGCTTCTCGCGCAGCTGTCAACAACGAACATGTGCTCTAGAAATTTCTCGTCTGCTTGTTTGCCACTCAGTGGAAATTCCCGTTCGTTCTCGTGCGTTCGGCGCTGGTATATAACGGTTGGTCTGTACCGCGGTACTCCATTGCTTGAGCACACTCGAAACGTTCACTGCGCTTGACGCCTGCTGTGAGTGAAAAATGATGTATTACTATTCTTGTGGAGACAGGCTACCGCTTCGTCCGCCAACCTACGCCAGAAGGCGGGTGAGCCTGCAACCACGTCGCTGCTACAGTTCAAACGCATTGATCGAACCGCTGCTAAGCATTCTACTATCGGAGGCAGACCGCCTTACCCTCGGCCAAACTTCTCGAGGCGTAGAAGACAAGTCAAAAGCCAGACATCCGGCTTCGAATCCCGGCAACAGTGTGACTGGCGACTGTCAGAAAGCTGTCCACCGCAGAACAAAGACAACAAGTCAACACCGCTGCTGTCCTTACTACAAACCTGGGGATCGAAGATGCTGCGAACAAGACAAGACCACAGCCTGCCACGGAAACGTCGACAAACAGCCCCAGAACCACGAAGAAGTGGAAGTCACAAAAGAAAACAAGACCACAGATAATCAGGGAAACGCCGACAAACGAGTCCCGGTGCAGAATCACAAAGTGGCGGAAGCCAAAAAGGAAAACGAACATGCAGCCCAACATTTCTGGACGGAAAGGATTAGCTGCAACGGTTTCCGACCCAAGGAACTACGGGTGCGTTTGAAGGGAGGCAAGCTGCAAGTGCATGCCAAGAGAAGGTCTCGTCACGACGGACAGACGGAGACGTACACTTTCCGCCGAACCATTCAGTTGCCAAGTGACGTCGACGGAAAGGAGCTGCAGTGTGGGTTCACAACACAGCCGGGGTCCCTTGTTCTACACGCTCCGAAACTCGTCATCCCCGACAACAAAGAGGCACAGAATGTCCTGAGCAGTCAGCAGCTTCAGGCAGAGCCAGCAGAGAAAGTAGCGAACCCTGCACCAAGCAAAGTGGATCCCAGAGCGGATGGAGAAATGCCCGATGCGCACGGTGCAGACGAAAGGACCGCCGAAACACCACCAGCAAAGAGAAAGCCTGACGTGCCAGAAGGTGATACCACAACCAAAAAACTCAAGCTAGAAATCGACGAAGACGTCCGAAACACCGGACCCGACCCTGCGCCGTCCGTCGCTGAACCACTGCCACTCCTGAAAGAAGCAGGAGAAGAGCATCGCACAGAGGAGATGTCCACTCCAGCTGAATCCATTGAAGATGTTCCGCAAACAGAGTCTACTCAAGAAGCAGCTGAATGTGTTGACGATGCTGTGGCGACGGATGCTGAGGTGCAGAACATCCTGCATAGTAAGGACATTGCCGACGACACGACGGTTGAAAGAGCCGAGAGTCCAAACGCCGACAGACCGAGGACACCAACACCTTTTGACGATACCACGGAGGAAAGTCGGCCGGAAAACGACAGTACTGACTCCGCCGCACCAAGAGAAAGTACCAGCGCCAAGGATACTGTCAACACACTTTCGGACACTAAACCGAGGTCACCCACACCCGAAGTACCCGGCACGGCACCTGGAGATGTTAACAGACACGAGGAAAGCTGCAACCAGGCCACCTCATCGGTTCTCCCGGCCGAAAAGAAGCCCTACAGTATCACTGTCCATGTGCCAGATTTTCTACCCGAAGAGCTACATGTGACTGTCCAGAAGAGCGAGTTGACGATCGCTGCGGAGCGGAGGATTGAGAATGGCGGGTTTTTCGGCGTTGAGAAGTTCCAGAGGAGATTGCTGCTTCCTGCTCACATTGACCCAGCCAAACTGGAGTGCGTTGCCAGAGATGATGGGACATTGACTGTTACTGCAGTGTAGACTGTGGTATGTTTTCACGTATCACGCATTATTATTATTATGTGTTGGTGTTAATTTTGGGGCAGAAGGAACCCCCCACTGCCGGTATGTGAGACACTTGTGAGAACTTGGGTTGACGTGAACCTGACTTCACAACTTAGCCGCATCGCATGCAGGTGAGAGATGGATTTTTTGTTTTGTTTTTTTTTGGCTTTGTGCACAGTAGCTGTGTGTTTTTATGTTTGATACAGTTCAAGTAAGTAAAATTCCTGGTGAATGATATCTTGTAGAAAATGCTGAACAATCTTTGTACAATCAGAGGCAGCTTCATTTAAAGTTACACAGTTCATGTGTTCCAAATGTGGCAGCTTAATGCGCTGTCGTATTCATTTTCTACTTAGTACATGTGATGCAGCGTCAGTTGTCAACAGAAGTGTTTCATGAATCCATAACGGTATCATTTTGTATTTGTGCAGTTGTAATGAATGGTGCAAATGTTGATTTCACAACGACCCAACTTTATTCTCGTGTCACTGATTTGTGTTGAATAAAAAAAAGAAAAAAAAAACAACCTTGCGTTATGTTTCTGAGTTTGTCTGAAGATGTGTGTGTGTGTGTGTGTGTGTGTGTGTGTGTGTGTGTGTGTGTGTGTGAGAGAGAGAGAGAGAGAGAATTTTCATCCAACTGGCAACAGTGATCTATCAGCCAGTGGGTATGTTTTGGAGACGTGTGATTGTGCACTTGGCACTGTCCAAAATGGAGATGGTCGAAAACAACAAATGACAGGACCGTTCACACTTCGCCAAGCTCATCCGTACGGAAAGAAGGGAACACACACACACACACACACACACACACAGAGACAGATAGTTGAGGCTACTTAGTACTACTAGTTATCTCCCTTCATACGCAGAACACAAAGGAAAGCTCGCTGTCGACACAAAACGCACCAATTCCTTCAACCCCCCCCCCCCCCACACACACACACACACACACACACCCCTCCCCGCCGCCCCCGACTTCGTTTTACACACTGCAAAGTGGCAACAACAACAACAAAATAAACACCAGCAACAGGTCAACGAGAAGAATGTTTCATTTACTTGCAAAATACAAATTAAATGCATTTAACTGTACAGTTACTTTCCCTTGCGAAAAAGGTTAATAACGCAAATTAAATGACGAACAACACAGTCACAACGCACATTTATGTACAAAATATAAACACATACACTATATTCATGCAATCATTATAATAAATGCATCACCACACTTTTAAAAACGAATAAACAGCGCATGGGAAACCCAGAAGCCAACCCATACTTCACAGACAGGATGTTATCATGCACACTAACAGTTACATAGTCATTGCACAGATATGTGGCGATGTTTCTTGAATATCCCGTATATATATTTGCACTGACCTGATATATAATATGGTTAAAATTACTGATCATTTATTTCACCGGAATGTGTCCACTTCATTCGGCGGCCATAACTGCGGTTCATTCCAAGGATAATAGGTACACAGTCTTTACAATGAAAGGAAACTGCCTGCAAGAGTCCTGTTTCAAGTTTCAGTATACACTGGCCCGAAATAAGCGTGTCAGTAGTGACGTAGGTCCCAAGTGAGGTCTTCGTCGGCCTGCACTGTCGCCTGATCATCATTAGCTTGCTTTACGTCCTATGGCTTTTCGCCCTTAAGGACAAGTTGTTCCTGGCATGTGTCTCTGGCTGCTTGGCTGGGCGAGTGTCTTTGGGGCGGATGAGGGCTGTTTTGCTTTGCTTTGGGCAACGTCAGAGGTTCTCTGCTTGGCTGTCGCCTGAGGCCGTCATACTAATAATTATACATGTAGGGCTTATAGCGGGTATGCCTGTTGTGCACCAGGTCTGGCACGGACGCAGGCCTGACTGGCCAATTGTGAACTTGGTGTAGAACCAGTATTCATTTGGTGAAAGGGCTCGAGCGCAGTGGATGCTATAATTACTTCTTAGGCTTCAAACCAAAGTAGATAATTTCGCGCGAGCGTACAGACACCACCACCAGGGAACCTCCCTCTGTGGCACATAATCGCCCGCACACATGAAATGCATGGTACACATTACGGCATTGAAGGTGGAGTCGGAATAGTCGAATGGTAGAGCGTTGGACTTTCAATGCTCGGGTCGTGAGTTTGAATCCCGGTCGGGGCCAGATATTTGTGCTGGCCCTTTTCTCGTTGCCCCGTCTTTGATATCACCCATACGTGGTGGAAAAGGACGTTAAACTCAGATACACCCACCCACCCACCTACTTTCGTCTTGAAGGAAGAGATGCCCCATACTTTCAGGCTCAGTCACAGCGACTTTAGAGAACTGTCTCGAGTGCTATAGTTGTCCCGCTAGATGTCCATGTCATTTTTCAGTTTACTAAGACTCCGGGCGCTGTGCAGGTTCTTCAGTTTCAGCGCCACCACGTCAGGATTGAGGGCCACAGACCCTACTCCAGACCTCGAACCTCGTCCGCCATGGGCGGTGCCGGCACCCCTGTCACCCCCGCTGCTGTGTATGGACCTGCCCGCGCCGTGTGAGGAAGGCAACGAGGAGTAACCACTGGAGGACGAGACTATGCTGCCGGTGGAGGGTGACTTTCTCAAACCACGGCTCATACCTGAAAGTGAGAGTCGCAGTTACAGTCTCTAGCTGGTTGAGGGTCAATGACTGTATTTTTCATATGACAAACGGGCATTTTCTGGTTAAAAAGCAAAAACAAGCAACAACAAAAAAGACACACATTGTTAGGAGTATAGCGGTGATCTAATAGGTAGCGCGTCGGTCTTAGCCGCTGAGCTACTGAACGGCCACCTATGTCACGGCGATGAAGCATGGGTTCGAGTCCAGGTCGAGCTTGTCAAACGTGATGCCGGTTTTTCCTGGCACCGCGCTTCCCCCAGAGGAAACATCCCCGAAAGGGACAATAAAGTAGTAAAAACAATAGAAGAACACACACACACACACACACACACACACACACACACACACACACACACACACACACACACACACACACACACACAAGAACAAACTGGACACAATAATACAACTACTAAGTAAGGGGTAATCGGGGATGAAGAGTTGCTCGAGAAAGATGATACACATTCCGTAGCTAGCGGGACTTCAAGCAGTTACATAAATTACCCGAGGAAGTCGAGGAGGCAAAAGAGGCAGTCGACACGGAATCCATGCCGTCTGTGGAATCGCTGCTGCCATGACGACGGGTCCTCTGTCGCTTCTCCTGCTTCAACTCACGAAGCTCTGTACGCATCTGGAAGTAAAACCATGTTGTGGACTAATGGGCAGAGGCTTCAGTGACATTTGATCGACTTTGTTAACTTGTCAGTGGGCAGCTACGCTCAACAAACAGCTATCTTTGGGAGACCGGGGAGAAACAAGCAAAGGACAACGGCAAAACATTGTAAATGGTTTACTGTAGATAGTATGATAATTCATCTGCTAGGTTAGAGCTGAATGAGTCTTAACTCTTCAGAGGCCAGGCCCGACCAACCCGTGCCCACTATAATGGTTAAAAAGAACAAGCCACTGCATACCATTAGGAGCCACTTCCAGCCAGAATTACGCAAAGGTGTGGGCCTTCCCCGCTAGGCGCGAGACCGCTGCGGGTAACATAATAGTGGCTTGAAGTGGCTCCTAGTGATCTGAAGATTTCAAAGGAAATTGTGATCTTTGTATGGGCTTTTAAGAGTTAATGTGTCCAAAAATTATAAGAAGGTATAAACAATATAAAATAGTCTGTTCTCAATGCTTAAAAAAAAAAACAGATTGTCACCTGTAGACACTCGCTGTTTAGCTTCACCAGGTTGCTGTGCTGCTGCTGATCAAGATTCCGCATCTGGTGAACATAGGTAACACGTCTTATTCGTAAAATACACAACACTGCATACACTACATGAGTAGCGGAACAGTGACGGTTAAAACGTCTAGTTTTTAGAGTATTGCTAGCATGCAAAACAACCTGAGACTAAAACAAGCTTCTCAATGGTACGGCTACTGACTGAAAATGCCTTTTTTCACCTTCGGCACATATCTTCAGTACAAATGAACTGCCATAATGGCGTGCATACATTACTAATGAGAGGATGTGCTGGTCCTGGGCGTGCGTGTGTGCGTGTTTTGTTGTTGATGGTGTTGCTGTTGTTGTTGTTTGGGTGGTAGTGAGGAATGGTGTGAAATAATAACCTTTGATCTTGTCTTTTCGTCCATCCACTTTTGGTACCGTTCGCTCCTAGTGCTCTCCCCTCTGCTGAGCCAGACGCCATTTTGGAAGTAATATCCCGCCCCGGCTCCAGATCCTGAGTCAGCCATGTCTGCTGTTTGACTGACACGCATGCACACCTGTCACAAGTTCTGTAAGTCAGTCTTGAGAATCTCGGTAACGCTTCACGACCGGCAGTTTGCTGGTTTTTGTGTGTGTTCAGAAAAGACGTGAAACTGAAGAGTGAAGTGACGGTCACATCCCAGTCTGTCCAGAACTGTGACAGTGCCGGATAGAGCAAATATGCGCTGTCAGTGTCCGCTAGACAGCACTCACGCCGGGCACTGCCTCAAAAACAAGATAATGCTGTTTGCGTGGTGATTATACCACACAAGTCCACCTTAGAACTGTCGATCCACTACACAAATTAAGCAGACTCAGTTCCAAGATATCGGCCGTCAAAGAATGGATGTGACCGACCTGTTTGTTTCTTTTCTCACAACTTCATCATGCAGATTTGTCTCAAAAGATACTTTCCAACGAATTCAAAGCTTTCAGGCGTCCCATTTTCGAGTTTGTAAAGAACTGCCCAAGTCAGTCTTCAGACCATACCGGAATCCTGTTCAGGCGGTTGGAATTAAAGCCATTAACTCTCAGTTACTCAGTCGGGTAAACGTACCACATGCTTGTTCACTCGGTTGAAATCTTGAAAGTCTTGCATTCAAATACTCGGGTTCACCTCCAAATTGAAAGCTTCTATTGAGCTGAGGGGGGGAAAAGAAAACAAAAGATGTTCAGAAGAGTCAATATTTGCCTGGTCTTCTTCCGTCTTGTTTACCAGTGTTTTCTGTTAAAATCTCTCACAGTTCCTTCAGCCTTCAACACCGTGCATTTACAAAGCTCTGCCTGGCTCCAGGTCTGACACCTCAGTAAACACGACCGAGTCCTAACACCCACACATCAATAATTACACCACTTCTCCCTCAGCAAACAGCGCTAATATAAACGGACCAGAGGTGTTGCTGTCGGCTCCGTTTCAATCTCTTTCGCAAGAGCGAATCCACTAAAAAGTTATGAAACAGGAAACAGCTTGCAGAAACGGCCTTGAACCGGTCGTCATCTGCTGCACCAAAGGCAATAAAGTTGTAGTCTCTTTCGAGTGTGCTTTATGAGAGTCTCTTTATTTCATGTTTTTCTTTTTGTTTTGTTTTTTCATTTCACTTTCAGCCAGCTAGTGACTAGACGGCGTTTGATCTCTGCCAATACGGGTTCTAATCCGGTCCTGCTGATCTAAAATATTGCACTTGCATTTATTGCCTTTTCAGAAGGTGCAGAACATACGCCTCCAGATACAGTGGGTGAGTTGGCTCAACGTCTCCCAAAGTCGCGTAGATTGAGAAAGGCTCAGTGGGAATAGAAAACTCCCTTCGTCGTAAAACCAAACGTCATCTCAGTGTTCCTGCAGCTGTTGAAGTTCTTCGTTTAGAACAGTAGCTCCCACTTCTGTACTTCTGCTTCGTCCGTACTCCAGATCATAGAAAGACCTGGAACGTAAGGAATGAACAGTGAAAAAAACAACAACGAAACAAAATAATAAATATACAGTTACCAATCAAATCAAATTAATTTTTTTTAAACCCCAAAGGCATTAATTTTGCTAATTGGCAAAATACGCTCTCTGCACCGTCTGTGTGGTTGCCAAATCTCGAAGTGCATACCGTCTCTACACTGACTGTATTACGGACAAACCTGACGGATGTAGGTGATCAGGGTGGACTCCTAGAGACCCAGCATTTTCGTTTACGTCAAATCTTTAACTCTCTCTATGCTGAGAGTTTTTTTTTCCCCCAGTAGCATAAGAACAGATGGCTGCTTCCCTTTGACTGGTAGAGACCCGTTTTGCTAGCGCTGTATTCAGTTCCGCACTAAAAGATGTCATGACTGAGACTAAAAACAGGAAGCTGGCGATCCCACAAACCGGATCTCTGCAGCCAAGCGTTGTGAACGTGAGGGCGCCAAACGGGTACCTTAGCACAGAGAGAGTTAAGCACGTGGTGTTGAATACATGTCTCCATAACTCCAATATTGAACAGAACAAAAACTTGTTATGTTTATCTTGGCTGAAACGCAGACATGGAACTGACAAGATAAATAGTTTGCGCAGATTTTTGTCAACTTGGGGATTAAAGCTGATCACTACGTGAAACAAACCCCACACGTATCACTCCGCTTTGGACACAGCTGCTTAAAAATCTCTCGCGATGTAAGAACTCATTTGATTATCCCGCGTCGCAGTCAGCTTTATCAGGAAAACAGAATAATGTGTTTGAAGTGGGAACATTCCTTTAGTCAAAAGATGAGTCCCTCATGTGTGTCCGTCTAGACTTACAAGAAAACGTGCAAAGAATTCACCGCCGAATACAGTCACCGGACAAGGATACCATTTCGGATCCGTCTTTTCACTTTTGGGGGTCTTCAGAAGATTACGACCTCGCTTGTTCAAACAAGCTCTTTGCACTGAAATTCTTCGGTTTCGGGGCATATCGCTTACCAGCTCTGTATGTCATTCCTACACTCAAGAGCGCTCTCGATCGGCTCTTTAAATCAGGTAGGATTCATTTCTTGGGTGGCTCAAGGGTTTCTCCGTGGGCCTGTTTGCACAAACGTCTAGTGCTTTCCGCAAAAAAAAGTGGAACTGACTCATTGGGATTTTGTACCAGAACAGTCAGTGCGTCTTGGTTCTCAGTACTACTTATCGTGGCGAGAGAGAGAGAGAGAGAGGGAGAGATGATGATGATGATGATGATGATGAATCGTTTTTAAGATTCAGGATAGAGCATTTAGGCATTGCTGCCTATCTTACAGACTGTCCTGCTATTCTACATTCAAGGGTAAAAAAAAATTAAAGAAAGAGAGAGAGAGAGAGAGAGATTGAAACTAAAATGAAAACAGTAGAAGTTTTTGTCCCACTGTCAAACTTGTCGTTTAAACAACAGCAATAGCAACAACAACAAAATCAACGTTCGAACAGGGACAGACAGACAGACAGAGGCAGTCAGACGCGAATTTAGTTTATGGGGAGAGAGAGAGAGAGAGAGAGAGAGAGAGAGAGAGAGAGAGAGCTGAGTCTCACAAATAATTTAAATAAAAAATCTACCACGTATAGTACGTAATCAAACGTCCCCGTTTGTTTACATTCCATCCGTCTGCAAACAGTGATCGTCAATGTTGTTCCGGGGTATTTCACTACAGAAGCGGCAATCCACCCTATCACTCCAGAAATCAGTAAAATCGATGACAAAAATCTTATGATTTGGTTTCAAATTCAACATTACTCATGCAAAAGACCCAAGAATTACATACCTTTTCAATTTTCTTTAATTTCAGTTACCTTTGATGCTAGTTTTTAAGAATCTGTGTGGAGTTTTAGCCATAAGCGAAAGAAGGAAAAAAAATCAGTGTGTTGGTATTATGGTATTGGCTGACCAAGACTACAATTCGACTGGAGATCTGCGAATACACACTTTAAAGTAGAGCTTCTAAAAGAGTATACTTGGCAGTGATGAACTCCGAAATGCTCTTAAACGACATTACCGGAAAAGTTGATCAGGAGTATAGTTCGAGTAGAGTTTTCTGCGCATACACACTTTGAAGTAGAGCCTCTTAAAAACATTATACTTGTCAGCGATGAACTTGGAACAGCTCTCTCGAACACCGATATCACGCTGAGTGTTTCTGCTTTCCACAAACTGTGAACAAAGAATTTAAAAACACACTGGCGTATGCCTTCACCGGCCGTTCTGCGCATAAACACTTTCGGGGGAGAGCTGTTTAAAACCATTATTGCCAGAGATGAACCAGGAACTACGAAAAGCTTTTAATCTGAACCGATTCACTCAAGTGCTTAAGACTATTGTTGTCCGAAAACTAACTATCAACGAAGAATACAAAAACCTGATGGCACATAAATTATTGCTTAGCCTTCACCGTGCTGCGCGTACACGCTTTGAAGAGCTGTTTAAAACAATGCTTGCCGGAGATGAACTTCGAAAAGCTCTCGAACCGAATCCCTTTAAGTGTTTCAGCCCACTAACATCTGAAAAAAAATCACAAAACATACTGGGGCATATTCTCAAGCCTTCACAGTTCTGCGTCTACACATTTTGAAGTAGAGCTGTCTAGAACAATAATTGCCAGAGATAAACTTGAAAATCTCTCGAACCGAATCATTTTAGTGTTTCAGCATACCAGTGATGTCTGAAACCTAACCCTGAACAAAGAAATTCAAAAAACCGTGCTGGTGCATGTTCTCAAGCCTTCTGCGAAAACACACTTTGAAGTAGAGCTGTTTAAAATCATACTTGCCAGACGAACCGAATCACTGATGTCTGAAAAATAACTGTGAACAATTTTTTTTTTTTAACACTAGCGCATATTCTCAATCCTACACAGTGCTTTGTTCAGACCGATACTTCACTCCTCTGGACAACATTTTGCGTGTTTATACTGAAAGCAAACGACCTAAGAGGTGACAAACAAGATCTCCCTACCTCGCACCTCGCCTCCGGGCAAACGCTCCCCCAAACCGGACGTCTAAATGCGCAAACTTCATGTGCTGAAAGTGCCCAAGATTTACTGCTTTGTCGGGCCTGGCGACCAGTGAGTGTTTGGATCGGGGTGGTCGTGATAAATAAACACCACTGTCATGGTTGAAAAGTGCAGGAGTGCATTCAGGCCGGCAGGTACCGTATAATAAACGATGATGTGATCGAGACAGGCACGGCGCTAATTCTTGCATCTGTCGCTTCTTTCCTTGTATCTGATGATACAGTGCGGCCAAGGATTGATCGCCTTTGCTTGGATTCAGCCACTTGAGAGAGACAGACAGATAGGCTGACAGGCAGGCAGACAGACAGACAGACGCGAAATTCGTTGTTGGAAAGAGAGAGAGAGAGAGAAAGAAAGACAGAGACAGACGCGATTTTCGTCAGTTGTCGTTGCATTTTTTTTTCCTTGAGAGAGAGAGAGAGGAGAGACTGAGTTTAGTCTTACGCAAATTTAGTTCAAGATTCGACAACGGATAATGCATAATATACCTAATGACTGCAAGATGCGTGCCCGCGAGCTTACAGCAGTTATATGTACTCGTTTCTTATACCATTTGACTGTAGAAGTACATGAACCCTAAGAATTCAACAGCTTGCACCATTTAGCGCGATAGTTTATTGTTATTTCCGAGGGAGACTGAGAAGGGGTTCTGTGTGTGTGTGTGTGTGTGTGTGTGTGTGTGTGTGTGTGTGTGTGTGTGTGTGTGTGTGTGTGTGTCACGGTGTGTGTGTGTGTGTGTGTGTGTGTGTGTCACGGTGTGTGTGTGTGTGTGTGTGTGTGTGTGTGTGTGTGTGTGTGTGTGTGTGTGTGTGTGTGTGTGTGTGTGTGTGTGTGTGTGACTAGGGGGTGATCAAGGGGTGCAGGATGGGAGGTGGGGTTAGGCAGAGTGAACGGAAGAGACTAATGGAAGGAAGACTGTCTTCATATTATCATGTATGTCTCGTCACATCAATTTTATTCCCCTGATTCCTGTGACTCCAGTGTCCTTCCCATTAAAAAAAAACAAAAAACTCTAGATCCGCTAACGCTGTAGCGTTGTTTCCATAACGTTCACTTCCCCCCTCCTTCTCCCCCCCCCCCCACCACGACCCCTCCCCCTCTTCCCTAGCGGTTATTACCCGGTGTCGCGTTGTGACACTTAGCCAGCAAGCACCAACTCACCTCCTCCACGCAGCACTTCTCCGGTAATGATCGATAAAAGCGGGTAATTCTTGCCTCATTAGAAAGTCATAAACAGCCCCTTCTTTCCCCTCCACTGGCTAATCAGCGCCCACGACAATAAATAACACCTGTCTTTAACGGATACATTTCAAGTTTCTGGGTAAAAACAAAAAATCAAACGAACAACAAAAAAACAAAAAAACATCATCAACAACAACAAAAAGCTCCCATGTCTCAATGGGCACAGCAGATATTTGATTTCGAAGTGTACAAGTGTTAACGAGACATAACGACAGGCCGTCGTGTCATACTCAAGCACTACCAAAATGGCGTCAAGTGTAACTGAATGGTTTTTCGGGGGTCCCAGCCAGTCTGTCTTCAATGGCTTTACAGCAGGAAAATGACAACAGTCTACTCGCACAGCCTGGAAACGCTTATCGCGTAGGGGAGCCCGGATAGCCGAATGGTAGAGCGTTGGACTCTCAATGCTCGGGTCAGTCGTGAGTTCGAATCCCGGCTGAGGCCACATTTTTTTTTTCTGGCCTTTTTCGCGTTGCACCGTCTTTGATATCACTCTTACGTGACGGAAAAGGACGTTGAACTCGTAAACACCCACCCACCCGATTAACGCGTAACAGTCTAGCAGTGTTTTTTTGGTTGGTTGGTTGGTTTTTCGTATGAGAAGGGCTCAAACGATTTAGAGTAAGACTGACACTGATTTTTATGCATTTGGTTTTTTCCTTCTTTTTCGTCTGCTTTTTTTTTTTGGGGGGGGGGGGGGGGGTTGGTTGTTTGTTTAAGTACGGGGACACGGTCGTTTAGAGACTGTGGTAGCCACTACTCCAAACATACCTTCACTTTTAAACCTTTGATTCGTGGGTACTCCATTCGTGGAGTGATGAGAAATCTGAATTTCTGACTGGGTATTTCAAAATCTCTCAACTGAAGGTGTTGGTGTGCTCTGCACAGTGCACACTCACCTAATAACACAACTAGTTAGGTAGCTTGGCGGCAAGTTGGCCGCGACTGGTTAGGATCAGGACTACGAAATAAATAAATACAGCAAATAAATAAATAATAAAGGGCAACAAAATGTCAGTGCACAGACCTTCTGTTCAGGAACTATGGCTATGCTCACACGTGCTTTATTATCAGGGTTTATTTTTTTCTGATCAGGCTTTTCCCCTGCTCGCCCCCCTGCAGAGTAATGTTTACTTGCATACTTCAGATTATGTATATGCGAAATGTATATATACATGTACCGGGATTTGCGAAGCATAGACTATGAAAGTGAATATCATGGGTTTACTAATACTAACCATTTTCGAAGACGCGTCTGCGATCGCTCTGTACAACAGAGTCCCACTCGGGGCGAAGAATTTTTTATTTCTCGTATGTGGCACTATTCATTCGGTTCGACCGTGGGGGGGTTCGCTCCGGGTAGTCCGGCTTTCTTCCTCTCTGCTTTGAAAATGTTCAGGCCATAATTCAAAATAATATACGCAATTCTAAAATCCCGAAACTTAAAGTGCTGAGCTGGCCCTTCGCAACACGTGATTGTTATGTGTTCATGTCCAGTGTCTGAGAGAATGCGTGTGATTCATGTGAGCGTGCAAGTTGGGTTTAGCTCACGGCGCTTTGAGCCAAATATTTAGGATAAATTGCCTATACTGATGCGGGTGGGTGGGTAGGTGGGTGGGGTGAGTGTTTAGGAGTTTAACGTCCTTTTCCAACACGTATGGCCTATATTGATGTGATCATCATCATCATCATCATCATCATCATCATCATCATTATTGTTGTTGTTGTTGTTTTAACAAGTTTCTCTTATTCAGAAATGGTATGAAGGGTCTCATGTCCGCGTCTAACACTGGTCATAGACCAACTCATTTTCGAAGTGTCTCGATCACTTTCTCACCATGTGTCCTATCATCTTTGTGTCTCAGTGGACAATATTCAGGACAAACGTCCTATACTTTTACGGCCAATCATGACATTTGTCCTGTTAAACTTCCCGCAGACACGAAGCCATGTATAAGTACCGCTATTTCTCAAGGCTACGGAAGTGAATCCCGTGGCTTACTAATACTATCCACTTTCGATGAAGCGTATGAAACTGCTCCGTATATCAAGTTTCTCACAGTCAGAATTGGTATGTAGGCGAAAAGGTCACCAAATATTTACAGAGATCTTCGTGACCTCCATACAATCACTTGTCGGTCCCCCCCCCCCCCCCCAACAAAAAAAAAACAACCCGAAACTTGTGTCAATAAGCCATTAATCACTTCTTGGCAGCGCTTTTATGAAGAGTTTGACTCGTCCATTGTGTAACCCATAAAGATTGGGGGGGCAAACATTGTAGATGTATCATAAAACGCTGAAAAGATAGCCCCTTTTTTCGGACAGGATTGACAAGTCTGTGCCATAACTTACGTCTGCTTAGGAATACGAAATACATTATCCGCATACGGAAGATCTATTCGTGGGTTACTCTAGTCAGATAGGTCATATTTTATCCCATGAAAATATTCTGAACTTTGTGTCTGTAGGACTGAATGATTTACGTATTGCTACCTTGTTTGAACTTGAAACCAAGCCATTTAAAAAGACAGGGAGAAAATAGGGGAGGGGGGGGCGGGGCAGACAAGGAATTTGTTTGTTTGCTTGATTGAGTTATTTTGGTGTTTTTCGAGGGGGGTGGGGGGTAGGAGGTGGGGGTAGGGGGGGGGGTATTAGAATCTTTAACCCTTAAAATCCCATGCAAAATCGCAATTTTACTTGAAATCTTCAGATCACTTGGAGCCACTTACATAAATTAATAAACGCATGAACATGCACAAAAAAAAATAGCATAGACTATGTGTTACCTGCGGACAAAATTATTAGTCTTCCACGGGTTGTGTAGGTAAAATGACAGAGGAAGAAAGGAAGCAATGGCGGATTTCTTAATCTACGAAAAAGCAGTGCAGTTTGTTTAGCTAGTGTTATGGAGTTGTTGGTTTGTTGTTTTGTTTTTTTTTGTTTGTTTTGTTTGGGTTTTTTTTTAAAAACTACTTTATTATCCCTTTCGGGAAATTCGGGCTGCCTCCCCTGGGGGAAGCGCGTCGCCGCGGTGCAGCGCCACCCAATACCTATCCTACATTTTTTACCATTTTGCTGGGGGAGGAAAGCCGGAAAACCCGGAGAGAAACCCCCGATGAGCAGCCCGGCAGCCAGGAAAAACCGGTGTCACATATCACAAGCTCGACCTGGGCTCGAACCCACGCAGAAGAAAATGGATAGAACAGTCATTTCCGGTCACCAGACAAACGTACAATATAATAAGAAAAACAAAAGGTGTGCGAACGCTATTACCCTAAAAGAGTGCAACAGATCCTTATTTACTGGAGCTAATGCTCCCATTTCTATGCTAATTCTTTCGTGGTTCCTATCATCACACCACGTAGACACCTGGACAGTGACAGTGTCTGTAATGCTGGCACTGAGCCAACAGAAGCGTACTCAATGGCGCGGAAACCACATTGAACGCTCCAGTATCGTAACAACAGTCGTAGAATTTGAACGTTCGACCGCTCAGGCAAAGTGTAAACAACACTGTATCGCATTAAGAACTGTACTAATCATCAAGATAGAGTATTTCGAGCGTACAGGCGCACTCACGAGCAAAACTGTTCCCAAACATAAGCTGGCTTAGCAAAGATGGACTAAACATGATAGAACAATCCCAAGGGGTGGGTGGGTGTTTGGGGGTTTAACGTCCTTTTCCACCACATACGGGTGATATCAAAGACGGGGCAACGATGAAAAAGCCAGCACAAATATTTGGCCCCAGCCGGGATACGAACTCACGACCCGAGCATTAGAAGTTCAACACTCTACCATTCGGCCACCCCGGCTTCCCTAGAACAATCCTAAGTCCCCAGGTTAGACATACACAATTGCTAAACAACAACAACAACAAAACATGCAAACGCTTTAACCCTCAAAGAATACAACAACTCCTTATTTAAGTCACCAGCTCGGGTACTTAAGCGCCTGACAGCACGACTCACAAAAGCCGCCTTGAGAAGGGTAAGTTTCCGAGCTTTCCAATCTGACTTTCTTATCGAATTTTCTTGAATACGGTAATCCCTGCTTCAATTCTACGTGTCCAAGACAGAAAGCAGCCTTACTGGCATGTAAGGAAACAGAAAGAGTGCGACTTTTTTTTTCTTTTTCTTTTTTTCAATCTGCAGCGAGACAGACGAGAGGTCTCACGAAAAAAGTATAGTAATGTAATCGTTCCCTGAACGAGCTGCGTATTTGCACACCTGTTCATGCACATGATGTATGGCCTTGTACTGACGGTTCAACATTGTCAGTTAATCCAGCGCCTCTCGTAGACGAGCCGGCGTTGCGATCGGATTTCGGCCGGAGTAAGATTAAAGTTTGGCTATAGTCCGGGAGAGAAGCAAAAGTCGACAACATACGTAACGCATTACGGGATTTTATCATATACATCACCTTCATTTCGTGCATCGATCAAACCACAAACGAGACAGGACACAAAGCGTTCCTTGTTTGTTTGTTTTTTTCAGATGTGATCATTGGGACATTACAGAAGAAACCAAAGCTTATTCTGTTGAAAAAAGAATGCAACTGAGACCTCTCTGTCTGTGTCTCTGTCTGTGTCTCTGTCTGTCTGTCTCTCTCTCTCTCTCTCTCCCCCCCCTCCCCTCTCTCTCTTTAACTTGTGATCTTTCATTGCAAGGTTGCTATAAATAAACGTTTACTGCGTACATTATAAGCTTATCTTATTAATGCTCAAAACTGTTTCCTTGTATTTCCACTAAACGAAAGAATTAAATCAAGAAATGAGCCAAGAAACAAAAGCTTGCTCATTCGGCGCGTACAGAGAACACAGCACAACAGTAACTGCAATGAAGCAAGGTGACTTAGCAGAAAAAAAGGTCTTTTTCTTTGGCAGTAAACAAAATGAAATCTTTGAATGCGTTGTGATTGTTTTGTGTACCTGCAAGACTGAATGAAGATATACTGTGAATGATTTGGTTAGCAGAAGTTACAAAATTTTGGCGTTTTTCAAGGTATCTTTCCTTGACTATTTATCGCCATTGATTCCAACATACTTAAGACGTTGAAAAGTCGAATAGATAAGGTAATTGCGTTCTGGTTTACACACTAACTTAATGCTATGCAACGCCAAAGTGAACATTCCCCCAAATGAATTAAGATTTCTGATCAAAGACATGACACTACTGCCCTTAGAAACACTGGCCTGCGAACAACACAATTTCGGTGTGACCGACAAGAGGGCAGCACCTGATGGTGTTAAAAAGCGATTTTTATCAAGTTCATCAGTATTTAACAGGAGGCGAACTGTAACTCTAAGGGGCTAATCTATCCTTTTTTCCCCTCAAAGATCGTTCTGGGCTGTTTTCGTGGTATCTGATGGAGTATTTCGAGCGTACAGGCACACCCACGAGCGAAACTGTTCCAAAGCACAAGCTGCGCAGAAAGACGGAATCTGCCAATATAAGCCGTTTAATAGCAATGACTTAAACTGACACTCGCATGCACTCTGTACCGGACGCTTGCATGCGTCGAACAAACCTCACACAAAACGCATGTGTCAATAAGCTTGCTAAGAAGAAGAAAAAGAAAGAGAAAAAAAAGGAGTCAAATGTTATTGACATACATACCGTCAGCAAACGGACCGACAGGCACGCTCGCCTCTTGCTTAGCGTCTGTTGATAGACCTCCTGTGAAAGCGAACTGTATACGGAATTGAAGCCCGAGAGCACGGGGGCTTAGTTATATGGCGGAGAGTGTGTCCGGGTGCAACTACGATTCAAACGTTTTGACCATACTTGCTCTAAGGTAAAGGCGTATGTGTGAAATATGTACATATCAACTTCATTCAAGTTGTGCTAAGGGTGGGTTGCCTGGTGTTTGTGGTTGCTCTGAAACAGAGATTTTCAACAAATTTCACCATGAACCTTTGACTGTGAAATTTAAGGGAGGCCATTCAAAATGATCTGTTTGGAAAGCCCTCGTAACCAATTACCACTGTGCTCTCTCTCACTCTCTCTCTCTCTCTCTCTCAGTCTTGTAGTTTTGATTTACCATCACCAGGGATAGACTATAGACTTACCCAGCCATTTCAATGTTGTCACAATGAATTTGTTATGATTCCTGAGCATAATCATAAGACCTGCTTTTTAATGCTCATTATTTGTATTGTTGCCTACAACTTGTATCAGTTGCCATAAATCAAGTTCGGTGTCTCTACTGTTTATAGTTCCTGAGGAAAAGCCAGTGCTAAGGTTTGTAACAGACAACAGATAGACGATAGACGATCGAGAGCTATAAAATATACTCACTTTGTTCCACATGCGAGTATTTAAAAGACAAAACAAAACAAAACAACAACAACAACAACAACAAAACACCCGACGTTTCCGAACACGTTACTATAACTAATATAAAGACGTGTGCATTTTCATATTCAAAGGTATGGCTTTATACCTGAGATCGATCGTCGTAAAAAAAAACAACTTTAAATCGACATCCCACCGGAAGCTCCCCGCAGTCTTGTTTTAACACCCCTTGCGTGAGCCGCACATTATCCAAAGATTCGCTCCGACCGTCTTTGACGATTGGCTGCTAGCGCAGTACGATAATCCTTACCTGAATGTGTGGCAGGGTGAATTATGCTGTCCCACATACATACGCACAGCAAAGATCGGGAGTATCGTATTGTGACGACTGCTGCGCCGGTGGATTATCTGAACAAATATCCGCGGAGGTCTGAAGACCAGTCCCTCTAAGGAACGATACAATTATAGGCGGTGTCATCCTTGTGAAGAAAGAAATTTGTTCACCTCAAACCACTTTTTTTTTTTAACTGTTTGATTTTCTCGTTCACCGTTTAATGCCGCCGTTAAACTGGCCAATTCCGTCAACTGTTTGGCAATTTATTCATCCGCTACGCTGTTTCAAAACTCATGCGTCCACCTCCTTTCACACCGAAGAAAACAGTATATGCCCCCCCCCCCCCCCCCACACACACACACTATGCTATGCTTACCCTTTTGCGTAAGAAGAGTGAAGGCCATTCTCTGCAGTCAAGTAAATGATATGATACTGATCCTGCACACGATGTCGCCTTTCCCTTGTAACACTCGTGTCAGTGCGCAACGGCGTCTGCAAAATTCAGCATGATCATTGGCGTCTACCACGACGTTTCCTTCCACATAATCCGTCGTCCCCAACGTGGGACAGGGACACACACAGAGATGTCTCACACATCTACCCTCGTATAATACTGTCTTTCAGTATTTTATCCGGCCCCATTAATTCTTCAGACCGGATGTCCCCTCCCCCCCCCCCCTTCCTCCCCTTGCACCCCGCTCCCCCCTCCTCCTTCAAGTTGCGTCTTTCAGCCCACCACAGACAAGAATATCGCAAGGATTACTGTGATGATTGCCGACCAGTGGTCCGTCCGTCCGTCTGTTATTCAAGAGGTGACAAATCACGCAGCAGTAAACCTCGCTAAATCTCCCGCCAAAGACGTGTTTTGTTGTGTGAAAGTAGGGGGCTGACGTTCGCGTGATCCCGTTTTGATCCGCTGCAAATTCTTTCGGGGTCGAGGGAACTACCAGACAAGCGTTCATCGAAAGCCTTTGTAACATCAGCGCGGGAGTTCAGTTCAGTTCACGGCAGTACCTCTGCGCTCGGAAAAGCCCACATGCGCTTCGTCACATCTCTCAGTAATAATAATGATTATATAGCGCCTAACCTTATCTGAGCTCTAGGCGTTTTACATAAAATACATATTTATTCATATTAAGATATAAAAAACACAAAAGACAGATAAAACAAACACAAGACAGGTAAAACTGACAAAACAGATGAAAACTAATAAAAAGTCATATCAACAACACACACACACACACACACACACACACACACACACACACACACACACACACACACACACACACACACACACACACACACACACCTGCGCACACACGCACTCACACCAGCAGAACGACAACAGGGCACGGCTATGAGAGGGTGAAGAGATTATTATTATTATTATTATTATTAAGAGATGGGTTTTCAATCGGGACTTGAAGGTTTCCTTGTTTGAACTGTTTCACACCAGTAAAATTAACAAGTGTAAACAGCCTCTGTGAGACTGTTCCATCGTTGGTTTGGTTCAAACGGTCCCCGCCGTGCCCTCTTAGGGTCCATCTTCAGCCACTGCTTCTTTGTCTATGGCAAAATGAGCGAGGTCATCCACATGCAGACTCATTACCACTCAGAGACTTACCATTTCTGGTCTTCCTAAGCGCAGGACATCCATAATGCTTGCCTGGCTGGCGAGGGTGTCCACTCTCTCATTACCTCTCACCACAGGTGTCATTTGTAAAGGGTGCCGATGGGATAAAGGATACGACGATCGAGCCGTGGATTGTCTGATCAAATATCCGCGTGTTGAAGATCAAGAGCTCGCCGGAAAATACTAGCAACAAACAACGGCAGTACCGAATGAGACTTAAAAAAAAACAAAAAAAAAACTCAATGATGTCGAAATTGTATAAATACATGCACTGATTTATACCATAAATTTTTCTCAAAATTCAGTCAGATTTCCCAGATTTCGTACCATGTATGAGAGAGAGAGAGTTAGTTAGTTAGTTAGTTTTTTAGGGCTTTACGCCGCGCAAGAGAGAGAGAGAGAGAGAGAGAGAGAGAGAGAGAGAGAGAGAGACAGAGACAGAGAGACAGAGAGACAGACAGACAGACAGACAGACAGAGACAGAAACAGACAGACAGACAGACAGACAGACAGAGACAGAGTTTGATTTACATACCGAATAGCAACGGAACGATATAAAACACTATAAGTTTATATTCAGGTCAGTAGCGATGGGTAAGACAAGTATTTGAAAATGGCGCCATACAAGGTATCGGTGAAAATCGTTGGGTAATGCAACCCAAAAAGCACTGGACATGTCCACCGAAACGACCCATACATGACGTAATTTTCGTGGAGGCACGTCAAAATGACGTAATTTTTGTTGTATTGGCGTAACCTGGTTGGTACGAATGACGCAAACTGTCCTCAAAGTGTAATACACTGAGAAACGACTTTTGTCTGCAAACGTGCCGTGTAAAACCACCATTTCCCCAGGAAAAAACAAAACAAAACAAAAACAAAACAAAAAAAAGCATGGTTCAAGCTGGTTTCGTTTGATGCGAGCTGACACAAAACACGACGGTTCTTCAAGCGATGGCGGTAGTTCCCGGAACCTATGGAGAGTGTCTACGTGCAAAACAGTCAGAGTGCACAGTGTTCTTTTCAGGAGTAACAGCGTTGCTCCTGTATGCATTGTACTTGAATAGTAATCTCCAGACAGAATACTCCAAAGCTTTTGAACAACGCCTTGTTCGACCGCAGTTTCACTTTGAGACTACCGTAGCGGACGAAAACCAGCACGACAAAATTAGCGCACCTATCAAGAAGGAGAAAGACAGCAACTCTGACAGCAACATGGGTGACAAAAAGATAACGGATGACACCATTGCTAACGAGGAACATACAGAGAGCAAAAGTGTCAGTCCAACGGAAACACGCTCAGGGAAAACTGACCAACACTTTCTCACCTCTTCTAATGGGAACTGCGATTCACAGAAGCATGGCAAACCTGTTGACGAGGGAAACGCGCAGAAAAAGAAGAAGGGAACCGCAAGTTTAGTGAAAGAGGATGTCCTGAACCCAGCACTGGAGCCTGTCATAGCGAAGTGAGGCTCATGAAACACAGGGGACTTTTTTTTTGTTTTTTGGTTTTTTTTTCCAAACAAACATGAAATAACAGCTCAAAGCACACTCTGGAAAAAAATTAGGGCACGGGCATGACTGTTGTAGCTGCGAGAAACACGGAAAAACACCGTGTTCGCTGTTTGTTCGAATTCAAAACACTCCCGTGTGACATCAGCCTAAGCTCTATTATTATCATTATTGTTACCTGTGGGTTATAGGCCTTAACCTCTGTGGTACCAACCTGTGATTGTTTTCAGGAAGGGATACTCGGCATCGTGGAAGTCATCTCCGCTTCATCTGTCCGTTGTAGCCTGCGGCAATAGATCCCCCCAAGCTCTTGTCGTGCTCAAGTCAGTCGTTCTCTTCACTGCCTCTCCTCTTGTCTTCCACATCTTTGCTGACACTCCATCGCAGCAGTACTTTGACAATCAGGCAAGCTCAACATCTGGTCCAAGCAAACAAACAACAATACTGAGCTCACCAAAACATGCATAGTGGACAGCCCTGCGCTATTCCAGTGGCGCCCCGTGCTTTTCTCACTGGCCAGCAGATCACAGTGTGTACAAAATGATACGCAATGTGAAAGAGCTCTACACATTGTCCATGTACAGTAAAGGGCGGTCTCCACAGAGAATTATTGAAGTCGGAATCTGATTGGAATATGGCCGTTAAGGCTGCTTCTTATGTTCTTCTATCAGTTTAGCTGGGAGGTGGGGTTTGCGAGTCGGCATAACACACTACACACTAGTGAAAACACGATTTTATTTTAAACTGTTGACAACATTCGCACATTCGCGTGCCTGTGGTCTGTCTGTGCTTTTCAACCTTCTTAGTTTCATTGTCTCTGTACAGTTGCGGAGCTGGCCGGCAGCATACATGGATCGAGTCGCGTACAAGATCTATAACCTAACGCTGCCACCGGGAAAGAAATGGCGACAAAACGACTGGATAAATCTGTACAAGCCATGTGCATCGCAGAGACTTTTCCTTCCCGTGAGTAACGTTCCGACGAAGTCACACACACACACACACACACACACACACACACACACACACACACACACACACACACACACACACACACACACTTACCAACGCTCTGTAATATCGCTCGGAGTGGTCACCAGACCGCCCATACAAGCAGACGAACTCAGTGAGTACGAATCGTGATCTTCCAGACGAAAGAGTTCCGCTGCTCAATGGGCGAGTCCAAATTATTGTCACCGAACGCTTGTGATTGCTGCTTTTGTGACATGCTTATGGCGTAAGAGAGCAATATTAAATCGTGCCAAGTTTATCAGAAGCAATGAAACCGAATAATTTGTCCGTTAGATAATTATGTGAAGTCAAATGATGACATGATGATGTAAAGACTTGAAAGTGGTGTGCTTTATGGTTTTGTTCCCGATTTCTTTTGTTGTATTTTTTTGCATTTTATCGTGTTTATTATTAAGTCCATCGTATTTGGAGACTCCTCCATACCCCGAGCGGGGAGAAAAGAATTTAATTTTTTTTTTAAAGATTCCTTGAATCTTTGATTCACTGAAAGTCGCGTGATTTTGTCACAGAAATTGCTGAGTGATGTGGACTCGCTCGTGTACGTGGACACAGATGTGGTGTTCGTCAGTCCTCTCGAGAGGCTCTGGCATGTCTTCTCCAGGTTCAAACCCAACCAGACATCTGCCCTTGCTTGGGAACACGAAAAGGAATGCGCCAGCTGGTACCCCATCCACGCCCGCCATCCCTACTATGGATCATTTGGTAGGCTACCACGTGATGGATACCAAGATACTGAACCAATAAATATACTGTACCAATAAACCAGTAAACAGTACAAATAAGCCAATGCTGAACCAATATACTGTACCAATAACCAGTACTGAGCCCACCATCCCGACTATGGGTCATTTGGTAGGCTAGGATGTGATGGATACCAATGCACTGTACCAATAAACCAATATACAGCACCAATTAACCAATATACGGTACCAATAAACCAATATACAGTACCAATAAATCAATGTACTGTACCAATAAACCAATAAACAGCACCAATTAACAAATATACTGTGCGAATATACAGTACTAATAAACCAGTATACTGTACCAGTAAACCAATACTGATTCCGCCATCCCTACTATGAGCTGTTTGGTAGGCTGTAATGCAAGGGATACCAAGAAACTGTACCAATAAACCAGCATGCAGTGCCAATAAACCAATACACTGTACCAATAAACCAATAAACTGTACCAATAAACCAATATACCGTACCAATAAACAAGTATAAAATACCAGTAAACCAACACACTATACCAATAAACCTAACAACCAACATACTGTACAAATAAACCAATTCATTATTATTATTATTATTATTATTATAAAATCAATATGAATACCTTGCATCTTATTCCCCACAGGCGTGAACTCAGGGGTTATGCTGATGAATTTAACCCGCATTCGGCAGACGAAATGGCTGTCAGAAATAATGAAAATATACAAACAGTACCACCAGGACATCGCGTTTGGCGACCAGGACCTGCTCAACATCTATTTCCACCTCCACCCAGGTTCAGTATATCTACAAAGACTATACATCAGGTCCGCTATAGTGTGTAGTGGATTTGGTAATCCAGTCGGCAGAGATTTTCTGGGATATTTTTTGCACAACTGTGATTTCGTGATTGTAACGTGTTTATGTCCGGTGTGTGAGAGATTGCGTGTCATCTACGCAAGCGTGTGTGTTGTGTTCAGTTTACAGTTCGCGGAACATTGAGTGGGCCAAGCAACTGGGAGAAGCACCTACAATCCATACATTAGTATCAGGGCTTGAAATGATCCCATGATCCCAAAGGAGGAAACGTGCATAGCTGCTCTTTTTTTTTTTTTTTTTTCCCTGCTGCCCCAACTCTTTTGCCAGTTCCAGTGGTGTTCCTCCCACGTAATGGGTGGAATCCACGGAGCTCTCGGAAGCTGGGGCAATTTTTATTATCTTCATGAATGACATCCTCGATGACAGCCAAGCCTGGATCCAAGGGGCCATATACGCAGATGACCTGGTCGTCTGGTGCTCTGAAGAATATGTCACCACAGCAACAGTGAGAATCCAAGAGGCCCTGAAGAAGCTGGAGAGGTGGAGCAAGAAGTGGCTTGTAAAAATTAACGCCAAGAAGACCACATACACCATCTTCAGCCTGACAACAAAAAACAAAAGCCAGCCTGCAGATCAGCGGACACACACTCCAACAAGACAAGGCCCCAACCTACCTCGGAATCACATTTGACCCAAGACTGACCTGGAAGCACCAGATTGACAAGGTGACGAAAAGAGCGAAACTGCGGACAGCCCTGATGAAGAAACTGACAGGAACATCGTGGGGAGCAGACCACAACATCCAGAAGAAGCTGTATGTAGGAAGCTGGGGCAAGTTTTATTATGCATGATGATGGAGATGAGGATGATGGTAAGATGATGCTATGGAGGTCCGTGTGGTTTGGGACTGCGGGACAGGGCCGTATTCCACGCTTCCTGTCATAAATATCCCGGCATTAACCAGGCCCGGGAACTACGGCAACTGCGGTGCCGGTCGTGTAATCATCCACATCATAAGACGTGTCATACCAAGGGAAGCACCCAATGTGCATAGCATTTAGTGATGAAGTGGCATAGCCACTAGCGCACATCTGCAAAGACAGAATTTTTTTAACCAGACTAAAATCTGTGCAATCTGGTGCATTTTGGTAGGATTTTAAGTACTCCAGAGGAGGAAAGACTTTTCCTGGAAGAAAATGTTTAGAGTTAGACCAAACCCTGTCAATTTGGAAGAGAGGGCGCCCCAAGCAGACCTGGAGGAGGAGCTTGCACCGCGAGCTGCGAGCTGCGAGACACCGGCCTGACATGGGAGGAGGCCAAGACCTGCGCCAGGGACAGAGTGAGATGGAGGAGAGCTGTTGACGCCCTATGCTTCTCTAGGAGCCAAAAGGACTAAACTAACTAACTAAACTGAACAATTTGGTGTGTTTTGGAATGATTTTAAGTGCTTCAGAGGAGGAGGAAACACACTTTTTGAGGGGAGGAATCTTTTGAGGAAATCCGCCAAAAGGTGGAAGTCCTGTATTATCTATTGCTTGTTTCAGATCAGCTGTATGTGTTGTCCTGCGTTTGGAACTACCGACCGGATTACTGCGCTCAGTGGGTCTTGGAAGGCCTTTCAATGGCCTGTGGTCCGAAAGACACGTGCGGACAGGCGGAACAGAGGGGGGTCATGGCCGTCCACGGTTCCAGACAGTCCATGACGTCGTTCCGGGCCGACTACCCCGCTTTTAGCGCGGTCTACGATATTTTGAGAATGGTGCGGAGACCAGCGGAGCCAGATCTGTCTCTCTTTATCATTTTTTTTTTTTTTTTTTTTTTTGTGGCTGCCTCAACTCTTTTGCCAGCTCCAGTGGTGTTCCTCCAAGCTCATGGTTGTAATCCACGAAGGGCTCAAAAAGCTATCTAGGCGGTCACCCATATATAGCACTGTCTAAAGGCCGTTCTTAACCGGGCGAACCACCAGTCCGGCGAACTTGTTCGGCGAACTGTGTATTGTATACGAACAGGGCGAGCGCGCACACGTACGTAGTTCCAGAGGTTCGGCCGAACTAGTTCTCTTTCTTAACCGACCGTTAATGATATGCATACGTCATCGCCCGAACAAGGCGGACGTTGAGACAATCGTAAACAACTTTGTTCATGTGCACAACAGCTCTCCCCGAGCAACCAATCAGAGCGCAGGATCGGCCAAAGGATCGCGAGGGTTCCCACGACACGCTGTGCAGACCTCAAACCTAGTTCGGCGTACCTTTCGAACCAGGGTTTGCGAAGAAGTGTTCGGTCGGTTAAGAAACAACGTGCGCGAATCTAGCTCGCCGTACTCTTCCAACCTAGTTCGCGAACCAAAAGTTCGCCCGGTTAAGAACGGCCTTAAGGAGATCATGTATTTCAAGACCAGTGGTCTAACCTTCACTTTAAAAAAAAAAAAAAGAAAAAAAGAAAAAAAAGTGGTCCTGTAAAAGGTGGTCGATCACCTGTCAAAGAAAGGAAGTTAACAATAATAATAATAATAACGGCTTTGTTTTGAAAGTACTCGGCTTGACACTAAATTTCAAATAATAGTAATAATAATAATGGCTTTGTTTTGAAAGTACTCGGCTTGACACAAAATTTCAAATAATAATAATAATAATAATGGCTTTGTTTTGAAAGTACTCGGCTTGACACAAAATTTCAAATAATAATAATAATAATAACGGCTTTGTTTTGAAAGTACTCGGCTTGACACTAAATTTCAAATAATAATAATAATGATGATGATAATAATAATGGCTGTGTTTTGAAAGTACTCGGCTTGAAACAAAATTTTAACTAGAGAGGCAAAAGCCTCCATGGCTCCCTTGTGACAAGGGTCAAGGTCATTCACAAGTGTATGTTTGTAAAGCGCTTATCACTATCTATCATCATGGCAAGTAAAGTGTCTCCGGCGTTCCGAGTTCCTGGCAATATTACAATTTTCCCCCAAACAGTTTGTATGGCCTTGACCTTGGGTCAAGGTCATTAAAATGAGATCACATCAATGTCTATTATTATGCCAAGTTTGACGCCTCTAGTATTTGTAGTTCCTCTGAAAACGGTAATGTTAAAATTCACAACAGACAGCTTTAATGACCTTGACCTTCAGTCAAGGTCATTCAAAAAGGTTGGTCTCATTGCGGTCTATCATCATGCCTTGTTTGGTGCCTCCACTGTTTGTTGTTTCAGAGAAAATGCCAAGGTTAAAGTTTCCCAAAAACAGCCTGCATGGCCTTGACCTTGATTAAAAGTCATTGAACACAGGTATATCAGTGAAGATGTTGCCAATATCTATCATCATGCAAAGTTTAATGCTTCTGGTTCTTCTAGATTCCGAAAAAATGCAAATGTAAAAATTTCCAAAAAGACTGCTTCATTGACCTTGACCTTGGGTCAAGGTCATAAAAAATGGTTCGTGTGCATAGGTCTTTTCACTGTCTATCAGCACGCCAAGTTTGGCGCCTCTGCTGTTTGTTATTTCTGAGAAAATGCCAATGTTAAGGTTTCACAAAAATAGCTTGTATGGCCTTGACCTTGACACAAGGCCATTGAATACATGTATATCTGTAAAGTTCTTATCAATGTCTATCATCATGCAAAGTTTCAAACCTCTGGTCTTTGCAGATTCCGTGAAAATGCCAATGTAAAATTTTCAAACAGACAGCGTTAGTGACCTTGACCTTGGGTCAAGGTCATTCAAAATGATATGTTTTGAAAGGTCTTATGGTTGTCCATCAGCAAGCCAAGTTTGGTGTCTCTGCTGTTTGTAGTTTCAGAGAAAACGACAACGTTAAAGTTTTCTGGACACACACACACACACACACACACACACACACACACACAGACAGACAGACAGACGACGGAGGGTTATTACATAGACTCCCATTGTTACACAAGGGAGCCAAAAATAGGTAAGTTGGGTGGCGCTGCCCCGCGCCCCCCCCCCTCCACATCCCTCACCCACCCACCCCCCTCCCGGGACAATAACGTGTTTGTTGGTTGTTGCTGTTGTTTTTCGGAAAAGAAAAAGAGTGCATCTCCGCACCACTGTGCCGTGTTGTCCTCGCTAAAGCGTAACCGAAATAATTTTGTCTGTTTGCAGTATGAGTTTGGCAATGACATGAGGGAGGAACTACTCGAGAGGCTGAAGGCAGTTCTTCGTGCTTCCCCTGATGACGACTGCGCTAAAAGGGAGCACATTTTCACAAAGCAACTGGAAAAATTCATCCTTCGAAATGAGAGCTCTGAGTTTACACCGAATCCCAGTTAGACTTAAAAAGGGGATGTGGGGGGTGGAGAGAAGGGGGAGTGAAGTGTGATTTCGGTTAATTCGGTTTCACGCAGAGTGATACCGAAGTCGCGACTAATTAGCAAAAGGGAGATGAATCTTGGACAGGCATTTCACGAGGTACATGTGTTGGGGTCGACGTTTCTACGGTTGTCGTAAAGTCTTAGAATTCGTATTTTGTCCGAAGAAAAAAAGGGTGTTTTGTTTCTTTTTTTAATTTTGGAGTTTCTGAAGAAAACCAACTGTTGGTTCGACGTTTCTGCAGCAGCTGTTTTGTTGTTGTTGTTGTTCTTTTTGTTTTGTTTTTAATTTTTGAGTTTCTTGAGAAAACGAGTTGCTGGTTCGACGTTAGTATGACTGTTCGGAAATCTTGAGAATTCATGTTTTCAAACTGACTTGAGACTGTTTTATTTATTTTTAAACCCAAGGCACTGTGTATGAGCGTGTGTCAGTGAGTGTGTGTGTGTGTGTGTGTGTGTGTGTGTGTGTGTGTGTGTGTGTGTGTGTGTGTGTGTGTGTGTGTGTGTGTGTGATACAGGCGTCTGGTGTAACACACGCGCACTTTTCGCTTTTGTTTTCAACGAAAAGAGATAGGGGAGGGATTGGTGTTGTTTTTTTTTTTGTTTTTTTTTTGGGGGGGGGGGGATTGTTGTTTTTTCTTGTGTTGTTTTTCCTTGGGGGGGGGGGGGCACATTTTTAATTGTCTCAGCTACGTGGCCCAATGAGAACACAAGCAGTCTGCACTCGCAACAGGTAATGCCAAAACTTGGTGTGGCGGACGACATAATGTTCAACGTGCTCTGGTGCTCAATTCATCCCCCGGCCTTTTAACGATTTCGTTCATTGCTTAGCCGGCATTTGCAGTCGTAGGAGTCCCTGACCGAGCAGCATGGGCCGGGGTTTCTTCCCCCCTCATGACCTCAATCGAGTGTTCCTAATGACTTGTCTTGGAGAGGCCAAGTGTCAATATTCATGCAACAGTTCCTGTCTGCGTAGTGATTGAAAATGAGCGCCTAGCGTGCTCGGAAGAAAATTAACCTCTACCGTTGTCGAGCTTGCTCTTGCCAGGGATAAACAACATTGCCGTGATTAAGGGCAGACAGCCGGCCCTCGCGTGCCAGGCAAGCATAATGGGTGGCCTGCGCCTAGGAAGATCTGAAGTGGTAAGGAGTTCGAGACGCACGTTCCACGAGCAAACCCTGGTCATTATGCCATTGGCAGCCTGATGAGCAGAAGCGTGCCAAGAGGTAATGGCCGACGATGGACCCTAAAAGGGCAGACAGGGAAGACCTTTTCCTTCTCGTACGTGGCACCGTTCACTCGAGCCGATCGTCAGGGGGTTTTCTCCGCGGGGTAATCCGGCTTCCTTTCCCCCTCTGCTTTTGGAAATGTTCAGCCCACAAAATTTTAAATACATGCAATTCTAAATTCCGAAACTGAAATACCTGAGCTGACCCTTCGCACAACGTGACTGTAACGTGGTCAGCCCAGTGTGTGAGAGAATGCGTGTGATCCACGTGAGCGTGTGTGTTGGGCTCGGCGGTCCGCGGCGCTTTGCGCCAGTTCAAGAAACTGGTTAAAGCGCCTATACAATACACAATTAGTATTATTATTATTATACTGAGAGATGGGGTGGAGCACGTGCCCACGGGTTTTCCGCGCGTGGGGATACCATCCTGAACTGAACTGCCGTGATTAATCTACCTCGAGTGAGTGAACGACCGAGAGAAAATGCTACTGTACACAGGCCCAGTCAAACGATTTCTTGCGGAGGTGGTGATGATGAAGAGGTAGGTCGTTCGGGTGGTTTATTCCTGGGTGTGTAGTGGGTTGAAGTGGGGGATGAAATGATCCGGGGGAGGGGGCGGGGGGTGTGCGTTCTCGTAGTGGAACTATGCATTTAAACGCTCTGTTATGCTTTGTCAAAGTCACAGTGGAATCGACAGGTAGGCAGACAACATACCCTTACTAAAGATCGCATGCATTGCTAAGCTCTGGTGAGAGGCTCCCGGTCAAAAGACTGTGTGTTGGAACCCAGACAAAGTAAGAATTCGTACAGATCTTTCTGAAGGGCATCTGTGTTTGAAATTATGTGTTGCACAAATTACCACCCGCTACCCCCCCCCCCCCCCACCCACACACACACACACAATTTACAGATAGCGGTTTACAGGTAGTGATAAATGTGACCCCACCCGAAATATACATACCCCTTGGCACTAGGGGGTCAAACGAGAGGTATCGGCAGGTGCGCCAAGAGGTGAGGTAATATATTGTTTAGTGAGAGACTCAGGGGTGACCATAAATTATATGAACTTATCCTGCTTTATCTGCAAAACAGAGACAACGGTGTCAGCAAACACAAGGGGAACACTTCTGAAAACAATAGATTCACCCACAGCATGTTCATAAAACACATCTTACAGAAAGCTGAAAGCAAGATGTATGATTATGTCAACGAAGTTCACGTTTACCAAACATTATTTTCTGTGTGTGTGAGGCCATTGGGGGGTGCAGATGGGGAGCAGGGGGGGGGGGGGGTGTCACTTCTAGACGCAACAGGGGCTGTCACTCCTAGAAAACAATGCAGGGAGTTCATAAAACATATCTAATCTTGTAGAAAGCTGCGAGCAGGATGCATGATTATGTCACCGAAGTTCACATATACAAAAGACTGTTTTTTAGTGTGAGGCCACTGGGGGGTGCAGATGGGGAATGGGGTGTTACTTCTAAAGCAAAAGGGGCTGTTAATCCTAAAAAGCTATGCTGGGAGTTCACAAAACATATCTTGTAGAAAGCTGTGAGCAGGATGCATGTCACCGTAGTTCACGTTTACTAAAGATTATTTTGTAGTATGAGGCCGTGCCATGTTGTCGTTCTGCTGGTGTGAGTGCGTGTGTGCGCAGGGAACGGATGTGTGTTTGTGTGTGTGTGTGTGTGTGTGTGTGTGTGTGTGTGGATGACTTTTTATAGTTTTTATCTGTTTTGTCAGTTTTACCTGTCTTTCTTTGTTTTATCTGTCTTTTGTGTTTTTTTTATGTCTTAATATGAATTAAATATGTATTTTATGTAAAGCGCCTAGAGCTTAGATAAGGTTAGGCGCCATATAAATATTCTATTATTAATATTATGAGGCCACTGGGAGTGCAGATGGGGAGGTGGGTGTCACTTCTAAAAGCAACAGGTGCACCAGCAGCGAGTTCATAAAACATATATTTTAGATAGCTGTGAGCAAGATGTATGATTAGAAAATTCACGTTTATGAAAGGTTTTGTTCTTTTTGTTTTTGTTGTTTTGGTGGGGTTTTTGGGCTTTGTTTTGGTGTGAAACCAGTTTGGGGGTGGGGGTTGGGGGGATGTCCAGTACGGTCAACCCTACAGATTCAGCCTTTTTAGTTTTTCTTTCCTTCATTCACTGCTCATTAATGCAGTGTTTACATTTTTCCAGCCTTGTTGTTAACTTATGTGCGCATTCGGTTAAAAAAAAGTTTAAATATTCACATCTGTTGATGTGAGAGATAAAAAAATTGAAACATATGTATATATATATGTACTGAAAAGAAAACGTGTTGATGACATGCCTCCATATGTACTATTTGGGTTTATGTGACGTAACAATGGTGTTCAGTTCATTCATCATAACAGGGACACAGCTTCAATGCAGTTGAGATCAGACCTGTATTAAAACAACACAAATTTATTAGGGGATTCCCCAAATAAACCTGCATGTGAAATGATGTGACAAATAACACTTCTTTGTAAATCTGCCAGACCCGTGTAAAAAAACATCCCATTTCATACATCCAGTTTCTTCAAGCTTTGTAATATCAATTAATTTCCAAATTTGATTCTTGTCAAAGAATAAAAAAAAATAACCATTTACAATATCTTGTTTTGTAAAAACAAACTCAAAACTAGTGATTACACATACTACCATAAATGGGTTTTAGTCTCTGACATTCATCAGTCATCTAAGCTTTCTTACTTTTTCAGCTGCCATGTACATAAGTGTCTATCTCTCAACGAGAAGACAAAACCATACAAATTATTTGAGCCACTGGATGCTTCTACGACCAAATGTCAGCACGTGTTTTGCTGATCCATCATATTTCACATTCATCAACATGCATTCTTCACTTGCTGCCAGTCAAAACACTCATGATGGTTGGGTCATTTCAGTCGGGATCACATTTCCAGTAAAAGCATCTCATCACCTCTCTAATACATGTACTACATCAGCTACAGACATCACAGACTTCACCACCAGATCAGAGTCACCAGCCTTGCTCCACCGAGTAAGCGCACACACTCTGTCTGATCCCAAATACAGCTGTTCCTTTTTTCACAGCAGTCCCACAGTTTCTCTGTGCCACCAAAGCCATGGTCAATTCTGATGAACTGAACATAAGTCTGACCCCAACGGGCACATAACCCGGGTAGGGAGGGAGGTAGGGTGGGAAGGAGGTAGGTAAGTACTGCTGCCATATGTTTCTCCACCTCAGGGCTACTTTTCAGCAGCTGTTCTTAAGCGAGTTCGCACATCAACTTGGGGAAGGCTGTTCCTTTTATCACACCAATCCCAGAGTTTTTCCGTGCCACCACAGCCGAGGTCAAGGTCTGACCCATCACGCTTAATCCAGGCTTGCAGGGAAGGGTACGTTCAGGACCAAACCAGCGCGTCAAGATACTGCCTCTAGATGTTTTGCCACCTCATGGCTGACGGGGCTGCTGCTTTTCTGCAGCTGCTCCACGACAAGTTTGTACACCAGTTCCGGCTCTTTTGCTCCTCTCAAAACTCGCTGTAATGAAGGGGAAAAAAAAAGAAAAGAGGTGGGCATTTAGAATTTACAATGATCATTTAAATCTCGATTTATGTATTATATGTACTGGTGTCTATGAGATATCAGTGTCTCAAGGAACACAAGCTTACTGGTGAGTTTCTAATATATAGGCTCATCCCCTCATACTAGTGCTCGTCATTTCAAAATAAATGGAAAAAAAAACAAACCTGTTTCTGCATTTCAACAAAACGCACGTGCGTGCGCGCACGCACACACACACACACACACGGTTTATGCCACTCCCAGACATTTGGTCGGCACGTGCAAAACATCATGAGATGTAATCTAAGTCGCTGGAAACTTACCAACACTGGATGGGAGTAGACATCCCAAGTGCTCTGCAAAAAAAAAAAAAAAAAGGTGGAGGGGGGCAGATGAAGTATATGACAAATGAACAATCCCTCTGGTGCTGAATGTTTTGATTCACAATCATTCTCCAAGAAGAACAAAAACGCTGTACGTTTCAAGTCATGTTTTAGGCATTTATTACTTTTTCCCTTTCAAAATGGATGTGCCGCACTTCTGTCTCTCCTCTCAGTATGATTTAGGAAGAAGAGATCACGTGAAAGGAAGACTACTGAGTAATCTGAGCACAATCGACCATCAGAAAATTACACTGAAAGCTAGAACTGTGAGGTTCATCAACAAAGAACAACAGGCGGCTATCCTCACCAGGGGAAAGCGAGGTAGATACTGTGTGACGATGTTGCGAATCTGGCGCTGAATGAAGGAGTCACGACGGTAGTCAAGGCGACCAAGACCCTCGATGAACTGCAACACAAGCATGAACAGAAACATGTCTGTTACTTGTCTGAATGTTGAAAGTTGAAATGAAAAGAAAACACGCTATTTCCAAATAAAAGGAAACAAACAGAGGGCAAAATACGATGGGCCTGATACAAAGGCACAACAGCTAGAATGAGTAAAACAAAGCATTCAGTGATACTGGTTTGAACTGCCCTATTCATGGAATCATAAATTAAAAGACTATACCCCTATGGTTATCTTAACTGTAAGGATAGGTGAAGGTAACATGGAAGTAGAATTACCAGATGCAAGGTCTCCCTGACTGCAGCAAGGAAGTATGAATGCAGTGGTTTTTCACTGGTGAAGACTGATGCTGGTAAGATCAGGCTCTTGATAATATCCGGCAGTGGGCAGGGCTTTGACTGAAACAAGGCAAAATAAAAGTGCACAACAAAATGAGCAATGCACAACATGCCCCATGGTTCTGGTGTAACAAGACCAAAGAAATCTTGACGTTTCAGTGCCTTCTCCTCTCAGGTCAAAACTCAATGACCGTTCTGTGACAGTAAGAGTGACTTCTTGAACAAAACATGGACTACTGAGCCAGCTCAACCGCCTCAAGATTGCCCACACTGACAAATGTCCATATGGTCCCAATCCCCTGAACACATCCTTCAGTCCTCTCCTGCCCATGATGCTCGATGACGTCAAACCTGGCATGAGGGCGCAGAGCTACAGGTGCAGCTTCGGGGTAGCCACTATGACCTGGAGAATACCGTGGGATTCGTCATGGTGACCAGGCCGCAGATCTGACGCAACCAGTCAAATCAACCGCAGACGAAGAAGAAATGTGGTTACAGTACTACGTAACTAGTACATACATGCTAGCCAACTGACCAGAAGAATAATATGCACATAGTCGCATTTCCATACCTGTACATATAGCAATGGAGCGCAGTGCTTGACCAGACTGCCCACTGCGCGATACATGGTCAGCACTGTTTCCAGCGGAGACATGGTCCGCACTACTGGCGCCACCTGCTGGGGTACACTGGCAAAATAGGGCAAAACCTTGGCACGGACCCGCTGCCTCTCTAGTAAGCCCTAAAGGAAGAGCATTCAGTGTGTTACTGGACAACCACAGTCACATAGAACGCATGTCTCTTGCAAACTCATGGATGAAACCTTTTAAACTGTAAAATACAGGGGAAAAAAACAAAACAAAAACAAGCTCCAAAAATCAAACAACAGTATACATCATTTTTTTCTTTCTCTCTCAGGCCCTGAGGCAAAAAAGTTCCATCCATGCAAACCTAATTATTCAAAATTGTAAGGTTTCACATAAACAACTCTGATGTAATACACAGGAATTTTTCAAAAGACAATAAAACAGTAAGTGAATAGTGTGGAATACGAGTGTGTCACTAGTAAAAATCATAAGAAACATTTACCAAAACATTGTGAATAAAAACAAAACAAAACAGGGCAGTACTGCAGTGACAGTACTTGTTTCATACGCAGCAAAATCAACAAACATTGATTAACCCTTTCAGCCCTTGCTGGTTCCAGGTCTGACTGCTGTCCCTGTCCTGGGCACTTTTTTGCCTAGCCAGTCAGTCAGTTAAAAAAACCAAAATCGCTCAAACCCATGTGTAAACCTGATCCGTACAAAGGAAAGGAAGTGCACAGCAGAGTAGTGCCCCTTGTTTCATGAATATTCAGTAGTCTGGCCAATGAGGAGCGAGTAGAAATTTTCACTAGCTCGCAGGTACATGTACCTGCGTAGGCATACGCAGCGGGTTCTTCGTGCAGGTACATGTACCTGCGTAGGGCTGAATGAGTTAAAACTTCAGATCTAAAAATTGTTCAATCTGGGAATACCAAGCTAACACATACATACTGGTACATGAATTACCGTACAGCTTTTAGTATAGCTGTAATGTGTGCAAATTTGGGGTAACCCAAGTAAAGTAACAGCAAAACATATCTTCTGTCTGTGTACCTCAGCATTTTGGTATGCAGCCCCGATACACTTGAGAAAGACTTTCCACCTTACAGCACCAAGCTCATCACCTACACCAGCACTTCTGCCAGCCTGACGCAAATTTTCCACCTCAGGCAAAGTCATCACCTGCCTGGAAATTATCATGTACAGAAAAATACACTGGTTTGCATTTTCACCTACGTATCATCAAGTTCAGCTGTACACACAACAACATGACAAGAAATCATAAATGTTGAAGATGGAAATACAAGGAGTGCGCATGAAATATAGTGTATGCAGAATTCATCTGTAGAACTCATTTTCAAATGAGTTTAATATGTATGGATTTATATGTCTAGATAAATTAATGTGTGTGTGTGTGTGTGTGTGTGTGTGTGAGCCAGAAGAAAATTTTCTGCCATCGACAGACAATAAAGTTATATTGAATTGAATTGAATTGAAATACACCTAGAGCGGTTGCAATGTTCACGACAGTCCACAAGCACAATTGAATGAATCAAGGCGAACGATGGAACATGAGACTCACTCTGTCAGCTCCAACAGTGACTGTGACGCAGGTGGCATAAGCATGACACAGTGCCACCAGGACTTGACAATTTCTGACTGTTGCACTTTCAAAGACTCCGACTGCTGTGTGTTCGGCGGCTGCAACGCTGTGGGCCCAGGAATGGCGATGGCTGCCTCTCTCAGAGCGGATTCAGTAAGAACCTGGCTCAAGTAGTGGCAAGCTATGCTGAAACACAAGCCAAAATTTTACACACACCTGACATGTGGTAAGCAGTACATGAGGTGACGCAGCAACTGTCTTGTCTCATATAACTTAGCGTTGTTTGTTGGAGGTGTTCCCACGTTTGTCAGAGGAAGAAGAGCCGCCTTTGTCCTGGCAAAATGTCGATTACGAATACAAGGAAGACTTGCGGTCATGTTTGAAGCAAAATCTGCACCACAGTCAGCAACAAACAAGAACAGAATATATTTGATAATATATACATCAAGTTGTCTTCCTTTGAAATTTATTGTTGTTAATGAGACAACGGCAAACCTGAAAACAATAACATTCATTTAAAATCAGAGATGGAACACCGCTTACCGTCTTAACAGAGAGGATAGGACGAGACACACTTACCTGCTGCTGACAGTGTCCCTGGTAAACTGCCTGAACACACCACAGACACCCCCTGAACACACTGTGTATGGTGGGGAACTGAAACAAACAACGGCCAGCATTTCTGTGAAACAGACAAGCACTTCCACTCAGCGTAACAATAAAAGAGACCCCCACACACACACACCCCACCCCCCAACTCACACAACCCTCTAACCCCATCATTTCCCATCCTGGGACTAGCTGCTGTTTTACAGGTGCACGGAAGTGTTTGCTCTCATACACTGGCAGACACCGAGGCTTTTACATCATTACATGTGTCATGATATATTACTGTGTGTGTGCAACCTTTTCCACCTTCCCTTTCTTCAACTGACACATAGATTTTCTTTTCCTGAAATGATAATAAATTTGGCTGAAAAGTGCCAAATGACTGAAAATTCCCCCAGCCTGATATATATATATATATATATATGCAACAACCAAACACAGCACACTGCCACGAATATTTCATCACTATCGGCTTATGAGTTTTTTTCTCACAGTCACTCATAACCTGAACCACGCTGGAAGCTGCACGCGCTCAATTCAGCCAAACTTAACACCTAAGTTGATGAAAAACCGTACAACCCTACTTGGCCATAGGACAGTTGGCTTCCTTGCACAGGTGCTGTTACTGTGAAATGATCAGCACGGCAACAATCAATAGGTTCCACTCACAAGTCTAGGGAGAGATGTGTGAAAGACATAGCAAGGTCAGCTAAACACAGGGGAGGCGTCAGGGTCTGGGCGTGGTCACAGACAAAGGGGAAGACATGGCGCCACAGTCTTTCTGCAACAGCTAGAACAGAACAGCTCACCTGTCTGAGAGGTAGTATGTATCTATAACCCAACAGTCATAAAATCACATATTTGACTGGAAAAATAAAAAAACACACACACACACACACAAATAAACAACACTGATCCCTCTATTTAGCGAGCTTCTGTGCACACAAAATCTTTTACAAAAGTGCCAGTAAGCTCTCAAAGGAAAATGTGAATATAAAAAAAAAAAATGGGAGAGTAAGAAAACTCGGACCATTTTCTTTCCAACCTTTATGTGCTGGAAGGTGGCTGTCTTTCAGCATGGGCTGATTCTCCTTCCAATGTGCCACCACACATCTGCGGAAAAAACAACAACACACAATTACAAAAAAATCAAAATTCCAAGACTACACAAAAATATAAGGACAAAAAAAAAAAAACTACCTCTGATTTCAAGCTCAATCTCTAACACCATATTTAGTTGGATGCAAAATATTTCACAGGAGGGACAGCCGATTAGAAATGAACAAGTCCACATCAAGCATACAGGAGAAAAAAAAAAGGAGAAAAAAAAAGAAAAAAGGATGGCACTGTACTACAGTAATACCCCCACCCCCACCCCCCCCACTTCCGGAGGAAGTCCCAAGAGCACAAATTTCAAATTTACATCACTAAAGTAGAGGTACTAGAAGATATACAAGTACCGATATAAAAATATGCCAGTGTGTCATCACTTACCATTCAAAAAGGACACACAAGCGGCATTAACAATACTCTAGTTATCTAACCTATTTCACATAAAAGTGTGGGCAAACCTGATTCTCATAATAATGGAATCCAAGGAGGAGAAGGTGTGACGCAGGTCATTCTCACCACAGCTTTTCAGAAAACTGGCGATCCCTTCGCCTGGAAATCAGCAGCACAAGTTCATGTGTGATGTATGACAAAGTGAATACTTTGAATTCTTAGAACTATCTGCAATAACCAAAAACCCCTTGACCAATGGAACACAAACTTTGTCAAGACATCTACTAGTGCTAAAAATATCTACATCAAGGGCAGTCCTGAAGAGATGAGTGCATCGATACTGCAGCTGAAAAACCTTAATGCACACAAATACCCCCCCCCCCCCCCACCACCACCACCCAAAAAACCACCACAAACCAGTAGATTTACAATGCTGTAAAACTGCACAAACAAAGGTAATGTACACACTGTGACAGTCATGTATGGCCATTATCTTGCCCAGAATTTCACAATTTTACTTTCACAAACTGCACAATACCAAAACTAGACATAAAAAAATCAATTTGAAAAAAATGAAAAAAAAAGGAAAAAAAAAAAAAAGCAACAACAGTGACATGTACAGCCCACAACATTCTAAAAGCTTTGGAAATGGTCAGCCCAAAAAATCTGAAAATTAATGCAATTTTAAAATTCCCAAACTTAAATTGCTGAGCTGGCCCTTCGCAACACGTGCTCGTTATCTTTCATGTCCAGTGTCTGAGAGAACGCGTGTGATTCACTTGAGCATGCGTGTTGGGCTTAGCTCAAAGCGCTTTGAGCCAAATATATGGGATAAAGCACCTATATTAATACGATTATTATTATGATTGTTAATACAAACCGATGAACATGTTTTCACAGCCTTCCAACTCAGAATGTTCGAAGACATCACGAACTCCATCAATGTAAAGCGTGATAAGTGGAGACAACTCTTGTCGCTGGCTGTAGTCGAAGTAGGCATCTGACAGCTGCCTGTTGACAAAGTTAACTAAATGTTAGTAGTGCAGAAGGCAAGAAATGTCAGTGGCAGAGAAAAATATCTGAACTACATGTAGTACAAATCTAGGAGGAAATCTTGTGTCCCACTTTCTTATCTCTGAAAGTTGTGCAGTAACTCTGTAAAAAAAAAAAAAAAAAACCCTGATGTTCTTTCATGAAAGGAGCACAGGCGAAACAAAAAATGCTTGGCAGCAAACACCCAGTCATCTGAAACTAGAGAGGCAGAAGCCTCCATGGCTCCCTTGTGACACAGGTCAAGGTCATTCACAAAAGTATGTTTGTAGAGCTCTTATCACTATCCAGTATCATGCTAAGTGATGTGTCTGGCGCTCTGAGTTCCTGGCAATATTACAATTTTCCCCAAAACAGTTTGTACAGCCTTGACCTTTGGTCAAAGTCATTCAAAAGAGATCTCATCAATGTCTATCATCATGCCAAGTTTGATGCCTCTAGCATTTGTAGTTCCTCCGAAAACAGTAATGTTAAAATTCACAACAGACAGCTTTAATGACCTTGACCTTCAGTCAAGGTCATTCAGAAAGGTAGGTCTCATTGCTGTCTATCATCACGCCTCATTTGGTGCCTCTACTGTTTGTTGTTTTGAAGAAAATGCCAAGGTTAACAAAAAAAAAAAAAAAAAAACGCTTGCATGACCTTGACCTTGACTAAAAGTCACTGAACACAGGTATGTCTGTAAAGGTGCTGCCAAGGTCAATCATTGCACATAGTTTGATGCTTCTGATTCTTCTAGATACTGATAAAATGCAAATGTAAAATTTCCGAACACTGTTTCAATGACCTTGACCTTCAGTCAAGGTCATTTAAGATGGTATGTGTGCATAGGTCTTATCACTGTCTATCAGCATGCCAGGTTTGGCACCTCTGCTGTTCATTGTTTCTGAGAAAATGCCAATGTTAAGGTTTCACAAAACTATCTTGTACGGCCTTGACCTTGATAGAAGGTCACTGACTACATGTATATCTGTAAAGTTCTTATCAATGTCTATCATCATGCAAAGTTTAAAACCTCTGGCATTTGTAGATTACGAGAAAATGCCAATGTAAAATTTTCAAACAGAGAGCTTTAGTGACCTTGACCTTGGGTCAAGGTCATTCAAAATGATATGTTTTGAAAGGTCTTGTGCTAGTCTATCAGCATGCCAAGTTTGGTGCCTCTACTGTATGTAGATTCTGAGAAAATGACAACGTTAAAGTTTTCTGGACACACACACACACACACACACACACACACACACACACACACACACACACACAGACAGACAGACAGACGACGGAGGGTTAATACATAGACTCCCATTGTTACACAAGGGAGCCAAAAAGTCTTTGGTCAAGAAAAAAGATCTGCATCATTTTTCCAAATTACTATCCAGACACACACACTATGACACTGTTGTAGAGATCGCAAAAAGTCACTGCATTTCAATGGAAATTTCTAGACCATCCCAGAACATGCTGGTGCAGTAATGTCTGTAGATTACGTCATCTTGGAAAAATTTTGAACTTGCCAGTAAGTTGAAGAATACTCTAGATCTGACCTGTTTAGTATAATTATAAGCAGCCCTGCACAGCGTTCTGGGTTCTTCTTCTTTCATGAATTTGTTCTCCGCGCATCTTCTGTTAATAGTCGTATTCTGTTGTATCCCGTGTTTTCTCTGGGAGTGCACAAAGACAGCGACACAGCAGGAGCAAAATACAACAGACACTAAAAGGGCATTACACCTCAGTGACCCTCTACAGTCATCTCACTGATTCATGAGTGTAAAAAATGTTCATCAAGACCCAAGACAGGGCAGACTTTTGCACTGATACGTACTTGCTGATAGAGTCGAAGGAGGATGCAAGTTTCTCAGCCAGAAATGAGAAATTCTTCTTCTCCTTGGCCAGCAGCTGAGTCATGGCCAACGCTCCGAGCCAGACCTGAGCCCGAAGTCGTGATGTGAGCGAGGTCGGGTCAAGCATGTCATAGAACGCGCTCAGTTTCGTTGCCTGCAAGTGTGTACAGTAATTATATGTTACTGAACATTTGCTTATGATTCACAAGAACAGACAACAATGTGTTACATATTTAAGTAAAAAGTAAACTCAACCTAGAACAGTGTAATTGAAAAGCACTCTGAGAAGCGAAGGGGGCCAGTGAGGCCCTGGCTTCATGTTAAAGGGGCAAAGTTTATGATTTTTATGCTCACAGTTCGTTCTGAGCTGTTTTCGTGGTGTCTATCATCTGTTATCAAACCACTTAAGACACCTTCACAGTGGCAGCATCACTAACACTGGCACTGAGCCAACGTAAGTGTACTCACTGACACAGCTAATGCGCTGAGGGAGATTGTCACCACCAACAGTCATAAAATTTGAATTTTCGACTGCTCGCACGAAGTGTCCACAGCATTGTGTCATGTTTAAGAGTTGTACAAATCATCAAGACAGACTATTTTGAGCGTACAAGCGCACTCACAAGCGAAACTGTTCCAAAACATAAGCTAGCTTAGTAAATATGGATACGGCCTGCTGAAGCTTTGTAAAGAATACTCAGAGCACACACACTGACCACTTCCTCAGCATCAACACAGAGTCCCAGTGTGAGGAACAGACACGCCAGGTTGTGCAGCCCTGTTTCTGTCAGCTCCTGCATGCGACGCTGGTGAAACTTGGAGTAGAACCTGCAGACAGATAAATATGCGTCATTTTCTAATGGCTGGGTACTTGCTGACCCTTTTTTTTTTCTTTTTTTTTAACTGCATGCTACCGCAGTTCATTCTACCCACATCCACAAGATCACATTATGTTTGAACTTTTTTTTATCAATGTGCTTTTGTCAGAAACAAAGAGTACAAAAGTATACCTGTCCGCACACACACCACTTGTTCATATGACATGCAGGCTGGGGAAATTGCCGAGGAAAAAAAAAGACTGAAACCTAGGCCGGGGTTCAGAGGCAGCGCCCTGCTGGGGGAACACAGGCCAATACCCCACTCCACAAAAACAATTTTAGCTTATTTAAAGGCATTTAGTAGCTTCTCCTGGCTACCCACAAGTAAAATACATGTACTGCCTTGGTACTGACATAGAAGTCTTCAAAAATAAAGATAGACTGCTGTTCTGTATGGCACTGCATGTATCATGATACAGTACTGTGTGACCAACCTTTTCCCCCCAGTGTTTTCTTTGGCTGAAATGTAGATTTTTTTGGCTGAAAGGATAAGAAATTTGGCTGAAAATTGCCAAATGACTGAAAATTCCCCAGCCTGGACATGACTGCAGTCCATGACGCTTTTCCTACATAACTTTATGTGGCTAGACGTAAAGCTATTCCTATCACACTTATTTCACATAGCATAAACTTAACCATTAAAAACGTTTTTAAAACACAACCGACAGGTGGGTGATGTGAATAGGTCATTCTATGAAATGGCAGTATTTTGATACCTGCAATCCAAACAATTATTACAGACAGCATCAGATTTATTACCTCCCCTTGATTGATCTCCACTCAGAGAGGGCGCCACTTTGCGTCAGCAGACGGGCTAACAATTGTAGAAACAAATGGAAACTTGTTTCTTGGTCCACCCTGAAAGACAAAATGCAAACCTGTAAATACAGAAGAAACTTCCAGCAGCACACACAAGGACTTACAAAAGCAGCTTGCCTTTCTATCATGTCCTATTACTGAGAGAAAGATGCCAAATTAGCCAATCAAACCACCAAAAACTCTGCTCTGAGAGAGAGAGAGAGAAAGGGAGGGAGGGAGGAAATGCTACTTACCCGCCATCATCACTGCTACACCACTTTTTGCACCTTTCTAACAGATGTGTGGAATCCTTACTGGAAACAAGAGACAAAATTATAGAACATCAACAAAAGGAGGAATGGTCAGCCTGAATATTAAGACAAGGCCGAGTACCATTTTGTCTCTACGACTACAAACACACACACACACACACACACACACATACTGACAGAAACATTCACTTTACCTGATTACAGCAAGACCCTCAATACTGGCAAAGTGAAGCTGAAATCTGTCATTCTAGGGGAAAAAAAAAAGAAAAAGATAAGAGTTATTCATTGATCCCTTGTGTGGAAATTACATGTCTGCTCAAACATACAGTGACAATACATTAAAATTCTGCACACACGCACACAAACACACACACCTCTCGCCTGCACCTTCACTCCTCATTCAGACATTCTGCAAAACTGGCGTACAAGCAAGGACAGGAAAAATCATCATGTACTGTTACAAAATCTGAGGAAGACCTCTTTAATAAAATTTAAAAATTGCTAAATCGCCTAGTTGCTAAGGGTTGTGCATGCTCATAGTGCCTGAGTCACGCAGGAATTTCAGTGCACGCAGTCAAGGTCAGCAATGAGTGGGTGGGTGGGTGTTTGGGGGTTTAACGTCCTTTTCCACCAAATACGCGTGATATCAAGAACGGGGCAACGATGAAAAAGCCAGCACAAATATTTGGCCCCAGCCGGGATACGAACTCACGACCCGAGCATTAGAAGTCCAACGCTCTACCATTCGGCCACCCCGGCTCCCCAGGTCAGCAATGAGTTAAAGTCCTTCAAAACCGAAGTGTGTCTGCCGACAAGGCAAGGCAACTGTGAAATGGTCTCACACATAATCCTCTCATCCACGAGGATGACCGTTGGAGTGTTGAACCAAGAAATGCTAGTAAAAAAACAAATACACATGTAAGATCTAACCAGTCTGCGGAAAAAGTGTTCCCACAAGAGAGTGACCAGCTGTGTGGAGGGCGGCCAAAGAGCAGCGATGGACAGGCAGCACCGGAGACAGGAACGCAGGCCCTCCTCCTTCGGCACAGTCTGAAATAAAATCAGTCCGAACTGTGGAACAGCTGAGATGCTTGGTGTTGGTAGAGTAAACAAGTAGAGGGGCCCGGTCTTGCCACAGCTGAAGAAACTGATGAAAAGTGCCGGGCATCCAGCTACGCAAAATTTGATGGCTTGTCTGGGCTAGCAGTTTCTCTCTTTCTGTTTTCTTATTTTGTCTGCTTTTATTTCACTTTGGAATCATTTGTAGGTTGTTGTTTTTTTTTCTTCTTTTTCTGCTTATATATATACACATCTTTGTTTTGTGTTTTGACTCATTGTAGTGTAGCAATAGGACAAAGTTGCAAAAAGGACACTGCGCCTGTAACTTTTACCATTGTCAAATAAAGGAATTGTCATTGTCATTCTCTCTCTCTCTCTCTCTCGCACACACACGCATGCACACACCAGGGATCGATTTTCTCGCGCGCCGTGCGACTATGTCTCATATTTTGATAAAATGTCACATAGAAATTTCGCAAAATGCGTCATATGTCGCATGAACATGACATCACAAGCGCACTTGACAACGCGAAGCAGAGATGCGCTGTCTGTGTCAGTCATAGAGTCTGTTACACTAATCTAATTTTAGTGATGAGGCTTACTTATCCCGCTCGCCGCGCGCGCTGCCAGGAACTCTCGCTCGAAAGAGTTGCAAAAAATACTCTCAGTTCTGCGATCGAGAGGTCCATTTCCGTTCATAAACTGAACGTCACTGCACTTAGGAACAGGCTCTCGGCACAGACATGTGACAGAGTGATGCGGGTGAACTTGATTGTCTCATAGAAAATGAAAATGTCTCATAAAAATGACTGGTCAAGGAGACAATGTCTCATTGGCATATTTGAGTAAATCCATCCCTGACACACGCACAACAAACACTTCTTGAAATGAATGCAGACAAGCTCACAGAGTGTGTGTATTGGGTCAAGCTCAAAGACTCGTCAGCAACCTACAACAGCTAATGTTTTAATCACTACATAATTATGTTACCCGCAGTGTCCTTTCCATGATTACTTGTACGATGTGGACACAGCTCTGGGTTGGGTCCTGAAATAAAAATAAGAAAAAAAAAGATGACAGTCAAATTCTCAACCCTTATAAAACCAGAGCACGAGTTTGCCGTGGTATTATTTGGCTTTTGGTCAGTGAGCGAAACACATCGCTACAGTGTCTAGCGGATGTTGAGTGCTGCACAATCTTTCTCGCTCAGTGTCAAAACACAAACTGAGCTGTGAATCAGGCTGCCCTTGGCTTTTACTGGGGTTTCAGGGACGCTGAAAACTCTGTAACTGTGACAGGGTTGACTGTGCTTGCACAGTCGACTCAGTCTGTAAAATTTTTTCACACTTTGGAAAGCTTTTTGTTGGGAGCTTAGATCTTTTAAGTGCTTCAGAGGAGGAAACAGACTTTCTAAGGGGAGGAAAAGTTTTAGCCAAAGGTGGAAATCCGCCGAAAGGTGAAAATTTTAAGCCCTGCATATTTCACCTGAAATGGATCCATGAAAACAACCTCTAGCAAATAAGCATTTTTTTTAAAAAACAGAATTATGCTAATGACAGATTTCACAAATCATCAAGGCAGTTTCCACTTACCGGTTTGCACTGGTTGCCACTGGCATCGAAGATAAAGAGATGTGAGAGGTGGGTGACGAACCACAAACTGAAGCCGAGAGAATTGGTCGGTCGTGGAGAAATGTCCAGCACGAACACATCCGTGTCTGTAGCGGAACCACAAATTCATGACATTTATCATACACGGCGTGTAAGCGACACTCCTGTGACACTGAACTGAACAAACTACTTAGCTTCTTTCAAATATCTATACAAAATGATTTTACAGACTAAGATAGAAAGGAATGCGGTTGCTGCCACAGCTTACCAAGCATATTATCTTCCACATCATTTGAAAATGCTGTCAGCTATGCATGCAGCAACATGTAACTTGTAAGACTAAGAGAGAAATGAATGCTGCTGCTGCCACAGCTTACCAAGCATATTACCTTCCACATCATTTGAAAACGCTGTCAGCTATGCATGCAGGAACTTGTAACTTGTAAAAGTAAAACAGAAAAAAAATGCTGATACTGCCACAGCTTACCCAGCACATCATCTTCAACGACAGAAGCACTGCTATCCTCCTCCCAAAGCCGACGCAGAACTTGGTGCAGTCGCACCCAAAACGACTGAAAAATAGTACAGAAAAAAACAGTTACGCACTAATGGCTTGGATAAAGTGCTACATCGGTACTGGTGTGATGTGTTCTACACCTGTCTCTTTTAGAACATTAATTTACACCTTTCGCCAGTGCAAATTTTCAGCGAGTTAACTATGAGTGCTTTACGTCCAAAAACAGTGTAAGGAATCAGAGGGAAACTTGAGGGTTGTGACTTTTCATAACCCACTCAGTGGTTTACGAGTTCACAATAACACACTCCAGTTACGTCATCAAAGATGCCTGATGCTTCAATTTTTGCCGTAGCTACTGAGCCTCCGGCAAGGTAGCTACAGCAAAAATTGAACTATCTTGTGGTTTTATTCGTGCTAAACCACTCAAACTAATCATGTAAGCTTTATATATATAAAGCATTTTTTTAGGTGTATAACAGGCTGTTAGTGTTATGTACGCATTTTAATGTGGACTACTTATTACGATACTTAATGTACCAGGTAGGTTTTTAATCATTTATATACAGTGTATGTAAGGAGCGAGACTCCAATGAATGCATGGACAACACCAAGACACATACCTACGACATCTGTTTTATACAGCAAATGACAATAACATATCTGTATCTGTTCTTAAAAGAAAACATGCAAATGGTTGGCTGAGAATGTTTCTCTGACACAGAGCTGGAAAATTCTTAGCACATGTACCTCTGTGTCCCACTTTTCCTTCATCTTGGTCACAAGTTGGAGCAGCAGGACCCAAAATTCTGCCAGGCAGCCACAGGCAAAAGGAGACGTCCGCAACCACTCATGAGCCGACAACTGCAGCAAACATTTTTCTGGATAACTGCATGACTTTCCATTCATATTATATCACTCCATGGCCAGCTAACTCCATGAATTGATTTTTCAAGATGTATGTATGATATTTATGTTCTACCACTCCAACCGTCTTTGCAGCAGTCTAGAAACAAGCACTTTATCACACTCACATTTAAATTTTGAAGGTTGCATTGCATAGCAGCACAAACTCAAATATCTAGTTCTTGGATAAATCTAACAGCTACTGCTGCCCCCCCCCCCCCCAAAAAAAAAAATTGAAAAAAAAAAAATCACGAACAGCAATAATGCATTTAAAGCCAGAGAATGACTGCAAAATTTATAAACCTAAAACTCACGTAAGTTCTATACGACTGAGCAAACTAACCTTGTTAAATAACGGTACAGCTAGCGACACAAGGTCGGTGATAATAATGGAGATCAGCTGATCCAGCGGGGGCCTCGGATCATCCTCTCCGGGTGTGGACTGACACAACCTCTCGTCCACGGACATTGCTGCAAGGGGGAGAAAAAAAGGGGCATCAAACAGTTCGGGGACATAAAATATGGGTCAAACTACACAATTTCAATTCCAAACAATATTTACCCCCCCCCCCCCCCCCCTCCACCACACACATACACCTTTCCGAAAAGACAGGAAAGCTTCTGCTCTACCAGGGAGATATTAAATTTTTTTCCAACACAGAAATCAAGACCCGAAACATACCTGTCACTTGCGGGAACACACAGAGTGAGGGGAAAAAAAAAAAAAAATTCTTTGAAACGGTTTGCAACACTGTGAAGATTATCTCACAAGCGACTCACGGATCTATGTCTTTGTTTAATTATGAACTGTTGTTGCCATGGTTATCAAGAACAGCGCTCTCATTGAGAAGGTGGACTATTTGCTGAAGTTGGAATCATGGTTAACGTGGCAATCTCTCACTGTTTGTGTGTGCACCATTACTGTCATGGCTGCCACTCTATCACCACATGAAAGTCTGTTCGTCCTGGGCCCGCTTGTAGAAGTCGAGGTTAGGGAGTTTAGCCCCGGGTTAGCGTCTAACCTCAAACTAAACTAGCTCTAGGGTTAAATTTTCTGTTGTTTTTGGTTTTAAATCAGGAAACAGGTCCATTCCAGCAGAGTGCCTATGCAGTAGAAGGATTTTAGTCTTTCTTTCTTCGCTGCCTTTTTTATTTAATTTTGTTTTGGGGTTTCTCTTGTCCTAGTCTGGGTTAGGCCCGCAGCCGCAGGTTAAATTAACCTCAAGTTTTACATACGGGCCCAGGTTTTTAGGCACAGTCTCGGTACATGTATTTCCAAGAATTGTCTACTGTGATCTGCACCGTCCATTCCAGGAAGCCAGATAGAACGCTGGTCTCCCAGTGATTACCTGCAGCATTAGAAACTGTGGCCAAGGTGCTGAAGGCGTGCAGGAGGTACCAGTACAACTCAAGATGCTGGTGCAGACTGTGGTGAACGCCCGACAACTGTCAAAATAAAATACATTCACATCTGTTATAATAATAATAATAATAATGAGTACTGCATAGGCGCTTTACCCAATTTCATGAATCGGCTCAAAGTGCCGTAAACTGAACCCAACACGCACGCTCACGTGAATCACACGCATTCTCTCACACACTGGACATAAATACACCATTACAATCACGTGGTGCGAAGTGGTGCGAATTAAAATTTCGGAATTTACAATTGCATTTATTTTTCAAATTTGGTGGGCGGAACATTTCCAGAGCAGAGAGGGGGAAGCCGGAGTACCCGGAGAGAACCCCCGAAGATTGGCCCGAACGAACAGTGCCACATACGAGAAGGAAAAAAATTTGCCCTGAGTGGGACTCAAACCCCTGACCTCTCGCACTGGTGACAAGTCTCTTAACCACTAGAACACCGACCGCCACCATGATACCGACAGTACTTAGCGTAATTTCTAGTGCTCACTGGCAATGATACCCCACTCCTACAAAAACACCGACGCAGAAAGCAGTGACCAGTTTTGGCACAGTTTTTTTTATTGTTTTTTTTTATATTATTATTGTTGTTCATTTTAACCTGGGTTCATTAAGTCCTATTTCGTATTACCCTGGGTATGTCATCATGGTTACCTGGTGAGAAGTATTTCAAATTAATGTCATATTTTCCACTCTGTAACTGTAGAGGAACCTCACCTGATCCATAGAATAAGCTGACAATGTGAAGTTATCAGAAATTCGCCCAGCATGAACCAGAAGCAAGTGAAGTTCACGAAGCAAACCCTGGAGAAATTTGTGTTTTGAGTGTTCTTCCCCAAACTCGTCCCTGTAAAAGGCAGAACAAAAAACTCAAGACTCAAACTGAAATTATATGTATCTGGTTTTCTGTTTTGCAGTCAACATATCACAGAGGTGATTCTAGGATTTCAAAACAGGGGGACACAGGGCCCCCTGACATTGAAAATGGGGGACATGGCATGGCCAGGCCGCGGCAGGGGGGGGAGGGGGTCACTAGAAACGAGGTTCGATAGGAAATCCATGGCGCTCCAAGGTTGACATTCGGAAGTTCGTACATCCGTCGTCGGTCAGTCGTAAATCGATTAGCCTTCTTGTGTTTTACACAGAGATGGCACAGCATTCCACCGGAGTCATTCCGCTGCAGCCACGGCCATTTCTTGGTCCACTCATTTTGGAACAGCCTTCCTTTCCGCCCGCTTTTGGGACATTCTGGAGTGGGATAGGTAGATTCAGTGGCGGCCGAACCGCTGGCACTCGGCTGCGAGTCTGCAACAAGCGCGGCGCCCTGTCCGAGTCCGTCGCCCGTCTCATCCTCTGCATCGTCTTCTACCTCTTCTTCTCTATCCTTTCTTTTCTTCTGGGAAGTCCCTTTTGTGAAGGAGAAGTCCAATAAAGTTCGCCACTTCATCGTGACTGATATACGACTACTCAAAATGATGGCGCATAATATTTATGCAAATCAGAAAACGGCAGGTAGCAATTGGCTGAAAGAAAACACTCGGACCAATCACAAACTTCTATGCAAAAGTGGAGCGACGCATGCGCAATAACCCATCCGTTAGCAGACGACGCGACCGTACGTTTGCCTATGCTTGTCCCGCACTGGCCACTCGTGAATGCGGGAATTCTTTTCAAGTCGCGGGCAGAGGGCCGCACTCGGCTTCCATTTTTGCGCCCAGCGAACAAAAATTGCGGGATTCCCGCGATCCCGCGCTCTAGAATCACCTCTGATATCATGACACTGATGACAGCAAAACATACAATACAAAGACAAGAAAATGGAGGTGAATATAAGGACCATGTGCCATAATATTAATAATTTATCCAGATGCTATAGATTTATTTCAGCTCTTGACTGATATTTGAATCCCACAGCTGCTAACACACAGACTGACAGATACAGACACGGAGAAACAGAAACACAATCAATAGTTACCTTCGTAAAAAGTCAATCACATACTGAAGAAATCTTACAAGATTCTTTCTGTGTCGAATTCCACTTGTGCTGTCTGCAACAAATACAGTCTAATTCAAAATGATGAATTACAACCAAGGCAAATTAACCTACCTAATCTAAATGCCATACTCCCAGGGAAAAACCACATGCAGTGCAACTATGCGCGTCATTCCACACCAGTTCCAGTGATGCGTATCAGCCCAGAAAGCTCGCTTTAAAAAAAAAAAAATTTTAAAAAGGCAAAAAAAGTAAAACATGTTCTTTATAAAGTTCTATTAAAAGCCCTAATTGTTTGGGTTTTTTTTTTTTCCCCGCTGCCACATCTCTTTGCAGGCTCCAGTGGTATTCCTCCCTGGTAATGGGTGGAATCCACGGAGGGCTCGGAAGCTGGGGCAATTTTTATTATTTTTTTTTTATTATGCATGATGATGGAAATGATGATGATGGTAAGATGATGCTATGGAGATCCGTGTGGTTTGGGACTGTGGGACAGGACCGCATTCCACGCTTCCTGTCATAAATATCCCGGCATTAACCAGGCCCATAGCACACCCCGCTCTGGGTAGGAGCCGACCTAGTTCGGAAAGATCCCGCTTGCCTCGGCTTGGACTCGAAGCCAGGCCTCCCGGTCCATGGTTCGAAGTGCTAACCACTACATTACTGGGGCTGGTACCTAATTGTAATTTGAGATTTTCAGGCTGACAGATCATTTTGTGACGGTGATGTCTAGCATCACATCACCCAGACACACGTACACACACATAAATACATGCACAGAGGCAGACAGGCTTGCATTCAGCGGACTAAAGCCAAAGTGTAGTAGCCGGTGACAGAGTCGTAGTGACTCTTGACCATGCAGCTCACCGAGTTCGAGCAGCTGATGCGTGAAACATGGTGGACGCCGTTTACAGCTGCCCGAGTGTTTCTCAATTGCACGGCCCTCAAGCGTCCGTGTGTTGCATTCAGAGCTCTACTTATCACCAGGATAGACTATTCTGAGCACACAGGCACAATCACAAGTGCAACTATTCCAAAACAGAAGTCTCCCCATATAAAACCTAATAATAGTAGCAATACTGCCTGTATCATGACTATAACAGGCAATATGTGTGTGAGTGTGTAATGATGTATACATGTGTATGTCAGTTTTATATTTCCGTGGTATGTTTGTGTATACACGTGTATTTATTAAGAGGAGCAAGCCAAATTCTTCTTCTTTGTAATTAAGAAGCGAATAAATTTATCTTATGAAAAGACGAATTAGACCTATGAAACCAAATGTGATAACTGAATGTAAAACAGAAACAGAAAACAGATAATGCTGGTAAAGTTTATATGAAGACAGCAGATACACAGAGAGCAATTAGCATTAGCAGTTGCAATTACCATTTGACGATGCTTTTTGCACTGCTGTGACTGCTTGCCTGCAAACAAAAGAAACACAAAATATAACAGCAAAGTCTACTCTGTGTGTGTGTGTGTGTGTGTGTGTGTGTGTGTGTGTGTGTGTGTGTGTGTGCGCGCGTGTGCGCACGCGAGCGCGCGTGTGGGGTGTGTAAGTGGAGACGTCTGTGGTTTCGCCAGAATGGTAAGTTTGTTTGCATTTCCTCCCCCGTTTCCCCACAAAAAGGGATTCCCTTTTCATTACAGTGACAATTAAACTCTGTTCAAATAAATATCTTGGGACCCCACACAGTATGGATTACTGTCCACATGGACATCAGTTATACATAATTGTATGAAACAAAACAAAAAACAATTTCTACCTCGCAAACATGAACAATCTGTCCATTTTGTCTCTGAGGTCAGTATAAATGAACGTAAAGTCAAACAACTCCACCACAGGTCCAGGATACGCTGGAAGCACTCCGTTGTCAGCAAACATTCTGCAAAAAACAAAATATGCGGATCTGCGTAAAATTATGAAAGAAAAGCATGCATACATGTAAACTGCATGTAGACGTTGACCGATATTGGAGTCAAAAGTGTCATACTATTCTTAGTTTCTACACACACAAACCAATCCTGTCTTCTGCTTAACACACCCCAAACCATATTACAACACGCTGTTGTACTAGGAACATTGACATAACTGATAAGGGTTGATAAATTTAATTATGATTAATAAAAACCATTCCAGTATTTTAAAATACACGAATGACACAAGTAAAAATGTTTAAAATTACCCTTCAAATGCATCAGATTTTATAATTCCTTTTTCAGGAAAAGAAAATCTGCTGTACAGTTTTGCTCCTTTGTATGGAAACACTTCACCACTGCAATGGAAACAAGCGGGTTCACGTTTTGGTGCCTGGTTCTCTCCCTGTTCATCTGCACAGAAAATTACAATTTACAGGTTGTAAGATAATCAATGATCTTGATATACCCTGAAAACCCCTCAACATCACCCATGAAAGCATTCCAAAGTAAGCGGGAACCATTACTATTAGCCAAGCAACAAGGATTACTGAAACTGGAAACATCTTCACTGGGCAACATGATAAACAGTTTTGAAATGGAAATTTGCACCGAGTCAGTGTGTGGAAGTAATACAACTAAATAATTATACAGAAATTGTAGCTATTACTAATTCAATAAAACCAAATTGAATAAAGTTTTTACACTACTCTCGGCATTGCTCTTGACCTGTAACTGTATAAAGTAAGTTGGCCTTATAATTTGTTTTACAGGTTTTAGTGAGAAATTTATAGTAATTACATAATAATAACTTACAGAAAAATATTACTACACAATAAGCAGCTCACCCAGGTCATCAAGAAAGAAAGGCGAATCCTCAAAGTCCATGAGCGTCTCAGACTCATCATTTTTCTCCTTCTGTTGCGAGCGTGGTGACACTGGTGGAGTCATTGTGTCATTCAATGAAGTCATTCTCACTGCAGCCGGAAAAGAAACAAGAAAAACATGTATTCCCTAAATAATCTTTAGCGTCATTACAAATACATGCAAAAGAACAAATCTGGATAGAAACTCAAACAGGCGAGGATACTTGTTGGTCTGTTACCTGAAGAGGGTAAACACCAAGGGAACACACTCCTGCCATCACTTTACCCATTCCATTTTCCTTTAGTTTATCCGTTGCGATCTGATGGTGACGTGCAATGCATTACCTGAACAGAAAATATGGCTATCGATACTGATATTTTAACGCTTTCGTTGAGGCTAGTTTAGGTTAAACTCAGTACATTTCAATAAGAGCTGTAATTACTGAACCAACAAGCAATCAAAATACATAGACCTAGTGCTTTCAATCAGTCCTTTCAAACATACGTTGTAACGTCTGATTATTTCGCAGTCAGCAGATGGGGTTAATATTTTCTGTCATTTCTGCACACAGACTCGCTCCGATTATAGCAGATCACTTGAAATTAATGGAAACAGATGAAGTCTTGCCGCTTTTTACACTTTTGTTTCCGCCGCCATTTTTGTCCGGGGACATAACTCGTTTCGAAAAGTGCCACACTTCCGTCGTCTGCTAAATCGCATGAGAACGCAGGTCACAAGTGCGTTCAGGTTATTGCTCTTGCTGCGGTTATTAAGATCTAGATTGTTCGGCACTTCAATTGCAGCACTTCAGCACTTGAATGAATCAGTCTTGTAACTGAGACCAGCAGTGAGCTTTGTCCCGGCAAGTAAATGAGGAAATATTGACGGCCGCTGTGAACACTGAGCCCGGCCGCCGGCGTACTACTAGCAAAGACCTTGGTATGTTTCCAAGATCTTTGCTACTAGTATCATAGCACTTGAAGTGAAGTCCTCGGTCGCACGGTTCCCAGACGACCCGTTCTCCCGACACCCAGTCATAACCGTTGGTAACCCCAGTCACGTGGCTAATCGGTCGAGGTCGAGGTGTGGATTTATTTTTCTAGTACATGCAGTATTATTTGGCGGCCAAACAGTTGCTTACTTCAACTTAGTGAACCTGTTATGGCCGTTTAGCAGACGGTCTGGTATCTCCAGCAGCCGCCACGCCGGTCACTCACGCCGCCCGCGCCGCTGACCGGGGCACAGACACACACACTCTCACACACACACACACACACACACACTGACACAGACAACACTTTTTTTTTTGGCCGGTTTTTGTTGACTGTTTGGTTGGTTTTGGGGCTTGTTTATTTTTTGGTTGTTGTTTTGTGTGTTTGTTTGTTTGTTTGTTTGTTTGTTTGTTTGTTTGTTTTTGGTGTTTTATTGTTTGTTTTGTTGTTGTTTGGTGGTGGTGTTCTTTGGTTGTTGTAATTGTTTTGTTTTGTTTTGGTGTTTAGGTGTTTTGGGGTTGTTTTGGTTTTGGTTTTTTGTTGTTGTTGTTGTTGTTTTGTTTTGGGTTTTTTCTTTGTTTTTTTGTTTGTTAGGGGGGGGGGTATTGTTGTTGTTTTCTTCGTCAAGTGCTGCTGTCGTGATGTAGAGGTTGTCAGTGTCAGTAAAACCGTGCAGACCGGCGCTGAAACGGACGACCTCAGTGTCAGTTTTTGTGTTTCAGCAAGGTCTCAGTCTGTATGCATTGGTAAACTACAGCGGTGACATCAAAAGCACGCGACCGCATACTGCCCGCCACCACCACCCCCTCCCGCCCTCCTCCCCCACCCCCATCGAAGTCAACAATGACAACTGCAACCGTGACTAAATACTAGCAGGCTCATAAGCTACTGCTGCTCTAGTTCAGTTCGTTGTTTTTCACTCAGTTCATCATAGGTCGCGTCTGACTGATCAAACACCAAGTTCCCTCGCGCGTGCTTGTACACAAACGAACTTCTCCGGTGGCTTCTTCCCGGCGTCTCCACGAGGAAACAGCGGCAGCACCGACCTCACAAAACAACTTCACCTGAATACTACAGTAAGACAAAAGCGAGTGGGAGTGAAAGAGTACACTGATTTCACGTACACTGAACGCTCACACTCACCACGCCCTCCATGTCAGTCGCTTGCTGTGAAAAACACGCCGGCCGAGCGGCGCTGGTCAGAATGCGAGCGGGAAATACTTTGTCCAAACTCGTTAAAAATCAGAGACCAAATGTCGCAGCGTTTGAACTTGACTTTCGGGCCTGAAGCAGAAGCAAGAGCGGATTCACAAGGAAGAGGCTGAACTAGTGGGGGGTTGGGGGGGGGGGGGGAACTGAGGTGGGGCCGTAGCCGGTTCTGTCTGACAATAATTTAAAGTTTTTGAGTGTCGATTTGCTGTGATAGACGTGATGTTTGCAAGTTAATTATTATTCTGAGGGGTTGTTTGGTTCAGTTACTGCACATGCCAAATCAATTTTGTGTTGTTTTAATTGGCTTAGAATCTTAACTTTTTCACTTTTTGTTTTGTTTTGTTTTGTTTCGAACTGTGAGCCGAAAGGCGATTTTCGATTTGTGCCTGTTATTTAGTGGACAATAAAGTATTTTTGAATTTGATTTTGAACTTGAAACCCCTATCCACCCATTTAAAAGTAACCGCACCTAACACAAAGTATTTCGTGAAAACACCCACTCCCCACGACCCGCCCGTGCTTAGTTGGGCTTGGTTCGGACCGCGGAAAGGTCACCAGTGTCGGCGGGCGTGCCCAAGCGCTGCGGCGGAGGATCGTCACCTGCTTGGGAGGTGAACTTGAAAGCGCGAACGCACGACTTGAAAGGATGCCTTTTGCGGTCGTGACCCTCCGGAAATGTGTGTGTGTGTGTGTGTGTGTGTGTGTGTGTGTGTGTGTGTGTGTGTGTGTGTGTGTGTGTGTGTGTGAGTGTGTGTGTGTGTGTGTGTGTGTGTGTGTGTGTGTGTGTGTGTGTGTGTGTGTGTGTGTGTGTGTGTGTGTGTGTGCCAGTGTGTGAGAGAGAGAGAGAGAGAGAAAGAGAGAGAGAGAGACAGAGAGAGACTTCTGGCACACTTGGAGACACTCAGTCGGTCGATATCAGTTTCGCTCTCGTTTTGTCCAGTTAACATAAATTATGTTAAGGAAAAAAACCCTCGGGATGTCAGACTAAAACACCTCAGGATATCATGAAACTAAGTCACAGCAAGCTCATTTTTCCTAGTCTGAGCATTTTCATATTTATAGTTAGCACACATGTATATTGCTAAAGTGAGCTCAAACGCACACAACCATCTTCACATTTGTCCTCAATATATAGTACAGTCTCATGCAAAATAAACTAGACACATTCGTTCTGGGCCGGCACTGCATGCAAGAAACCGGTATGCCACAATACTCTAATGAGGAGTATGGCAAGTTAAACTTCCCTATTCCCTACTCCGCAAAACATTGTGATCTTGTGACTATTTTCTTGTGTACAGTGCCCCAAAACAAATTTGTCTTTTTTGTTTTGGATGAAACTGTGAGACTGACGACACCAGTAAGAAGAGATATGGTGCACGGTCCTTCAACAATGCAGCTCCCAAACTGTGGAACTCCCTTCCTGAGACAGTGAAGGAGGTGGTCAGCATTACCTCATTCCGGAAGTGCCTGAAGACTCATCTCTTCAGTGCATCACCCCCAGTAATCATCTGCACTATTCTTTTTCTTTTGTGCACCATCTTTCTTTTAAAACCCTCTCCCTAAGTTCCGCGAGCACCAACTCAGTAATAATAATGATAATAATAATAATATAGCCGTTTTATCCAAAAAAAAATTATATTAGGCTCAAAGCGTCGCGACTGAGCTAAACCCAACACGCAGCCTCACGTGAATCACACGCCCTTCTCTCATGCACCGTGCTGGACATGAACACATTACAATCACATGGTGAGGCGAAGGGCCAGCTCAGCAATTTAAGTTTCGGATTTTTAGAATTGCATTCAGTTATGGCGGAGCCGTGCGCTATACCACGTCTCCATCACCATCATCATCACTTCATATGTGCGATGCGACAAGAAACGCTCTGGTGCACGGGCTTTCAAGAGTGCAGCTCCTTGCCTCTGGAACAACTTGCCAGCTCACCTCAAGTCAGGTTCTGCGTCAGTCATGACTTTCAAGCGGAAACTGAAGACGCATCTTTTCTCTCAGTTCTAATTTTCTCTCTCACTTTTTTTTTCTCTCTCTCTCTCTCTCTCTCCAACCCCAAAGGCGCCGTGCGCATGCTTACTGCAAGGAAGTTTTCTTGTAGCGCTATACAAATGGCCAATCATCATCATCATCGATGCGAACCGTAGACGGCATAGGTATGCCTCAGCGTTTACCTGCCTGCACTGACCGGTGGACCGCCCCTCACCTGCACGCCCAACCAACCGCCGCCAACTACGCAGGAGGAGGAGAACCCAGCATCCGCTGACCTGACGGTGGCCTGAGAGAGAGGATGTGGTTGGAGATTAGAGCAGCGTACCAGAGTGACAAGAAGGACTTGCAAGTAAGTGTCTGCCAAGTTTGCCGTCAAAGTCTTACTACCTCATCGAAGGTAAGGTGTACATATATGTATTATGACAATGCTGTTCAAACGCATACCTGGGCCCGTATGTAAAACTCGAGGTTAATTTAACCCACGGCTACGACTAGGACAAAAGAAACCCCAAAACAAAATTAAATTAAAGAAAGGAAGCGAAGAAAGAAAGACAAAAATCGTTCTATAACGGCATAGGCACCTTGCTGGAATGGACCCGCTTCCTGGTTTAAAACAAACAACAACAACAACAACAAACAGAAAATGTAACCATTGAGCTAGTTTAGTTCGAGGTTAGACTTTTAACCCAGGGCTAAACTCCCTAACCCCGACTTTTACATGCGGGCCCAGCGGATTGCACAATGCACAACACTGTGTTTGCTATGTCGTGATAGTTGACGTTTCTGTGTCAGCCTGCCTAATGATATATGTTGCTTTTGTTTTCTTTGTTTTAAAAAGCGCTAGTGCTACCCTGTTTATGCTCACAGATCGTTCTGAGCTGTTTTCGTGGTATCTATCGCCACGACACTTAGACACCTGGACAGTGACAGCGTCTGTAAAGCTGGCACTGAGCCGACAGAAGCGTACTCAAAGACGCGACGATCACACTGAGTTCTCCTTTAACAGCAATCGTAGATTTCGACCGCTCGCGCAAAGTCAGGTGTAAACCAAGAATGTATCGCAACAAGAATAAAAAAAAAGAACGTATCGCACTAAGAGCTGTACAAATCATCGAGATTACTTCGAGCGTACAGGCGCACTCACGAGCGAAACTGTTCCAAAACATAATTGGCTCAGTAGAGACTAAATTAGCCCGTTTAAAATGAAATGAACAATTTACTCGTGTATTTTCAATGGGTAGGACAACTTTCCGCATCTGGCATGATGTATTCCAGAGTTGGCACTGGTGATTATTAGCCATTTGACTTGCAGAATGCCCGTATGTTTTTTGTTTTTTTTAAAGTTCAATAACTTAATAAGCTCTTAGTAAACTTTCATCACGAACAAATTCTCACGTACATAATGATTTTTGTAAATTGTGCGACGTGTGTAAGATTGTTTTAAAAACAAAAAAGTTAGCAGTTCGTGGCTGTTTCGGCGCAACTTTTCAGCATTCAGGGGCGCCGGAAGATGTTGGGGGGAGGGGGCGCAGAATCTCGGAGGGGGGAACGGGAAGCGGGGGGGGGGGGGCGATCAAATGCTGCGTAGACAAAAAACCTTTACGAACCAGGACGTTGCCCGAAAAAAGTGAAAAGCGGGGGGTGGGGGGGGGGGCAATCAGAGGAGCGGACAGCCTTCGGTCCGCAAAAACAGAAGTTCTCTGTTGGGTGGGATGAGGGAGAGAGCACTAAGAGGGGTAGGGGGAGAGGTAGGGGAAGGGGGGGGGGGCAAGACCATGGCTTTGCCCCCCCCCCCCCTCTTGCCATAGTCACCTGATTTTCCAGGGGGGGCAAAAAGACACTCTTGCCCCCCCTGCTTGGGTACAGGGGGGCAGCTGCCCCCCACCCCCTGCCCCCCCCCCCCGGTTCCGGCGCCCCTGGCATTCTTAGCACAAGCTGCTTACGTGAAACCGATTGTATATTTTCTTGTTTAGCTTTATGCCTTTCCAGTGGGCCGTTACAACTGCTGTAAAGGGATTTAAAAAAAAAAAGGAGTATTATTGAACTGACTTGACCATAGCATTTGTGCGAAGTGGCCGCAAATAACAAAAATGTTAGGCCTCTCTGCAAGCAGAATAATTTGTTGAAACATTTTATTTCATTTTTAAGGCCACTAAATGTATACCTTTTTTGCCGTTGTTCTCTCGCTTTATATGTGTAGATCCATGATATTCTCCCGTTCCTCCCCCCCCCCCTTCCCCCTACCCCCCCCACTTACCGATAAAAGATAATAATTAATAACTTGATAACCGTTGTGGATTGTGTAGGCGCGTTATCAAATTTCGTCAACTGGCTCGAAGCGCCGCGAACTAAACCCAACACGCACGCTCACGTGAATCACATGCATTCTCTCACACGCTGACTGGACATAAACACATTACTACAATCACGTGGTGCGAAGGGTCAGCTCAGCAACTGATTTTAAGTTTCGGAATTTAGAATTGCATTTATTTGTGAATTTTGTGGACTGAACATTTCCAAAAGCAGAGGGGGGGGGGGAGGAAGCCGGAGTACCCGCAGAGAACCCCCGACGATCGGCCCGAATGAACGGTGCCACGTACGAGAAGGAAATTCCCCCCCCCACCCCCCTTAGCTACTAGACCACCGACCGCCCCAAAAGATCCCTCAACGACGTGTTTCAACTCAGTCAAAGCACAGGTCCACCTATCTTTCATTTGTTTACCTAATCTTACATAAACCTCTCTAAACGATGGGTGCTTACTCGACAATCAGTACCTGGTAGATTTTGGTGTTTACCAGGAGATTGGAAAGGCGATAATAGAAGCTTTGATACATTACACCGCAGCCGTCGGTCCCACGCCTGTGCTAAGTCATCTTGCGGCCGGCGTGCCTCTGTTGTCACGGGAACCCGACACCCAGTATGAGCGGGTGGTTGGGTAGGTGTTTGGGATTTTAACGTACTTTTCCACCACATACGGGTGATATCAAAGACGGGGCAACGATGAAAAAGCCAGCGCAAATAATTATTTGGTATTTGCATACGTATCGGCACTGCACAGCGTATCGCCTGTCAATAACGTTTGTCCACCGTGACCACCGCGTTAAAAAAAAAAAAAAAAATCAGTCTCAACCATTGCTTGTTCTGTGAAACAACAAAAAAGCGGTTTACATTGCAGTGAAAAGACAGCCGGGCAGCTATTCCTCCGTCCAACTGGACTGTTCATCGACAGAAGCGACCATGACGACACTGGTTATGTTGGCCTGCCGTCTGACTGTTTTCCTTGTCATCAGCAGCTTGCTTCCTTCATGCAGCGGACAGCAGGTGCATTACCCTTTTTCTTTCCCTCTCAAGTTGTTTGAGGCGACAGTGCTGTGCTGTGCTGTGTGTGTGTGTGCTGTGTGTGTGTGTGCGTGCCAGCGTGTGTGTGTGTGTGTGTGTGTGTGTGTGTGTGTGTGTGTGTGTTGTTATTGCTGTTGTTATTACTGTTGGTGTGTGTGCGTGTGTGTGGTCAGTGTGCACTGACGCGCGCGTGTGTGCCGTGTGCGCGCGTGCATGTGTGTGTGTGTGTGTGTGTGTGTGTGTGTGTGTGTGTGTTGTTATTGTTGTTGTTATTGCTGTTGGTGTGTGTGCGTGTGTGTGGTCAGTGTGCACTGACGCGCGCGTGTGTGCTCTGTGTGTGTGTGTGTGTGTGTTGTTATTGTTGTTGTTATTGTTGTGGTGCCCCTCTCTCCTGATGGCAGCAGTTCCGACGTGTAACTGTCCGCACGCCATTGGGTCTGGTATCTGGGCGGGTAGAGACTGTCCTGGACGTCGACGTCAACCAGTTCTTGGGTGTCCCATACGCCCTGCCTCCCACAGGACAGCTGCGGTTTCGGAACCCTGTTCCTGTTCAAGCCTGGAGCAATACTCTGAATGCCACACAGGTTGGTGATGTACTTAGTAATAATAAACGCATGGAAATGAGTGTTCTTTGTTTGTTTGTTGCTTTTGTAGGTTTTCGTTGACGCACTGAAACCATTCCTGTTTGTCTTATTTAATGAATTTTTATTACTGAATACTGAAAAATCACTCATGAAAGTGTTTTAGGTTGTGAGTTGTTTGTTCATAGAGTGTGAGATATTTTTAGAAGTGACCTACAAATGGTGAAACGAGTCAGAGAGTGTGTCACAGCATGCAGCATGGTCAGACTGCGTTACAATGGTTATGAACTGTCTGTGTTTGTTGACTTCTCGGTGAATCATTGGGGTCATGAGGCCCTCTGAAGCCAAAATTTGTCACCTGCGCGCTTCGCGGCGGTCGGGGCGGTCGGTGGTCCAGTGGTTAAGACTTAGTCACCAATGCGAGAGGTCAGGTTCGAGTTCCACTCGGGTCGAAGAATTTTACTTTCTTGTGTGTGGCGCCGTTCATTCGGGCTTCCTCTATCTCTCCTTCTTCTCTTCCAGTTCAGCCCGTCGTGCCCCCAACCAGGCACGTCATGGGAGACGAGTGAGGACTGTCTATACCTCAACATCTACGCACGGGCCACACCCCCGGGCAACAACCCCGGGCCCCGGGCCGTCATGGTGTGGGTGCACGGTGGGGGGTTCGTGGTGGGGGCCGGGCGGGGGGCTGACGGTTCCCTGATGGCCGTCCGCGGGGACGTGGTGGTGGTGACCGTCAACTACCGCCTGGGGATGTTAGGGTGGATGTCCACGCTGGATGACAACCTCCCGGGGAACTTCGGCCTGTGGGACCAACGCACGGCCTTCCAGTGGGTCAGAGACAACATCGCCGCGTTCGGTGGAGATCCCAATCAGGTCAGTGCCGCGCAAAACAACAACAACAACAACAACAACAACAACAACAAAAACCCTCAAAAAAAAAAAGGAACAAAATCAAAGTTGAAAAATAAAGATAAAGATAAATGTCGCTTTGTCGAACTCAAGAATGGGAAGTTTAGGTGGAACTATGTAACACACACACACACACACACACACACACACACACACACACACACACACAGAGGGTGGGTGGGTGTTTGGGGGTTTAACGTCCTTTTTCACCACATACGGGGCAACGATGGAAAAAAAAAGCCAGCACAAATATTTGTCCCCAGCCGGGATTCGAACTCGAGCATTGAGAATCCAACGCTCTACGATTCGGCTATCCCGGCTCCCCCGAGAGAGAGAGAGAGAGAGAGAGAGAGGGGGGGGGGTCAGATTTTTTTGTTTAAAGTTAACTTTCACTATTCTTTTCTTTTCAGTCCAGTGGTTTATGTTTTTGTTTTTATTTGTTGTTGTTGATTTTTTTTAAAACTAACTTACAGGGGCAAACCTTTTTTTCTTCCCCCTCTACCAGATCACGATATTTGGCGAGTCTGGGGGAGGTTACAGCGTTGGTCTACACGCCCTATCCCCGAGCAATGTCGGGTTATTCCAGCGAGTGATCATGCAGAGTGGCAGCGCCCTCAACCGCCGGACCATCGCACTAGACCCCGTGGGCTTCGCGCGGCGAGTTGCCGAGAACTTGGGCTGCCTTCGCCGTCTGGGCTTGGGCTTCGACTCGCGTTTCTTCGCGGACTGCGCCCGTCAGAGAAGCGTCAACGATATTCTTGGAGCTACGTCAGCAGCATCGCGTAGAAGGTTTTAATATATCTTTTATTTATATTTTTCTTCTTCTTCCCTTCTGCATTTAGAGTTTAGGATTTTTTTTTTTCGTTTTAGGCGCTTCAAGCTATTTTGATCAGACAGGCTCAACAAAGACATGAACAATTCTGCTCATCTCTCATTACCCACGCTCCTCCCCAAGACCTCCCCCCCCCATTCCCCCTCCTTTGGATCTGCTTGCTGCTTCCACACACCATTTGTTTTTTTCAAAACGCCAGGCCATAAGTGTGACAGAACAGACTGAGGCACTGAAAAACAAACCCAGACCAGGCATCTAAAAGCCAAGCAGAGATCCTCTGACGTCGCCCATGGCTAAGCAAAACAGCCCTCACACACCCCAAAGACACTCGCCTAGCCAAGCAGCCACTGACACACGCCAGGAACAACTTGTCCTTAAGGGCCAAAAGCCATAGGACGTAAAGCAAGCTAATGATGAGGCCATAAGTGCATGCGGTTTTGTATGGATCGTAATTAGGCTCATAAATGTGACCCATTGTTGGACTATCTATTATGACTTTATGAGCATAAATTCAAGTCACACACACACAAAAATTCATCATCAACAACAACAAAACAAAGGGGGGGGGGGGGAAGCCGCTAGAGCCGCTGTGAAGAGAAAGGACAGAAAGGCAGAGAGACAGAAAGAACGAAAAAGAAAGAAAGAAAAAGAAAGAAAGGAAAAAAAAGAAGAAGAAAGAATGAAAGAGCAAACGAATTCCTTTTGAATCTATTGAAAGCTGACTAGGCATCATTTCTGTCACTACAGCTACCTTGCTTGGGTCCTGAACGTGGCGCCCGTGGTGGACGGTCAGCTGATCCCCGAACACCCGCGAGTGTTGCTGGGGCCCTGGTACCGCGGCCAGGTGCCTTTCTGGAACGTGGACGTCATGGTGGGCACGACCAACGCCGAGGGCAGCCTGGTCCTCAGCCCCCTCGTGCCCTTCCAAGGCCAGCTGGGCTTCAGCGCGCGCAACGGCATCCCAACGCGCGTGCTCTGCGGCAACATCAGCACGGCTCTGGCAAGGGACTACTTCCCGCAGAACTCGGACGCCATGGCTGCCGATTTGTGCAGGCAAGATCCGATAACTTAAAGGGGCTGATGCTACCATTTTTTTTTTTTTTTTTATGTTCACAGATCGTTCTGAGCTGTTTTCGTGGTATCTATCATCACACCACTTATATATATATATAGACACCTGGACGGTGACAGTGTTTGTTATGCTGGCACTCAGCCAACAGAAGCGTGCTCGATGACGTGGCAACCACACTGAACGTTCCAGTAGTGTAACAACAGTCGTAGAATTTTGAACGTTTGACCGCTTGCGCAAAGTGTAAACAACATTGTACCGCAAATTAAGATAGGGTATTTCGAGCGTACAGGCGCACTCACGTGCGAAACTGTTCCAAAGGTTGGCTTAGTGAAGATGGATTTAGGCTGTATACGAGCCAGTCACGTACTTTCGGGTCAGAAAATACGGCTGCCGAGAGCATGATTGTGTTTTGCTTCGCGGAGCAAGAATACGTCGGAGCGTGAACAGCTTAAAAACCCCGATTCTCAGGATTTCCCCGGGCCGCGTTATTTGGAAACGGGGCTAGGGAAACGCGAGAAAGCTCGCCACTGTTTTTGTTGTTGGTTTTGTTGTTGTTGTTGTTTTAGTTTGTTTGTTTTTCGTTCTAAACTATCTTTCTTTCAATAATAATAATAATGTGTATTGTATACGCGCTTTACCCAATTTCATAAATCGGCTCAAAGCGCCGCGAACTGAACCCAACACGCACGCTCACATGAATCACACGAATTCTCTCACACACTGGACATACACACGTTACAATCGCGTGGTGCGAAGGGTCAGCTCAGCTATTTAAATATCGGAATTTAGAATTGCATTTATTTTTTAAATTTGATGGGCTGAACATTTCCACTAAGCGCCGTGAGCACTAAGTTCGGGTGGAGTCGTGCGCTATACCAAGTATCCCTCATCACCATCATCATCATCACTCACTCATGCGATCATCAGCTATTTCGGCCTAGCTCTTGATTATTGGCTCTTATTGGTGCAGGTTGTACACGGCACGTGGAGGCGACGCGCAGCAGGCGAGAGCTGTGGTGGATCTGTACGGTGACATGATGTTCCAGTCGGCCGCCGTGGAGACGCTGTTGCGTCACGCCAACGGTACGGCCGGCAGGGGGAGAGGACGCTACCAGTACCTCTTCTCGCACGCGCCGGCCTTTTCCAGCATACAGCGCACCTACCCGTGGTTTCAAGGGGCCGGTCATGGGGCGGAAGTGAACTTCGTCTTCGGCATGTTCATGTCGGATCAGAACGAGGCTCGCCTCTCTCTCGCCATGATTGAAGGCTGGACCAATTTCGCCAAATTTGGGTAAATTCAGATGATGTAATTACTGAATATCAGTGACGCAAAGCTTATCACGACCTTGTCCATGTTCTTCTTTGTGGCCGGTCTAACCAAAGATACTGGTAAGAGAAAGACAAAGGTCTATGTCTTAACTCTTTGATCCCCTTCATCAGTTTTCAGCCATAACTGCATCACTGCCTCCTGTCTTCCATTATTATCTTTCCTCTCTGCTACAGCTGTACACACCCTCCAGGCAACTCAGATCCTCTGCTGACACCCGCATCGTTCACATTCCACTGAAAGGCCAAGACTAAGACACTAGGTCAACGTTGGTCTATCGTGGTCCACTACTTTGGAACAGTCTGCCTTTTCACGTTCGCCATGCTGAGTCGGTTGACTCATTCAAAACTGCGTTGAAGACGCAGCTCTTCCGGCTGCTCTACATAGACTGAATTCAGTTTCTCACCATCATCATGGTCATTATGTTTTGTAAGAATGTATTGTATGACTGAGTGTATGTAATGTGTATGAAATGCCCTGCTGTTGTAAGGCGCCCAGAGCTCCAGCAGGAGGTTGGGCGCCAGACACATCCTCATTATTATTATTATTTATTCATTTATTTTGCGTAGGACTCCGAATGACCCTCAGAACACTGGTGCCTTCCGGTGGCCGGAGTACGACGCAGTGAATCGAGCCTACACTGACCTGAACCTTGTGATCACCTCCCAGAACAACCTGTACTCCCAGAGGATGAACTTCTGGATGAGCGTCGTCCCCGACCAGTCACGTGACGTCACGACCTTCACCCCTAACCCGCAGGTCAGCGGACCAGGGGGCGGGTCTGGTTATCCTAATGGTGAAGGAACTGCCGACCCGTTTCAGGGTGATGGCGGGAACTCCACGAGTTCGGCTGTTTCGTTTAGGTCTAATATTGATATCAGGCAGCCGATTTTGATACTAGTGGCAAACACTGTCTTGGCTGTTGGTCTGGGGCTCCTGCTGGGCTATTAAGGTCGCGGAATACATATTTAAAAAGCCGGACAAGCACTAAGAGCAACTGAAACGGCCAAGCGTTGAGTATGATTTTGACGATTCGGACATAATTGGTATAAAAAATGAAAAAAAAAAAAAAAAACAAAAAACAAACGGCGTGGGCCCATCTACATGTTTTGAGCATGTGTGTGGGTGGTATACATGTTTTCATTCAAGGGTAGTCCCCATCCTTAAATCGTGCTTTCCGTATGAGTTTCAGTTCCTCCTTGCATTTATGAATAATTATTTAAAGAAAGGGACAAGCTCGAGGTGGGGAAATAATTTATTTCTAATATATTCAGAGGTTGTGAGAAGGACTAAAATCCCTGTTCACCCCCTGTGGTGGGAACGTCATGTAACGCTTGCACTGAAATCACCAAAACGACTTGCTCTGGTGCAGTCATTGAAACAGCGGACGTACACACACCATAATTATGCAGTTATCTGGAACAGGTCTGCTGGCATATTACCGTTTTAGAGACTGCAACTCACCAACTGCCTGAAAACAGAAGGGTAATGAGCCGTTTCCCCTAATCAGTCCGGCTGATTTGACGTCATTGTCAATACTAGTAGCACTACACGGCAGTCTGTCGCATGGTAACAGCCAGGCGTGCCGTATCTCACAATGTATTAACGAAAAAAGAAGAAAGAAAAAAAGTGTATGGTCGAAACTATTTGTGTTGCACATGTGGACACGGGTTTCATATGTAGTGACAACTTGAATAATCACTCAGAAATTAGGCCAATCGTTTCAACGACCTCGATGACTGCGAATCTGGGGAGGGTCGTTGGGAGTTTAACGCCCTTTTCCACCTACGACGGAGCAACGAGAAAAAGGCTAGCACAAATATTTGGCCCAGCCGTGATTCGAACTCGCGACCTGAGCATTGAAAGACCAACGCTCTCCCTGTCGGCTATCCCGGCTCCCTTCTGCGAATCAAGTGAAAAACAAGTGAAGTATGGTTTTGCTGTAGCTGTCCGCGCCGAGAGCGTTTGAATGTTTGGTTATTCATTCATACTCATAGTTCTGTTTATTCATTGATTATTTACGAAACCGCGACGTAGCCCAGATGACAACACACGACAAGAGTGGGCCGCTTTGAACTTTTAAGTCTAAGGGGAGTGAACTACAACACTCTGTTACAGTTTTACCCCTTGGAGAAAACGTTCAAATTAAATACACGTACTCTGACTTAACCACAAAACACCAAGGAAAGAAAGAATAAAGTTATTATCTACCTCAGGGAGTCCACGTAACTTAAAGCTGATACATTTAAGGCTGTGCATTTATCTCATTCCACATCAACACAAAACAATTACTCTGATTTTTTTTCAAGCTTTACTTGTTATTTAAATGTTAACATATCCCATGACCATCTCTGTATCACAGTATACTGTATTTTTTCAAATTTCTTATTCATTTATTTACTTGTTACCATTGTGATCTTAAGTGCATGGTCTAAATGAACCACAGGCAAAACGATTTGTCTGGGGGATGGACTATGTACCATAGACCACCAGATTTCTTCACGTCACAATGCTAATCCTTGAAGTAACGATAATAAATATCAGCGCATTTATAAATGTAATGTCAACGATGTTTGTTTGTTTGTTTATGTGTTTTTCCCATTTGTTTGTTGCATGGCGGTGATGTGTAGACAAACCTCAGGAGGTAGAAGTAAAAACATTGATCAAAACACTGGACGACTTTTGAAGTTTTTGTCTTGTTTGTTCCCATTTGTCGTGGTAATGGCTGTATGTTTGTGTGTGTATGTGTGTGCGTGCGTGCGTTCCCTTTAACTCAACACAAGGACTGAATTCTCACTCATAATTACTAATTTCAGTAACTATGGGTCTTTCCCACAGAGCACCAGACTCCGGCCACTGCGCTACCGTGGACCCACAAGGAGGAGACTTTACTACTGAAGATGTTCATGCAATAAGTGCAAACTGCCAGATTTGAATGACTCGTACAGACACATATCTGACACTTTCAACTTTGATTGTATAGCCGAAACAACTGTATGAACAGTTAGGTCCTCTGATGCTGCTGCCATAAAAGAAAATGTATTCATACTGTGTATGTACAGTAGAACCTTTTTTGGGTGACCACCCCTTTGGGAGACCACCTGCCTGTGCAGACCAATGTTACAATGATACTGGGTTGCACTTCTTCACTGTCTGAAGCTTCTTTTGAGTGGACACCTCTCTTTTAAGACCACTCTTATCTGGCCAAAGGGGTGGTCGCCCAAAAGAAGTTGTACTGTACAAAGATCAGGATCGTTGGTATGTATCACCCTAGTATTTTATGATTGCACTTTTTGTTGACTGAATCCATATACAATGTACATGTATATAAATCTAATCTTGGTGATAGGCATTTGTTGTCCTTTGATTTGATGTAAACATGCCTCAGAATTTGTAAGAAAGAAAAGAAAAGAAAATGAAAAACAAAAGTTCTATATTAAACATTTTGCTTACCCCCCTCCCACCAACCCAAAAGTTCAATATTAAACATTTTGCTGAAAAAAACAACAAACAAACAAACATACATAGACTTGGTGTCAAACTATTTTGCATGGTAATATACTGTCAAGCAGAAGCCTCAGTGTGTTCCTAGCACACACACAAATGTACATGTATATTTAGCGCTATGCCAAAGTGCAGCGTGTATTAAATTATTATGTGCACACAAGCCAGACACATCATGAGATGTGTCAGGCCATAACAACGTAACGACCTGTATCTAGTCAACATCACTATCACACATGCACATCATGCCACTGGCTCTATGCTAACAGGGCACTGAGAAGAGAAGCAAAATTTTTCACAAGTTTTATTATCTGTCTCTCACTTGAAATCTTTACATTCTACACATACTTACTTTGTCTACATACAAAAGAGTGTATATATATATATATTAACATATGTTCAATGAAACAACACAAATGACAGATTCTGTTTTCTGATTGTATTCATGGGAGACATAGAAGATTAAAAAAAAAAAAAAAAAGAGGAAAAAATGTCAAAGGACTTAAAGAGACATGAGATTTGTACCTTGTAATTTGTATCAGCCCAGAGACCGAAAAACAAAAACAGTGAACGATTCTTGCAACTGGGTGAAAGGGGTGGGGTACGACTTTGACACCTTCAGGGAGGGTTGTTTACCCACTGTAGCTGTAGCTTGGTTTTACAGCCCTTTACATTTTGTAAAACCATAAAATCAATCATAAACACACACGGTACGTGACTGAGCCAAAAGGGGGGGGGGGGGGGGGGGGGGTATGGGCACGTGGGAGTTTCATGTCCTTTTCCACCACGTAAGGGTGATATCATAGACGCAGCAACGAGAAAAAGGCCAGTACAATATATGGCACCAGCCGGGATTTGAACTCATGACCCGAGTACTGAAAGTCCAATGCTTTACCCATTCGGCTATCCCTGCTCCTAACCGAGCCAAACCTTGCTAAGAGACATACATGAATGTACATAAATAACCGCAGCATGTAACAGCTTTAAATTGTATGTACATGAAACTTACCAGTACTGATCTGTACATTTCCATGATTTTGTAGATGTAGGTTTGGAAACCCATAGGGAGACGCATCAAGGAATCAACAAAAAATTTTTTTTTTTAAAAACCTTGTTCTAAACAATGGTTGGTATGCTTAAACCTGCACTTAGCTCTGAATTTTCTGACAGGTCAAAACATCCATCTTACCTACATAGTACTGCGTTGACCCACGGTGATAGTGGCTTACAGGTATGGCTGTCCAAAGCTCTACCAGGGGTGCTAGCAACTCGGGACCTACAATTCTGAAACCACTTCAAGATGTTTTCCCAAATCTGAAAAGCCACAACTCAGAATGCAAGGAAAGCCAGAAAAAATTGACAAGCGGAGCGGGGGGGGGGGGGCCTGAAACTGAATGGAACCTCAAAATCGGAATACAAGGAACGTCACAAAAAACTGACAAGCGGGGGGGGGGGGGGGGGGTTCGATCTGAATCGGTATTCTGCCACCCCTGCTCTACGATCTCAGTGGGAGAGCCATGTTTGTACATCTAGCCATGTGTTTTTTTTTGTTTTTTTTTTAAAAAATGGTATACAGCTTTCATGCACCACAATGTACCACAAGTCTCTAACCAGCATATCACACTCACCGTGTTTGGGGTATGTCCAGGCACCAAATTATAACAAAAAGCAATGAGAATGACAATGCAAGCATGACTTACTGTAGAACTGAGCAATATGTTTTTGATAATTCATATCCCTTCCACAGTACCTCCCAATTTACTGGTGTCATTTCCCATCACCATTACATTTTCAGGAAATTGCTCCTGCATAATCTGAACATATATATATCTCTATGACAGAGAATGGGGTCGGAAGTGAAAATTCAAAGTTGTACAACAGCTGACATAATCTATACTACAAACTCTTATGCAGGTATCAGCAACTGTAGAAACAACACACACGTGTTAGAAAACAGGGGTGCTAGCAACTCGGGACCTACAAATCTGAAACCACTTCAACATGTTTTGCCAAATCTGAAACTGAAGCCACAACTCGGAATGCAAGGAAAGCCAGAAAAGATTGACAAGCGGAGGGGGGGGGGGGGGACGGCAAGACAGCTTACCGCAGCAGTCATGAAACTGAACTGGCCCTCAAAATCGGAGGGGGGGGGGGGGGGGGGGGGATGAGAGCCATGCAGGTTTTGAAACTCTGCACACGGCAAGCAAATCTAGCTACCGCAAACTACATAGCCGCCTGCACGCACCACCTCTTCCTTTTTCACGATTTTGCGGTTAAAAGTGTTTCTAGTTCAAGAGGAGGCCATTGCAACTTGTACTCCGCTGAAGACGGTCTCGAAATCGGAAATCCGATCTGAATCAGAAATCTGCCACCCTGAAAATCGGAATTCCCCCCCAAAACACGTACGATTTTCTGCCAAATCGGAAATCTGGACGCAGGTGAAATTTCAAATCGGAAATCCGATCTGAATCGGAACTCTGCCACCCCTGAGAAAAGAACGCATACAACCTTTGTTCTGAAGGAACTAATGTCAAGCAACACAAGACATTAAATCAACTATTTTATTTCAATCAACAAACCTTCAACCGCAATTTCAATCAGTTTGACATTATCCAACTTTTTGACGGCATTGAATTTTACAGACATAATACAGCCAAGATGCAAAAACAATTCAAAGGAACATTCGGATAAAATTATCTTCATCACAGATATATGTGATTGAGTTGCAGCCAGTTTGATCCAAAACACCAACTCACGAACAATATGGTAACATAGAGAAGTACTCCTCCTACATAAAAGCAAAACCCAAGATACAACAAACTTTCCACTGGGCACAGAATGGAAGACCTGGACTCATCTAGGCTTCAGGTCTGTCTAAAAACATCTAGAACACTTGTAAAACATCCTCTGCCTGCTCAGAGACAAAAGTAGGTACGTGTATCTGCACTGCTCAGTTGGCCATCTTTAGTGCCAACCTGCCTGAAAGCTGTTCCACTTTCCATCATGAAACCATTTGATTCAATGGTCAGTTCCATACATACACACACACACACACACACACACACACACACACACACACACACACACACACACACAGAGCATACATCCATGCCACTGATGTATCCGGAAGATGCACAGTGCAGCACTTGAAAGTCTCTCCTTGCAGAAGGCCTCTCTGTTCCAAGCCTTCACCATGTGCATCAATCATTAAAACAATTAGTATCACCACTACGTTGTCACGAGAGATCAGCAATGAGGCTTGTGCATGGGCGAGTTCCACACGGCCGAACTGGTGCGTTTGTTGAAGCGAGGGCGCTTACGCTCGAACATCTCGTTCAGATCTGGAGGTTCGATGTAGGCGAAGATGGCGTCCAAGTCAGGTGGGTGGTAGATCTGGTTGATGAGCATGGCCTTCAGGCTGGCTCCTGTACGCACAAGAAATGAAACATATTGCTGTACTTGTACAGTTGTAGACAGTAAGTGTCTTACCAAATATTATGCAACTTTTTCTGTCAGCGTCCTTTCATCTTGTTCTAAAAATACATCTAAAAATATTTCTTTTTGGACATGATCCATGTATTGGTAGATTAGAAACACACAATAATTAATGTGTTGTGTGTGTATGAATAGATCTTCCAAAAAAATCTTGTGAGAGAGAGAGAGAAAGAGAGAGAGAGAGAGTTTGATCTTACTCAAATTTAGTTAAAGATTCGACAACGGTTAATGCATAATATACCTAATGACTGTGTGATGCGTGTGTGATGAAATACATTTTCCACGGATAAAGACACAGCCTATTAATTTTAGAAGGTGAAAGAATGAATCGAACACAAACAATCCAGAAACAGGCCAGTTGAGCATAGTACCAACCTTGAGCCCACGATGGAATTTTCTTTCTTGGAGCTTCATCATCATCGGTTGAGTCATCAGATTTGAGATCCCCAATGTCGTAGTTTTCCATTGAACCATTTTTCTTCTGTCGCACTGGGGTCATGGGATATCTGGCGTGAAATAAGGGTTAATTGTGATCAAACTGAACCGTTTGAGAGAGAATTTTTTCCCTGCAGAAAACAATTCTCACCAAAACAGCATCATCTTACACAGAAACAAACAACAAATTAGTAGTGCCTGTGTTTGCAAAAGCTCTTGGACTTACGAGTCTGGGTTGTGATTCTGTGATTCGGCGGCCGTGGAGCTGGCGGTGTTGGTGGTGACGGTCATGGTGGAGGAGGTGAGAGTAAGGGTGGTGTTCATTCTGAGCGCCTGTAACTTGTGGTTGTGTTGCTGTATGATCTGCTCCAGTCGAGCCTCCTCCTTCCGCTTCTCCTCTTCGTAAGCGGCCATCTTGGCAAGTCGCTGTTGCTCCTGAACAGAGGAAGAAAATGGACATGTCAAGCTCAGAATGAAAATTCTGTGGCTACGATTGAAGAAGGAAACTTTCATGTTTATGGTTATTTTCCTTATGTTGTCCTGTACATGTTACACACGGCTTAAAATGATCCACGATCCAAAAGGAAGAGAAGGTGTGTAGCATTTACTGATTTAGTGACGGAGCAGCAATGCAACGAGCGTGCATCTGCGAAGCAGACGTTTCATACAAGGGTTTCCAAAGGAATGCTCCCTTGGATTTGTTTTCCTTCAAATTAGGCTGAAATCTGTGCAATTTGGCATGATTGTAAGTGCTTCAAAAGAGGAAACACACTTTTTTTCAGGGGTGTGTGTGTGTGTGTGGGGGTGGGTGGTGGTGGTGTTTAGCAAAGATGGAAATCCGCCGAAATGTGGAAGACTTTTAACTTTAAGCCTTGGTTACACTGGTAACAGAATTGCATGTAAAACTTCATCTGCAGGGTTTTTTTTTTTTTGTTTTTGTTTTTTTTTAAGCGAATACTTGCTGCTCTACTAAAGCACCAACTCACCATTTCTTTCAGCTTCTCTATGTCTTTCTGGATCTTCATTTCCCGCTCTTTCCTCCTTTCCAGTTCTTGCTTCTCTCGTTCAGCCTTCTCTAGTGCAGCAGCCTTTTCCCTGCAAAATCATACCACGTGTTTGATCAAGGTCCAGTCCACTGAAATAGCACTGTGGTAAAAAAAAGAAAGAAAACAAAAAGAAAGAGAAAGAATCTCATCACCATATGGGTGAAGGAGAGTGAAGCACTAGATGTAGATTTCACTTCTCACACTGCCAGCTTTGTGCAGGTTGGGGAATTGCTGAAGGAAAAAAAAAAGACTGAAACCTAGGCCAGGGTGCAGCAGTAGCACACTACTGTGGGACCACGGGGACAACGCCCCACTTCAGAAAAACAAATTTTTAGCATTTTTAAAGGCTTTTAGTAGCCTCTACTGGCACCCAGGAGTTAAATTTATACTGCCTTGGTACTGATATGCAAGCCTTCAAAAGTCCCACTATTACATGTATCATCATGTGTGCAACCTTTTCCCCCTTCCTTTTTTCGGCTGAAACTTGGATTTTTTTTTTTTGCTGAAAAGATAGAAAATTTGACTGAAAATTGCCAAATGACTGACAATTCCCCAGCCTGTTTGTGAGAGTGGTGCCCCTCTCCACTCGCTTGCTGGTTTACTGTTCATCAAGCCTGGGGAGGGCCAGGTACCGTTTCAGCTTGGTGAACATCCAAGTGAGTACAACACTTAGGCCAACTTTACTTCGGGCCTAGGAAGCTAGACTCTCTAACCACATGCATTATCCAATCCTATGGGAAAGTAGAAAAACCTTAACTCTCTGCGTGCGCACAACCCTTGCCAACTGGGCGATTTTACCTTTTTCTTAAAATTAAAAAAAAAAAGTCTTTCTCAGATGTTTCCTAATTATTGTTTGGTATGGTTTGAAAGACAATTAGAAGCACTTTCATGGAAAAAATATTTTTGGTTGGAAAAACTGGGTATAGATGCCACAGTGAGAACGGAGATAACATGGGTTGTGGGTGCTTGGTTATAGCGTTCCAACACATCAGCGCCCGAGGTCTAGGTGTGTGGTTGGCAAGGGCGCTGCACAAATGCTGGGTGCATGGTCGTGAAACAGCTAATACCTTAAATTAGTTAAAACACAATATTTTCTTCCGACAGTTGATAACAGGTCAAGCTTACTTCTGTTCTTTCAGCAAGTGCTGTTCCCTCTCCCGGGCCAGCTCCTGTTGCCTAAGCTTCTCATTTTGTGCCTGGCGTTCTCGCTCCAGCTCCGCCTGCTTTTCTTCCTGTCGCCGGCGCTCTTCTGCCAGTCGCCGCTGCCTCTCCTGCTCCTCGTGCTCGCGTTTCCTCTGCAGAAAATCTTCATGTCGCTTCTGCTCCTCTTGCTGCACCACAAACAGTACTGAATCAATTTCACTTCTGAATTGAGAAAGTGCACAGAACCGAAGTCAGAAAGAAATCTAAGTGGAACAAACATGAAAGTTCAACATGTATTCACCATATTGAACATTTCTGTGAACACAATAACCCTCTTGCTGTGTGTGTGTATGTGCATGCACGTGCATGGATGTGTGTTATCAGACAATTTGGAAGAATAATTACTGGTCATGCTGAAAGAAAATTGCTGATATTCATCCAAGAAACACTTTAAAAAGTTTACACTTTATCGAACCCCCCCCCCAAGAAAAACCCAGCTGTGGTTCATGTAGTGCATGTAACTTACCGCCGTCAGGTAGGGTTTGTAGTTATTGGGGTTGGGAATAAAGCCTCATTACCTGTTCCAGAAGTTTCTTTATACGCTCTTCCTCCTCTTGCCGTCTCCTTTCCTCAGCCTCCAGCTGCTTCTTCAGCCTGTCCAGAAGAACACAAAACTTTAGTCTGATTTCACAATTCACCATTCCAACCCCTCTCCCCAGATACTTTACCTGCTATGTGACAGAGACATCTGTCAAGTGCAGATACCATTTAAAGAATGATCAACATGAAACTGCTCTGCAGAGAAATCAGAAAATTCACAACTTCAAATTCAACAACTGAAGCACGACAAAATTGTCTGTATGTAGATTTTTAGGAGTCAAAAGTACTGAAAAATGGAAAATGAGGGATGTTACCTCATCCTCTGTTTTTCTCTCTCTTCCCTGAACCTGTCTTCCTTCATCCTGTCTGTGGAGTTCAGTTTTTCTTTGAGCTTCTCTGCCAAGTTGCGCTTCAAGTCGCTTTCTTTCTTCTGTCGCATTTCCCGCATCTCGGCCACCTTCCGCATCCTTTCCTCCCTTTTCCTGTCAAATGACCATGGAAATGTATACCAATCAAAAACACACAGTACCCACCTTGTTTTCAACAGGCTGGGGAACTGCTGAGGAAAAGCAAACAAACTGGAACCTAGGCTGGGGGGCTTAAGGAGGCAATGCTCCACTTCAGAAAACAAAGTTCAGCATATTTAAAGGCCTCTGTAGTAGCCTCTCCTAGCACCCAAAAGTAAAATTATTTTAAATACTGCCTTAGTGCTGACATGCAAGCCTTCAAAAAAGTTAGACTGTCCCATATCTGATATGGCGTGACATGTATCATGATACTTGACTTCGTGTGCAACCTTTCCCCCCTTCCTTTTCTTTGTCAGAAAATTGCCAAGTGTCCCCAGTCTTAAAAAAAAAAAAAAAAAAATTAAAAGAGCTGTTATCATGATGGTATGAGTACTATGACTCACTTACTGAAAGATACAGAAAATCTTTTCTGCCAAGAGCCATTCGTGCCTTTAACAGCAAATTCGATAGATGAGACTACTAAGTGTGTGTGTGTGTGTGCGTGTGTGCAGTCCTTGGCATTCAACCTTGGTCTTATGTACATTCAACCTGAGTTTTTAATTGTGTTTTAAGTGGATTATCATATTTTACGTGTGTGTGTGTGTGTGTGTGTAGTTAAAAATGAATTTTAATATTGTATTGTGTTGTGTTGTTGCCTTGTCTGAGCAGACGTGTAGTTTCCCCATGGGGGGATCAATAAAGTAATTTTATCTTATCACTGTGTGTGTGCATGCATGTGTGTATACATATGAGCCCCAATAACTTGTCCATCACACTCAAGGGTGTGATTGAACTGTTTGAACTGAATATTGTTTGGCTAAACTGTTTGAATAGGGTACTGAATATTGTTTGGCTAAACTGTTTGAATAGGGTACTGAATATTGTTTGGCTAAACTGTTTGAATAGGGTACTGAATATTGTTTGGCTAAACTGTTTGAACAGGGTAGCCGCCCCTTTCCCCCAATACCCTGTCCACCTGAGCTGTCTTTGAGCCTGATCACTATTGCAGCGGAGACATTACATAAGAAAGTAACCAACCATTCTAGAAGTTATTATCTGTACTGGTATGGCACTTCCAATACACACCTTTTCTGTTCTTCCACTCGGTTTTTCTTCATTTCATCCATTTTACTCAATCGCTCCTGCTCTCGCTTCTCTTTCATCATCAGCTCTTTCTTCTTCTGTGCCTGCACCGCCTGAAAAACACCACCAATAATAACAATAACTCAGTGCTGTGTAAGTGCTTCACCCAATTTCATAAACTGCCTCGAAGCGTTTATGTGAATCACACACACTGGACATGAACACATTACAATCATGTGGTGCGAAGGGTCAGCTTGGGTATTCAAGTTTTGGAATTAAGAACTGCATTCATAAATTTTCAATTTTTGTGGGCTGCACATTTTCAAACAGCGGGGGTGGAAGTGGGAGTACCCAGTGAGAACCCCCTGACGATCATCCCGAATAAACGGTGTCACATAAGAGAAGGAAAGATTCTTTGCCCCAAGTCGGACTCAAGCCTAACCTCTCGCATTGGTGACAAAGCTGCTTTTAAACCACTAGACCACCGACTGCCCACAGTCACCAATGAACAACTGGCCCTAAATAACTAATGGAGACAGAAGTGTAACTGGCATCTAGTGTCATGAAAACGTCATCAAAATCTGAACTATTTAATACAGTGAAAAGAAGGAAAGAAAGAGGAGAGGTTGCACTGATCTTGTGGACATGCTAATGGTCTACACAATGGTAAAGCTAGGTCTGCTGCTGCCAGAAAAAGAATACAAATGAGCACAACTATTTTGTCAGAGAATACAAGTTACATCGGAACACTCGTCCTCAAGAGGGTTGAAATAAAGTCAATATATACTACTGTAAAACCCTACATGGTCCAACCCTTGTCGTGGGGTAGTGGCTTGTGTACCTCAATGACCCAGAGAACTATGCCAGCAGGAGCACATGCTCCTGGCAGGGTCACCCAAGCTGGACAGGTCGAAGGGTAGAGGTCAGACGAATGTGGACCACCTCTCCAAGAGGCTAAACGGGGTTGCGTAGGGTTAACAGCCCTACCTGTAAAAAACACTAAGTTACTGAAGCATCGACAGCAACAAACCGAGACATTCACCTGGGCGAGGAAGGGTCTCCATCCCGGAGACCTATGACGCATTGCAGTGAAAGCCGAAAGGAAACTGCAAGGCCGACCCCCCTTCTAACACCCAGGACAACAACGAGAGTAGCCACATGGAACATCAGGACAATGTATGAAGTAGGAAGGACCATACAAGTAGCAAGAGAGATGAAGAACTACAAGATAGGAGTACTGGGACTGAGTGAGACAAGGTGGCTACAGTCAGGACAGCTGAGATTTTCATCGGGAGAGCAATTGCTGTACTCTGGACACACAGAGGATGGAGCCCCCCACACTGAGGGCGTGGCCCTGATGCTGGCACCGGAGGCACAGCGGGCACTCATCGGCTGGGAACCTGTCAACTCCCGCATCATCACAGCCAAATTCATCACCAAGAAAAAAGACATCAAGCTGAACATCATCCAGTGCTACGCTCCCACCAATGATGCGGAAGAGGAGAAAAAAGATGACTTCTACCAACAACTGCAGACAGTGATAGATAGAGGAGGAGCCAAGGACATGACCATACTGATGGGAGACTTCAACGCCAAGATTGGATCAGACAACACAGGCTATGAGGACACCATGGGAACACACGGACTGGGACAGATGAACGAAAATGGCGAGCGCTTTGCAGACTTTTGTGCCCTGAACCAGCTAGTGATAGGAGGCAGCATCTTCCCACACAAGCGCATCCACAAGGCCACATGGAGATCGCCGGACCATGTCACGGAGAACCAGATTGATCACATCTGCATCAGTCGGAAGTTCAGGAGATCGTGGCGGGATGTGCGCGTGATGAGGGGTGCCGATGTATCATCAGACCACCACCTTCTTGCAACAGCATTGAGACTTCGGCTCAAGAGGCACACCAACGCCAACAGCACACGGACCAGGTACAACGTTGGACTTCTCAGGAACACAGACACACAAGCAGCATTCCGGATCAGCCTTTCCAACAGGTTCCAGCCACTGCAAGACCTGATAGAAGACAGTGAAATGGACATCGAGACACAGTGGGAACACAGCAAGAAACTCTGGCACGACACATGCGAAGAGGTCCTTGGCAAGAGAAAGACCCAACATAAGGAATGGATCTCTGCTGATACCATCCAGAAGCTGGAAGTTAGGAAAGAGAAGAAAACTGCACTGAACACGAGCCGAACAAGAAGAGCTAAGGCAAAGGCACAAGAGGAATACACAGCAGCTGACAGAGAAGTGAAGAGGAGCACCAGGAAGGACAAGAGGGACTACATCGACAACCTGGCCAGTCAAGCAGAGGAAGCAGCCCGACAAGGGAATCTAAAAGACCTGTACCAGGTGACCAAGAAGCTCATGGGCAAATTTCAGCAGACAGACAAACCAGTGAAGGACAAGAACGGGCACCCACTGACAACAACTGAGGAACAGCTGAAGCGATGGGCAGAACACTTCAGGGAGCTGTTAAATCGCCCCATCCCTGAAACACCACCAGACATCCCACCAGCTGAGACAGAACTACCCATCAACTGTGACAAGCCCTCTAAGGCGGAGATCAGGAAAGCCATCATGACACTGAGAAATGGGAAAGCTGCAGGGCCGGACGAGATACCAGCAGAAGCCATTAAAGCAGACACAGAGACAGCCGTCAACATGCTGCACAGCCTGTTCAGCAAGATCTGGGAGAAGGAAGAGGTGCCAGCCCAGTGGAAAGAAGGGATCGTCATCAAGCTGCCAAAGAAAGGGGACCTCAGGGACTGCAGCAACTACCGAGGGATCATGCTCCTGTCAGTGCCAGGCAAGGTTCTCAACAGAATTCTACTGGAGAGGATGAGAGAGGCAGTCGACCCCATGCTCCGAGACCAGCAGGCAGGCTTTCGCAGGAACAGGTCCTGCGCTGACCAGATTGCCAGCCTACGCATCATTGTGGAGCAGTCACTGGAGTGGAACTCCCCCCTCTACATCAACTTCATAGACTATGAGAAGGCCTTCGACAGTGTAGACAGAGAGGCGCTGTGGAAGCTGCTAAGGCACTATGGAGTTCCCGGGAAGATCATCTCCCTGATCCAGTGCACCTACCAAGACATGAGCTGCAGGATTGCCCATGCCGGCCAGTTGTCAGAAAGCTTCGAGGTGAAGACCGGAGTCCGCCAGGGATGCCTGTTGTCCCCGTTTCTCTTCCTCCTGGTCATCGACTGGATCATGAAGACCACTACAGCAGGCAGGAAAAACGGGATACAGTGGACACTCTGGACGCAGCTGGATGACCTCGACTTTGCGGACGACCTGGCGCTCCTGTCTCACAGCCACAGCCAGATGCAGGACAAGACTACGTGCCTGGAAGCCACATCAGCCGGAACAGGGCTCAAGATCAACAGGAAGAAAACCGAGCTGATGAAGATCAACACCACTGCCAACACACCAGTCACAGTCGGTGGAGAGCCCATCAGGGAGGTGGAGTCTTTTGTCTACCTGGGGAGTGTGGTTGATGGACAGGGAGGCACAGACCGAGACGTCACAGCCAGAATCGGCAAGGCAAGGGCAGCAATGGTCATGCTGAAGAACGTCTGGGCATCCAAAGTTGTCAGCATAAGAACCAAACTTCGCATCTTCAACTCCAACGTGAAGTCAGTTCTGCTCTACGGATGCGAAACATGGAGGACAACGAAGACGATGCAGCAGAAGATCCAGACATTTCTCAACACCTGTCTGAGGCGCATCTTCAACATCCGATGGCCAGAGAAGATCCGGAATGAAGAGCTGTGGGAGCGAGCGGGGCAGGAACCAGTGGCCAAGCAGATCCTGCGGAGGAAGTGGGGCTGGATTGGACACACCCTCAGGAAACCAGCATCCAGCACCACACGCCAAGCCCTGACATGGAACCCGCAGGGGAAAAGGAAGAGAGGCCGGCCTCGCAACAGCTGGAGGCGGGACACTGAGGCAGAGCTATGTAAGCAGGGGACCAACTGGACTGGAGTGGCAAGAATAGCCCAGAACAGAGTGCGATGGCGAAGGGTTGTCGATGGCCTATGCTCCACGTGGAGCCAAGGGCCTAAGTAAGATACTACTGTAAAAACATCAAGTGTTATGTAGCCTCTTTTTTCTCTTCCAAGAATACAAATTCTATCGGAACAGTCCATCAGTGCAACAGTGTATTACAAAATGATGCCCTGTTCAATGAGTTTACCTGGAACTTGGGCTTGGGAACAGTCCATCAGTGCAACAGTGTATTACAAAATGATGCCCTGTTCAATGAGTTTACCTGGAACTTGGGCTTGGGAACAGTCCATCAGTGCAACAGTGTATTACAAAATGATGCCCTGTTCAATGAGTTTACCTGGAACTTAGGCTTGGGAACAGTCCATCAGTGCAACAGTGTATTACAAAATGATGCCCTGTTCAATGAGTTTACCTGGAACTTCGGCTTGGGAACAGTCCATCAGTGCAACAGTGTATTACAAAATGATGCCCTGTTCAATGAGTTTACCTGGAACTTCGGCTTGGCAGGAGGAGTGTTACGCTTGAGGAAGGATGTGACAACACCAGAAACAAGGCTGGATGGTCGCGGGAAACTTCTCTTTTTCATTTGGTTCAAAAACGACGCAACTGGCCGAACAACCTGCAATATTTACAAGTCATGAATGCGAGATATTTCAGTAATGAAATATCACATGTGGTCAAGAGGCGGCAATGGTCCAACAACAATACAAATGATCATTTACCATGTTTTACTTTCAGTACATGAATCCCTTTTTTTTTTCTTCTCCCTTTTTTCCCCTCTCCTGATCACGACTTGCCGATGCTACTTTTCAAGAATCATGACGATATCTTTTCATCAGGATCATCTGCAGCATTCTCCAAAGTTGCTCAAAGCAGGGAGATTAACTTACCTTTTCAGGAGGACACGTGGGCTCAATGTCTTCATAGTCACTGTCACTGGAAAGGAAGCAGAAAACAGCCAGATTCAAAATCGACACAGAGGATATTGCTTGAAAAGTACATATGTTTATTCTCTCTCTGACTCAAGAAGCAGAAAATCATGCAAGGAAAAAGGAACGTCTGACAGAAATGACCATTGAGAATTGTGTATGGAAGCTGACCACACAAAGAAATTACGTCACTGCCGTTTGCTCGACTTCAGCATAATTTAATAAGTGCAGACAATCAGAGATAACAACCTCAAACCACACATGTATACAGTATAGGTTACCTTGTTACGCTTGTACTTATTTATACAGTCTTACTTACTTACTTAGGCCCTTGGCTCCACGTGGAGCATAGGCCATCGACAACCCTTCGCCATCGCACTCTGTTCTGGGCTAGTCTTGCCACTCCAGTCCAGTTGGTCCCCTGCTTACATAGCTCTGCCTCAGTGTCCCGCCTCCAGCTGTTGCGAGGCCGGCCTCTCTTCCTTTTCCCCTGCGGGTTCCATGTCAGGGCTTGGCGTGTGGTGCTGGATGCTGGCTTCCTGAGGGTGTGTCCAATCCAGCCCCACTTCCTCCGCAGGATCTGCTTGGCCACTGGTTCCTGCCCCGCTCGCTCCCACAGCTCTTCATTCCGGATCTTCTCTGGCCATCGGATGTTGAAGATGCGCCTCAGACAGGTGTTGAGAAATGTCTGGATCTTCTGCTGCATCGTCTTCGTTGTCCTCCATGTTTCGCATCCGTAGAGCAGAACTGACTTCACGTTGGAGTTGAAGATGCGAAGTTTGGTTCTTATGCTGACAACTTTGGATGCCCAGACGTTCTTCAGCATGACCATTGCTGCCCTTGCCTTGCCGATTCTGGCTGTGACGTCTCGGTCTGTGCCTCCCTGTCCATCAACCACACTCCCCAGGTAGACAAAAGACTCCACCTCCCTGATGGGCTCTCCACCGACTGTGACTGGTGTGTTGGCAGTGGTGTTGATCTTCATCAGCTCGGTTTTCTTCCTGTTGATCTTGAGCCCTGTTCCGGCTGATGTGGCTTCCAGGCACGTAGTCTTGTCCTGCATCTGGCTGTGGCTGTGAGACAGGAGCGCCAGGTCGTCCGCGAAGTCGAGGTCATCCAGCTGCGTCCAGAGTGTCCACTGTATCCCGTTTTTCCTGCCTACTGTAGTGGTCTTCATGATCCAGTCGATGACCAGGAGGAAGAGAAACGGGGACAACAGGCATCCCTGGCGGACTCCGGTCTTCACCTCGAAGCTTTCTGACAACTGGCCGGCATGGGCAATCCTGCAGCTCATGTCTTGGTAGGTGCACTGGATCAGGGAGATGATCTTCCCGGGAACTCCATAGTGCCTTAGCAGCTTCCACAGCGCCTCTCTGTCTACACTGTCGAAGGCCTTCTCATAGTCTATGAAGTTGATGTAGAGGGGGGAGTTCCACTCCAGTGACTGCTCAACAATGATACGTAGGCTGGCGATCTGGTCAGCGCAGGACCTGTTCCTGCGAAAGCCCGCCTGCTGGTCTCGGAGCATAGGGTCGACTGCCTCTCTCATCCTCTCCAGTAGAATTCTGTTGAGAACCTTGCCTGGCACTGACAGGAGCATGATCCCTCGGTAGTTGCTGCAGTCCCTGAGGTCCCCTTTCTTTGGCAGCTTGATGACGATCCCTTCTTTCCACTGGGCTGGCACCTCTTCCTTCTCCCAGATCTTGCTGAACAGGCTGTGCAGCATGTTGACGGCTGTCTCTGTGTCTGCTTTAATGGCTTCTGCTGGTATCTCGTCCGGCCCTGCAGCTTTCCCATTTCTCAGTGTCATGATGGCTTTCCTGATCTCCGCCTTAGAGGGCTTGTCGCAGTTGATGGGTAGTTCTGTCTCAGCTGGTGGGATGTCTGGTGGTGTTTCAAGGATGGGGCGATTTAACAGCTCCCTGAAGTGTTCTGCCCATCGCTTCAGCTGTTCCTCAGTTGTTGTCAGTGGGTGCCCGTTCTTGTCCTTCACTGGTTTGTCTGTCTGCTGAAATTTGCCCGTGAGCTTCTTGGTCACCTGGTACAGGTCTTTTAGATTCCCTTGTCGGGCTGCTTCCTCTGCTTGACTGGCCAGGTTGTCGATGTAGTCCCTCTTGTCCTTCCTGGTGCTCCTCTTCACTTCTCTGTCAGCTGCTGTGTATTCCTCTTGTGCCTTTGCCTTAGCTCTTCTTGTTCGGCTCGTGTTCAGTGCAGTTTTCTTCTCTTTCCTAACTTCCAGCTTCTGGATGGTATCAGCAGAGATCCATTCCTTATGTTGGGTCTTTCTCTTGCCAAGGACCTCTTCGCATGTGTCGTGCCAGAGTTTCTTGCTGTGTTCCCACTGTGTCTCGATGTCCATTTCACTGTCTTCTATCAGGTCTTGCAGTGGCTGGAACCTGTTGGAAAGGCTGATCCGGAATGCTGCTTGTGTGTCTGTGTTCCTGAGAAGTCCAACGTTGTACCTGGTCCGTGTGCTGTTGGCGTTGGTGTGCCTCTTGAGCCGAAGTCTCAATGTTGTTGCAAGAAGGTGGTGGTCTGATGATACATCGGCACCCCTCATCACGCGCACATCCCGCCACGATCTCCTGAACTTCCGGCTGATGCAGATGTGATCAATCTGGTTCTCCGTGACATGGTCCGGCGATCTCCATGTGGCCTTGTGGATGCGCTTGTGTGGGAAGATGCTGCCTCCTATCACTAGCTGGTTCAGGGCACAAAAGTCTGCAAAGCGCTCGCCATTTTCGTTCATCTGTCCCAGTCCGTGTGTTCCCATGGTGTCCTCATAGCCTGTGTTGTCTGATCCAATCTTGGCGTTGAAGTCTCCCATCAGTATGGTCATGTCCTTGGCTCCTCCTCTATCTATCACTGTCTGCAGTTGTTGGTAGAAGTCATCTTTTTTCTCCTCTTCCGCATCATTGGTGGGAGCGTAGCACTGGATGATGTTCAGCTTGATGTCTTTTTTCTTGGTGATGAATTTGGCTGTGATGATGCGGGAGTTGACAGGTTCCCAGCCGATGAGTGCCCGCTGTGCCTCCGGTGCCAGCATCAGGGCCACGCCCTCAGTGTGGGGGGCTCCATCCTCTGTGTGTCCAGAGTACAGCAATTGCTCTCCCGATGAAAATCTCAGCTGTCCTGTCTGTAGCCACCTTGTCTCACTCAGTCCCAGTACTCCTATCTTGTAGTTCTTCATCTCTCTTGCTACTTGTATGGTCCTTCCTACTTCATACATTGTCCTGATGTTCCATGTGGCTACTCTCGTTGTTGTCCTGGGTGTTAGAAGGGGGGTCGGCCTTGCAGCTTCCTTTCGGCTTTCACTGCAATGCGTCATAGGTCTCCGGGATGGAGACCCTTCCTCGCCCAGGTGAATGTCTCGGTTTGTTGCTGTCGATGCTTCAGTAACTTAGTGTTTTTTACAGGTAGGGCTGTTAACCCTACGCAAACCCGTTTAGCCTCTTGGAGAGGTGGTCCACATTCGTCTGACCTCTACCCTTCGACCTGTCCAGCTTGGGTGACCCTGCCAGGAGCATGTGCTCCTGCTGGCATAGTTCTCTGGGTCATTGAGGTACACAAGCCACTACCCCACGACAAGGGTTGGACCATGTAGGGATTTATACAGTCACTGCTGTAAAAATATGTAAAATTAAGAAAACCCTGCTTTGAAAATCAACAACTGGTCTGACTTTCAGGCTCACTTCAAGACTCTGATTCATGACCCGCCAAGCACCACTATTGAAACATGGAGATAAGTTCAATTAAGACTTACTCATCTGCGTCAGCCCCTTCATCATCAATTTCTGTAAACATGAAGAAAACAAAGTCAGAGTAAATTTCTACAACTCAAGAAAGAAAAACGAAGACACTGAAATACTTGCTTCAGATGAATGATAAACAAGACAAATAGCATGCAGGCACGAAAGTTTCACTCTTAAATGGACACTCAGTGCCATTTAATGATTTATTCCTTGCACAACTGTAACTAGTGTAAGTCTGCTTTTGCTTCTACCTCCAGTCCAGGCACTTCAGTAACTTAATCATGACTAAACTGGCCCTCGTAGTGTAGTGGTAAGCACTTTAGACATTGGACCGGGAGACCACTTTCAAATCCCAGGCGACTTAAGTGGGATTTTTCCCACTGAGGCTGGCTCCTACCCAGAGCGGGTATGCTATGGGCCCAATGTTGCCACACAGCCGAGACTAATCCAGTTTACTTCCAGTTGCTTGAGGGTACTTCTCTTATTATGACACATCTCATGATGTGGATTACATGGCTGGCACCGCAGGTGCGGCGATGCAAACGCAGCCCTATCAGGCAGTCTCAAACCACATGGACCTCCATAGCATCATCCTCATCGCATACTAAAAATTACCCCAACTTCCAAGCCCTCTGTGGACGCCACCCATGACCTTGGAGGAATCACTACTGGAGTTGGCCACGAGTTGGGGCAGCAAAAAAACCAAAACACAAACAACAACAAAAAATCAAGTTGATGATGAAACTCCCCAAACAGAAAAACAATGTCTGAAAGTTGAAATGAAACCTTACCCATGACTTCTTCTTCTGCTGACTGTGGCTGTGCTTCCACCTGTGACGAAAGACAATTTGCATTCTTAACCTTATCGTCAATCTGTGCATGTGTCTAGGACTAGGTGGTATGACGCCAAACACTACAAAAACCAGCTGAGAAAGATTACCACAAACACAAGTAGACAGCTGTTTTTTTGTTTTTTTTTTTGGTTACAAAAACAAAAAACAAAAAAACACCAGGGTATCAGCAAGCAGACTTCACCCGTGACTTCAAGAAGATTAGAAGTACTAGTTAAAAGTAATTTATGACATATTTTCTACATAATTATCGCTTTCTCCTTATTCTGGTCAGACTCATACAGTAAATGCCTTGTAGTTGTACATGTATACATGCACAAAACATTGAATGTTCTAGTAGGTAACGCACCTCCCGCTGTGGTGAGCCAAGACAGGATCGTTTTGACAGAGAAGTGTTGCCATCCTCTTCAGCCTGACGTTTGCGTGTTTTGGTCCTGCAAAATTCATTTATCGTTACATAAACTCTCGTTCATATATCTGTGTCAAAACTTTTGGGTCGTTTTCTCCTTTTTAGGCCAAATGTCCTATAATTTTTTGGTCCACCAGGGCATGTGTCCTATAAATAATAGTTTCCACGGATATGAAGGATTACAATGGTAATGAAATGATTTGGGGGGTGGGTGGGGTTGGACGGCGGCGGCGGTTTTAAAAGGATTAGATGAAACATGCCCCATAGGTATAAAGAAAATTAATTTCATTACACTTACAAGTTAGTTATTTAGGGCTTAACGCCGCGCAAGCATATTACACTTACAAAGTTAAATAATGTTAGCATAGGTTTGTTAGCATGTCATTTATGATATTGCACACTCACGAATTTTAACCTTAATTTTTAATACAGCATTCAGCAATACCTGGTCATCCGAGGTTCGTTCACTTCTTCCTGGTCATTGCTTTGAGCGTTCTTCGCATCCGGTGACTTTGCCTGAGCCTGCGCCTGGCGTGTCTTTGTGCGGGTTGATCGAACTGGGCGAGATTCTTCTTCAGACTGGGTCTCGTCTGACGTCTCCACTTTACTCGCAGCGCGGGTGGATCGGGCAGGGCACGAGTCTTCTTCTGACTGCGTCTCTTCTGATGCTGTTTCGGTCCCGCTAATGACGCGGGTCGCACGGCGTGATGGCTCCTCATCTTTGGCCACCACCTCGGGCTCACTGGCATCCCCACCACCTGATACAGAAGATGCAGTGGTGTTTTCTCCCTCGTTGTCTTCTGACGGTTCATTTGGAAGCAACTCCTTCTCACTGTCCATGTTCCTCTCTTCTGTCTTGTTTGCTGCGGCACTGCATGTATTTGCTGCAGACGCCACCCCAGAGTCCGTGGATCCACCATCCGCAGCAGACACATTTTTATGGCCCTGACTATCCTCTGCGACAGAGCTACCAAGTGACAGTCTCCCTGTGCTTGGCTGTGTAGGACTTGAGACAGTTCCTTCCTTGCTCGCTGCCTTCGGCGACTCAAAAACATCGTCCTGTGACCCACTACACTCAGCGTTGTCTGCCTTCCGTGCCCTGGTGCGCGTCCTTGTCTTGGTCTCGTTCTCGCTGCTCGTCCTGGATGCCTCGTTCCTGGCCTGTTTTGCAGGTACTTTGAGCTGCTCGTCTTCAGACGACTGAGACTTCTGTTTCTTACGTTTTGTCCTGGTGGAGGCTGCTGGCTCAGAGTCTTTCTCATCGGAGCTTGTGGTACTTGTAGACTGTTGGTTGTCTTTAGCATCACCTGCTGTCGAACCAGACATGCTGTTGCTCTCTGAAGCTGTCTCCTTCAAAACAGAATGAAGAACTCAAAATAAATCTTGCATAATTTGTTTTGAAGATCATGCAGATTGCTAAGATTATTTCCGCTTTATGAGTAAAAAAAACTACGAAATAATGAATAAACAACAATAATTAAAAGTACAAAACAATATTTACAGATGAATTCTTTTATCATAGGCCAGGCAAAAACTTAGACTTAATGTACATTGAAACTCCACATTGCAAGTCATGCCAATATAAAATAAAACTAAGGCACTTACTGATCCATTTTTGTTTTTCTTTAGTCTCAGTCTTGTTCTTGGGGCCTTTGGCTTTGATTCTGCTGGCTCTGGTTTCTGCTTGAACACCAGAAATATAACGACATCAGTATTTAATATACCTTTAACTTAAGTTTAAGTTTAAGTGAACTTGAGTCACAGTTTCTTGTGATGCAGTAACTGTTTTTATCTAATATTTGCTATCTCTGAGGCAGAAACATTTGTTTTTATTTTTTGGCGCAGGCGTGTTTGACGGACTGAGCATCATCGGGGGGTGCCAGGTGAGGCTAGTGAATTATCACTGACTCATCTGTGGACATCAAAAACTGTTATTCACTTATTGTGAGGGAACAAACAGGATGTTGGCATCACCAGTTCTCATCTCTCTTTACCTGTGGCTCTACCTCCTCTTTTTCTTCAGGTTCTTCTTCCCTGCTAGTCTGATGTTCTTGTGCGGCCTGTTGAGCGATGCTGGAGTGAGTTTTGGTCACACTTAGCCGACCATGCAGAGATCGGAGCCTGGCTTTGGACGCCAGCACTTTCAGCGACTTCCGTTTGCTGGCTGCTGACGATCTTCTGCTTGCTGCAGAACTTCTGCGCGTGCTGCTGCTGCCTGTTTCTTTACTCTCGGCAGCCACAGAGTCCTGTTGTTTGTTCTTTTGGCTGATCACAGGTTGGTGTGTGGTCCTTGGACTGCTGCTCATGCATTCTTTCTCAGCCAGCATGTGCTCATACTCCCGGGCTTTTTGTCGGACGGTTCTCCCACCGCTATCCGATACAGAACTGCTCGCAGCTGGAGGCAGCGGTGGTGTTCCAGCTACAATCTCTGCATCCTCTGACACACTGGCAAGGCCAGACTTTTCCACTTGCATCAGGTTCATGACAGGTTCTGGTGCAGCGTTTTCCTTCTCCTCTTTGTTTTTTGCAGCAGCCCTGGAGCTGCGTGTAGTCCTGGTGGATGCCGTTTTCTGTACTGACCGTGTGCGGAGTCGCCTGACAGGGGTAGTGGTTGGACCTGTGTCATGCTGCTGTTCCACTACCGCTGGCCTGAAAAAAAAAAAACATATTTAACTTTACTTATACACATACTGTTACCACAAACACAAAAGGGCAATGAAGGCCCACAAAACAGACATTGTATGTTTGTTAGCCAAAAATGCAACACTCAACAGTTTTTTTAAAATATATTTAGTAAATCAAGAGTATATTATTACTACTAATGTGTATGATGATACGCGTATCATTGTATGTCAGCACACGAGGGAAACATTACCTTTCTGACAAAACTTCTAACTCTTCATCTTCCTTTGCTGCTCTCCTAGTCTTCTTGCGTGGTGGCTTTTTCTGACATGGCGTCTTTGGAAGCAATTTCACAGTTGTCCTAGTGAAAAAATACAACAAAACAAAAATGAGTTCATTACATTTTTCAATGTGGTACTCATACGATAGCTGGTATAAATAACAATGCGTCCGGGGTTTTAAAAAAAACGCAAACAAAACAAAAATAAAATATCCAAACATTCGCCTATCTGGCACCTCAAAACACCCTAAATTAGTACTGGTAGATTGTGTTTGCAAATGAAACTGATTTGAGTAAATGAATAAAGTCATCACTGATTAGTGATATTTTAACGAGTGTCACAAATCTATAGATTCTAATCGACTAATGAAAGATTGAATACAGGCCTAGAATTACAAACTGTGTACTAAGTGCGCATGAAGTCTTCCTGAATCCCCCCAAGGTCTCTCAATGTTAACAGAGACAAAGAAGGCCAGTGGTACTGCTATCTTGCCAGCAGAAGGGCAGAAATTTGGGATTAATTACCATGATGAGATTAGCAGTAGCACACTGAATCAGTGAATAAAATTATGCTTGCAACAAAAATAACAAATACAGTTACACTCAAGAACCTGTTATAACTTGTACTGAGACTTACGTGGAGAATTTGTTCTTGCATTCGGTTAGAATTTCTTCCAGCCAGAGGAAATCATCATCAATGTTGTCCAGTACATCAGCAAGAGCAGCCTTTGAGTCGGAGAGGTCGATCAAGCTGTGCAGTTTTATGTTCGGATCCATTTTTTCTGGCACCTTCATTCTCTCTAACAACAAAAATCGGTATTTTCGTGATTTTCATTATAATCTCAACAAATCTTTCGAGAACTGCGAGGTTGTATTGATCACACTCACAGCCTCCAACTGAACCGTACTAAACGCTTGGGCGAGATAACGAAAACAGCGGTGTCAACCGCTCAAACGTACAAGACGAACAAAACAGACAGTATACCGTTATTGATCAAGACGTGAGACAAATCGCTACACTGTTTCAATGTTTTAATTACATGTAGGATGTCCTGATTTTGCTAATAGACACACATTTAACAGAGACTCACCACACTGCTAATTTCTAGGCTGTTTCCCTCCATTCAAATTTTGTGCCTGAACATCGACCAATCAAAACAAGTTTTAGAAATGACGGAGGAATAGACGTAAAGCTAGTGCCTAGTATTTACGCACATATTTTGTGTTGAAATTGCAGCGCGGTTCTTTTATTTTAATATCTTAGCTGAATTCAATATACATCTTGATCGTAGTTTTTCTTAATATTTGATAAGGAAATATCTGCTTAGTTTCGTATTCTCGCCATTTTCATTGGCATGAAAGCACTCAGATCTTAGCTCTTAGCTGGGTGGGTGCATCATGTCCCGTAATAATGACGCCGGGAGCTACAGCCAAAGTTACAAGTTGGTTGTAGTCGGCGGGGGAGGTGTTGGAAAAAGTGCCTTAACAATTCAGTTCATCCAGGTTAGTGTTCCTCCAATGTTTTCTGCTTCTCAGCAGGTGCTCTCATGATCGGTGCTGCTGTGGTCCTCTGGCACAGAGGTGTTGTCATAAATCAGGAGAACAAGACAGTTTTGTGAAAATGTTCTTTTCTGGACTCATAGTTAGCATGACTAAGTGTGCAAGGTCTGTTTGATAGAAGGGTCTTTAAGGAGAGTTAAATCATGTGATATGCACATTCGCCGATTTAATCAGAACTAGATGTGCCACAGGTTTCGTATGACAGGGAAGATTTTAATCAAGTGCTAGATCTATACTTACGGGCAGTGACAGTGCAGACCAGTGTAGCATCATATCATAAGATAAAGCAAGCAGTCTTGAAAGTACACGGCAGTGTTCTGTGACTGTCCATACAACTTCTCTCACTCTCTCCACACACACACACACACACACACACACACACACACACACACAGACAGAGAACAGTCAGGCTTGTGCATCCCGAAGGAATGGGTTTATTTACAAATTTGACTCGTTAACTTCAAACGCTTGCAGCATAACAGGTTTATGAATTGGTTCCTACTGCATCGTGGAAAAGAAGCAGTTTGTTGTTAGTTGGAAGGAATGAGTTCCAGGTGAGAGTGCAGAGAGTGGGTGGTTTCACTCAAGTACGCATCATTGCATGTGCCATTCCGGCTAGTGCACGTGCAGTCAAATTCCATGAGCGAGACCGTTGGTTCGTAGGCTGTGATATAAATGTGCTGTATAGTAGAACGTTGGAAAAAAAGGCAGTAAATTAAATAATGTCAGCCTGAAAATGTGAAATGCCTCTTTTTTTCTTTTTATTTAACTGTATAAATTGTAAATCACTTATTTATTCCATTACGGACTGCACAGCTGTATAACCTGTTACTATTGACAGCGGTAAGTGTTAGATGACAACTATTTACTGATGGAAAGGCTCGAAAACATAAACTCCCGAAGTTTAGACACAGACATTTTTGCTCATTATAATAGTAATCCTAATGATGTGATACAGTTGTATACACTAAACGCATACATGTACTTGATATGTGCAAAAATAAAATAATAATAATAATGATAATGAGTATTGTATAGGCGCTTCACCCAATTTCATGAATCTGCTCAAAGCGCTGCGAACTGAACCCAACACGCACGCTCACGTGAATCACACGCATTCTCTCACACACTGGACACATAGTACAATCACGTGGTGCGAAGGGCCAGCTCAGCTATTTAAATTTCGGAATTTAGAATTGCATTTATTTTTCAAATTTGATGGGCTGAACATTTCCAAAGCAGAGGGGGAGGAAGCCGGAGTACCCGGAGAGAACCCCCGACGATCGGCCCGAATGAACAGTGCCACATACGAGAAGGAAAAATTCTTTGCCCCGAGTGGGACTCGAACCCCTCACCTCTCGCATTGGTGACAGGTCTCTTAACCACTAGACCACCGACCGCCCCTAAAAAATGACTTTTCTTCACTGTTCCTAGAGGTTTTATAAAATATTTGGCTTTATGTGTCTCTCCAGCTGCATTTTTGTTTGTTTGTTGTAAATCACTCTCATATGGTTGGGTGTAAAACTCTTAAAGTTTAAATTGTAATCATTAATGATTAATTGAGCTAGCACTACTCTCTGTTTCAGTCATACTTTGTCACAGACTATGACCCAACTATTGAAGACTCCTACACAAAACAATGTGTTATAGATGATGTGGTGGCCAGATTAGACAGTAAGTATTTATTCATTTTTAAAATCTTCTATTTAGATGTGCTGTTTTGTGTCTTGTGTGTGGGGGTGAGATGACCTGGTATGTATACTGAGGTTGACCTGTACTGTAGCAAGTGCAGTTGAAAAGTACTTAAAATTCTTCATACAGTGCTGAAGCTCATAGGGTGTGGTACATGTTTAGAGGAAGTAATTGAGTACAGTCGGAAAAACAGAATACAAATCAAGTTGAAGAATATGGTTGACATCAGACACTAGTGATTTTGATCACAAAATGGCAGAAGCAGTTGCAAAGATAAGAGCCACATGTGCAAAATCCACTAATGTTTAGGTCAGGGTTTTATGCAATGTATGCCTGATTTATTCAACATCAGGGGAGCCAGGGTGGTTGAATGGTAGAGCGTTGGATTTCTAATGCTCGTGTCATGAGTTCGTATCCCGGCTGGGGCCAAATATTTGTGCTGGCTATTTCATCGTTGCCCCGTCTTTGATATCACCCGTATTTGGTGGAAAAGGACGTTAAACCCCCAAACACCCACCCACCCTATTCAGTATCAGTTATCAGATCAAAGGCCTCAGTTATAAAAATCATCACAATGTCAAACTGGAGTCTGGAGCATTAGTTTATTGGTACAGTTGGAGCTTAGAAAGGGGCCACCCTCACCTCACACACACACACACACACACACACACACACACACACACACACACACACACACACACACACACACACACACACACACACAGAGTGTGAGCTGGTGTAATTATTTTATTTTAAACCGGGTAAATAAAGCCACCTTAAGGTAAAAAAAACAAGAAAAACCGGTGTCACCTTAGACCAGGTTTGCTGTCGTCAAGTGTTACACCACATTACAGTGTATTATGAATGTTGAGTCAAGGAAAAGAATACAGATTTGTTGCCTTTGTTGTCCAGAATGCTGCCTTCATTGGCAGTCAGTATCAGGATAATTTGTGCAGATTTGCTGCCTTTGTTGTCCAGAATGCTGCCTTCATTGGCAGTCAGTATCAGGATAATATGTTGACATTTGGGGCAGTTATTTAAGTAGCCAGGTTTGCACTCAATACATCAGGATGCTCTCTGAATCTAAGTCGCCTGACTCTCTCTCTCTCTCTCTTTCTCAAACACTGAGACATCTGATCCTAAATCTCACAGTCACATTCACAGTCACACCTTACCTTCCACCTACCAACAGTTGCAGTTAGGGAGTTCTGTGTACCTGTATTGCTAGCCTGTTATGTCCTTACGTACTGTATACATGTGTTTTACTTAGTATTAGTATTAATCTTCCATGTCAGTATTTCTCCTTGTATTGTCAGTCTACTGTCTTGATGTCTCTGCATTACCGTATTAGTCTGCCATGACACTGTGTCCTTGTTCTTTGTTCATGAAAAACCACCAAAAAAGCATTTATGGGGAGAAAAAAAAAAGTATTCACTATTGATAAGGTTTCTGAAGTGTTGGGAACTGCGGCTGCTTTAAGTTTACACAGATCACATGGCTCGTGTCGAATGACTCGCCTCGCGCCGAAGCTGCTGCTTTCATTTTCCTTTATGTGGTGTTCTTGTGTGGCTCTCTGATATATTGTAGTCACTTCCTGCTGCTTCAAGTTGAACTTGGCCCTGCACTTTGCTTGCTGTGTAAAGTTGTGGCAGTGGCGGCAGTAAACAGGGAAATCACAATAGCTCAAGTGTGCAAACAAAGCAAGTCTGTATAAATTGTAATATAACCTTCCATTGTCAGTGTCACTTTGTGTGTGTGCGCGCGTGTGTGTGTGTGTATGCACGCACGCATTCTCATGTAAAACTTTATCACTGGTATTTTCTCAGAAACCACTAACAGACGCAAACCACTTTTGCACAATCATGGCAGCTTAGTTCAGTAAACCAGGTTTGAAGGTCATGGTCAAAGAGTTTTGGTGAAGGTTTCAGAAACTGCTGTTTTTGTAATTGGGTGAATATTCATATTTTTCGCCGCAGACACCAGCTCAGCATTAAAGTTAAACACCAAAGTTCACATAGTGGTACATGTAGTTGGAAACAAGTTTTTGACATCCTTCAAGGTCTCTTGAGCAAGGAGGCTTTTTGCCCATCTGATCTGTGATGTGAACTGCAAATAAGTTTTCCTTGTGTACTTCAGTGGAAGATTTTGTACACACATGGTCAAGAGTACAGAGGTGAGTCGACTGCTCAAAATGGCTACCCATTCACATGAATGATGCTACAAACTTGTTTAAAAAGCATGCACAGTTGTCTCCTTTGGCTCACTTGTTCAGTATAAATCAGAGTTTCAAACAGTGAGAATTGGATGTGGTACATTTACTTCTTGTGTTTAAAACTCTGGGTTTTTGGCGAAAAATCGGTGATTGCAGTGGAAGAAAAACGTGACAGAAAGTACTTGCGATCGCTGAAGTGTTATTTTGAGAAACATGGAGAACGGTCAGTGAACCCACTTGCTGTCTCCAAATGCTCAAAACTGCCTTTATTTCAGTCGGCATACTGGCAGGTGTCAAATATTTTCCGTTTTTTAGAAAAATGACTGAAAATGTAGGCACGTTTGGACATAACGTCGTCGTAAACTTCCGATGATCAACATCGACCACCGAAGTCGAACGTACTTTTGTCCTGCGAAATACCTAACTTGCATAATCTCAACATCGTTTTTTCACTCTTTATTTTTCATGGAAGAACACCGATATATCTCGTGTTGTTGAAAAGAAACTTCGTGTTGATTTCGAAGACCCGACGGCGTGTTAATTTTACTGTTATGTTCACGCGAGAAAAAATCGATCGCTACACTCGGGTATGAGATAAATTCAACCAGCGGCCGTTTCAAACACAAGCTGGTAGCATGATTTCTTTGAGCCGATGACTTTGATTACCGTCACTGGAGGAGGCAGCCGATAATCCCGAGGGTAAGTTTTAAGTGTTAAGTGTTATCTTCAGACAAATCTAGTCAACTCGGCAGGAAAAAGTGAATAAACACAAAGAGTCTGTGTTCTTGTGCATTTTGGAATACTGTTGACAACAGCGGTAATGGTAAACTCGATGTTAGTATGGTGATTGGTATCACCAACACGTGGATGTTAATCCTTGTCGTGATTCTAATCGATACAGCCGTGGAGACATTTGTGGTTTAGGTTGTAAACGTTATGTTCATGACTCTGTTACAAAAGTTGTGTATTCAGCAACAAACAATGAATGCCTTAGGTATTTTTAGGTGGAAAGCTACTCGGAAAAAGATCCTTTGCGGGGAGTAAAGCTTTCTTATGTAAAATTTCAGATGTCTCTGGTTTGAACACAACTTTACTCACAAATGAAGGTCGTCAGCATTATGTTCAAACTCATACGACGACAAGTCTAGCACAAAACAAAAATAAAATATCCTGCTAAACATCTTTGGGATAATTTTTCTCCCTGGAGTCTTGAAAATTTCCATTCAAACACATTTTTGTGTGTTCATCTGTTTGTTTATTGAAGTTAACTTTACACACCGTACCCAGATTCATGCAGTTGTTATATTATGTACAAACAACAACTTGGGCATTCCTTCATTTTTTTAATGGCCAGAAATAGAGGACAGCGAAATTATGTGTTTTTATTCATGACTGTGTATTTTTTTTCCAGGATCACACCAATAGAAAATGTGCAGGAGCTGTTTGTGTTTGAACACAACTTTATACACAGACAGTGGGTTTCAAGTTATGTTCAGTCAAAGGTTACATTTTTTTCCTTTGCTGTGCTGAAAAATGATATGTATTCAGTATTTCCTATGCTGTGAGCCCCTTTTTGATTATAGCAGTTTGTATACATCATCCCTGTGTGTGTTTGAGTGAAAGCTGTTGCATGAGTGTTTGTCAAGTTAAGTTCCAGCAACTTGATAATGACAGTTATCAGTTTTATTATGCTTTTAAATCATATTTTTGTGAAGAGAATGTGTACCTTCGATTAAAGCACACTTCCTGGTAATACATTGTTTTGTTCCGTTTCCTCTTGTTTGATTTTGACAGTCTCAAATGAGTCTGTCACAGTGTAATGTTATGTTCGAAGTTGTGTAAAGTTACATTCATGTAGCTTGAGATAGCAATTATCTATGGGATTAAGCTTAAAATCATACTTTGAGGGGGTTTAAGAGTACCTCCCATTGAACCACACCTACTACAACTGATATGTTTTGTTCTTTTTCCTTCTGGTTGACTTTAGCTATCTGAAATTTGTCTGTCACAGTGTAATGTTGTGTTCAAGTGTGTCAAGTTATGTTCAGACAGCTGGATATGGTAATAATTCATGTGTTAAATCTGTTAGATACATCTTTGTGTGAGTACGGTGTACTTACCATAAAAACAAAGTCACTGGTAATGTATTTTTTTGTACCTTTTCCTTCTGTGTGACTTTAAAAGTTTGAAATAAGTCTGTCACGTCGTAATGTTATGTTTAAGCATGCTCAGTTCTTTCTTTGATCACTTTATTCAGGGACACAGTGAAGTAGCAACTGTTATTTTTGTTTTTGCATGTATTTCAAGGGTCAGTCTTTAATTTTACTGGGAAACAATAATAACTGGAATAAAATGTTTAGCTTTTTAAAGAGTTTTATTGACATGTTCCGTCAAGCAGAAAACCAGAAACATTTGAATCCATTTCTGTTCACGTATCATTTATTTTTGTTCATGTATTGCATTGCATTATTATTGAGTAACCCAAGCAATGTTCTTACAGACACATTTGTTCATCAGGTAGGACTGATATGTTTGTCTTATGACAGTTTTATACCTGATGAGTTTGTCTTATGACAGTTTTATACCTGATGAGTTTGTCTTTTGACAGTTTTAGACACAGCTGGTCAGGAGGAGTTCAGCGCCATGCGAGAGCAGTACATGAGGTCTGGTGAAGGGTTCCTCCTCGTCTACTCTGTTACAGACAGGAATAGGTAACACTGATTGTGACCTTATCTAAATTCTAATTTGATCAGGGATATATATACGACCGTGTATACACTATCCTTTGTACTGTAGTAGGCTATGTACCCCAAGTAATGAAAATCCATAGGTCGTCATCAGTATCAGTTATAAATTTGGTATGTATATATATACATCTGAAACAGGATATGGCTTTTGTGGCAGTTATTTTTTTGTATAAACCTTTATGAAATTAAAGCATTGATGAGAAGGGTCTTTCAATAGTTTCATGGTACAAATTTCAGAAATCAGATGCAGATGGTTCAAACTTTCTGTGAATAATGTAAAAGGAAGAAGAGAACAATAAATTCTAATGCAAATAAAGAAACAAAACAAAAAATAGGTTTTTTAAAAAATTATTTAACAAAGAAAGAATTGTCATGTTAGCGATTCCTTAGTCTTTTACTTCTCTACCAGAGCCGTATGAAAACAGTGGATTGTGGTAACTGTTTTTTTTTTTTTTAAATTGCAATTTAGGTGAGTGTCTTGATCTGTTCTGTTGCAGGTGACCCATACGCTTAGTCTCATTTTTCTTTTCTTTTCAGTTTTGAAGAAATTTTCAAATTTCACAAGCAGATACTACGGGTCAAAGACAGGGATGAATTTCCTATGTTACTGGTCGCCAACAAGTCAGATTTAGAAAATCAGCGGGTGGTAAGTGTTTTAACTCGTTGTCTACTAATACTACTAATTACCTCGATCCCGGTGATGAGAAGCGAAGCACTTACACGTACTGATCACTGCGATCCCAGTTTTCCCCATTAGCTTTTTTTTATTTTTTTTTTTTTGCTGCCACAACTCTTTGCCGGCTCCAGTGGTGTTCCTCCCAGGTCATGGGTGGAATCCACGGAGGGCTCGGAAGTTGGGGCAATTTTTATTATGCATGATGATGGAGATGAGGATGATGGTAAGATGATGCTATGGAGGTCCGTGTGGTTTGGGACTGCGGGACAGGGCCGCATTCCACGCTTCCTGTCATAAATATCCCGGCATTAACCAGGCCCGGGAACTACGGCACCTGCGGTGCCGGCCGTGTAATCATCCACATCATAAGACGTGTCATACCAAGGGAAGCACCCCCAAAGTCGCACCCGTGAAGTGGGTGAAGCTCGGCTGTGTGGCAACAGCCTCCCCATTGGGCCCATAGCACACCCGCTCTGGGTAGGAGCCGACCTAGGTAGGAAAAATCCCGCTTGCCTCGGCTGGGACTCGAACCCGGGTCTCCCGGTCCATAGTCCGAAGTGCTAACCACTACACTACGGGGGCCGGTCCATTAGCTTTTTTTATATATTTTAAAAATTTTAAGCACAAAACAATCGGGATCGTAGTGATCAGTAGGGAGTAAGTGTCACAGTCTGTGGATAATATACATTTATGTGATTCGACATTGAGTTGATCATGTTCGATTTTTTTACACTGGCAATCCAAAGGGTGATGTATTTTATATTTTGCACAGTATAGCAGTTGTCTGAAAATTTCAATCAAGTGTGTTGTGTTGTTTTAGTTTTTTCTGGTTTTTTGGGTGTTTTTTTTGGTCGGTGATCGTTTTGTGTGTGTGTGTGTGTGTGTGTGTGTGTGTGTGTTTTAACCTAACCCATAAAAACGGCCTACGCTGAGAGGATTGCAATGAAAAAAATTGCCCAGTAGAAATTTAGTTTTGTGTGTTAGTCCTCATATATTTTTCTCAGTTTAGTATTTAAATGAAGATTCATTGTTTAGCTGTTTCAAAGAAAAGTTAGTTCAGGGGATGCAGCACATGGTTTTTTGCAGCTTCAGTACAGCATCTCTGAAATATTTGTGGAAGGTTTAGTTAATTTTTCTGTAATGATATTGACAGGAATACTTTACATTTGCACTTCATAAACCTGTGAAAATGTAGTAGCTTAGGTAGTGGAATTATATTGCAAAGTTTGGGGTTTTCTGAGAGAGAACATGAACAGAAAGTAAGGCAGGTTTCCTATACAATGTAACAAAGCACTGTATTATGAAGAAACCACATCACCAGTAAAGAAAGAAACAGACTAGAACACAAAGGAGGGCTCCAGTGACTTAGCCATAGCCTGTTGCATGAGCTCTCTCACTGGTGATGTCACACCTGCCTAAACAAGGAGTCAGTGAATGCTGGTGATCAAGTTTTGTTTTGACATTCTGACGTGGGGATGTGTTGTGTCCTGTGGCAGGTGGCTGCCATGGAGGGCCAGGAACTTGCCAAGAGCCTCAAGATCCGCTACATTGAAGCCAGTGCCAAAACCAGAACAAACGTTGACGCAGCTTTCTACGAATTAGTCAGAATTGTCAGGTCTGTACTTGTAAAGCGTCTCTTGGATTGGTTTCCTCTGCCAGTATTACTGTTTGTTTTGGGTGGGTGGGGTGGGGTGGGTTGGGGTTGGTTGACCATTGATTGGGTTGGGTCATGTTGGGTCTTTTGGTGGGTGGATGGGCTGATTGGTTGCTTGGATGATGATAAACAATCTGCTTCAAGGGTGTTGCAGTGTGGCTGAGAAAGACTGAAGGGAGGAAGCATAGTACCAGTAACCATAGTTTTGATAATTTGCGTAACGCCTTCTTCGAACTTGCAGGGGTGACACTTTTTAGTCTAGGCGACTGAAATCCGTTTTTTTAAACCTGCCCTGACTGAAATTCCGTTTGTTGAGCAAGACATGGGTCAGATAGTACTGTTAGTAGCAGCCCAGAGATAAGTGTCACATTCTGTTAGTAGCAACCCAGAGATAAGTGTCACATTCTGTTAGTAGCAACCCAGACTAGAGATAAGTGTCACATTATTTTACATTTAGGGAGCTAGTAGTTGTCACTAAATGCTTTTAAATTTTTTGAAATAGTGTTTTGGTGGATGTTTCGCCCTTGTGCCCCTGCACCTTGGCCTGGGTTTTAGTCTTTTTAAAATTTAGGAGTGTCACCTATGAACTTGTCCAAGAGAGTGCCTTTGCGGACACACACACATAGATCCCCCTTCATGGTGGAGGGAGACAGGCTGATACCAAATTGTGATCAAACCTTCCTTTAATGCTGTATAATATTATTTACTTCATTTGAATTTTGGTTTTGTTTTATTGTTGTTGAGTTCTTTCCCTGCTGGGTTACAGGAAATTTCAAGCAGAAGAAAGACCCCCAATGAAGCCGGAAAAGAAGAAGAGACGACAAAGATGCACAGTGCTGTGACACTTACCCGCAAATCACTCTTCTCCCTGTTCTTCAGTTCACTCTGGGCGCTGGAAGTCAGCGGAAACTCGAGTCACAACTCTATTGTGTGGGGGAACTGATAGTTTGACTTTGTGTCCAATGAACAGAGACTGTAGTAAGCTTTTCAGTTTTGTTTTTGCTGTTTGCATGGGAGCTGATGACGACATGAATGCCTGTTTGTGTTACACTTTTTTCTGTTTTGAAACAACTTGGGGCCTTGGTTAAAAATGAAGGAGTCAGAGAGAGAGAGAAAAAAAAAAAACGGGTTGTACAGACGTAGGATTTTTTTTTCCAGAAATTCGCTGCACTCTTTCCCCTAGGCAAGAATTTCTGTTTTCTAAAACAGTAAAAGGCTGTACCCGGTAATATAACTCAGCTTGTAACAAAACATGTTGTCTGGCACAAGCCAGTACACCAGGTGTACGAATGCGAGTCCCATTTTTCAGATGTACAGCTGAGGGCAGCCGCATCCTTTTCACAGTTATTTTGTTATGTTTCACATGTCATGTTTTGGTGTGTTCTTGGGAAATGAAGCAACGCAACTGGGGAGTTCATTACATAGTTATCGTGACGCGTTGGAATAAGCTTGCACCAAAGTACATGGTTAAAATGTAACGGATTTGCCTGTTCACTCATTTCCATACATGTGGTTTCTTTCATTTCAGCGCCGTCAGTAGTCTCATTGACTGATTGAGTCATTCTTCCACGTCTTTGTTTGAGGAAGGGGAAACATCGTTGCATGTCTGATTCACGTGGGCACGTCGTATGTCTTGAGATTTCTTTTGCTGCAGCTGCCTGTCTTACATGGCATTCACTTCCAGTTCCACAGCCAAAAATAGCCGCTTGTCAGCGTCACAGTGTCCCACACCGTTTCCCAATAATGGGATTAGATTATTTTTCTAAAAATTCTTACATGTAGCAGCAGCTCAGGGAAATTTATAGCCCCTTGTTTGTAAGTTGTTCGCTGGGACCCCAGAAAGACATTTGAGCAGTAGCCACTTTTAACTTTACCGACCTGGAGACAGTTCACAGAGTAGCTGCGACACTTACAGCTTTGTAGATAGTTGAGTCTCATTGGTGACTACTAACTAGCATGCTGACTGAAGAACATTAGGCCTGTGCTTTGGCTCTGGGATACTCCCAGCGCAGTGGTCCTGGTTACCGGTAATTACCAATATTTTACAGGTATATAGCCAGTCGAAGTTTAGAAATACCAGATGAAAATATTGGGTACCGGGACAACCTACTGGTGGATTCTCAGCTTTGCCGGTGCTTCCCTTTATCTCCTTACAGTTCATGCAATCGGCGTACACTGTTACGTAGTGATTACTGTCAAGGTGTGTGTTCGGAAAGGGCATGTTCTGCCAAGTACTGGGTGGGACAGTGCAGATAGTTGGCCAGAGCAGCCTGTTGTTTGCAATGGTGTTCGAGTGACGCTGGTTTCGATGAGCTGCCTACTGGTTTTGTTTTGCTTATTTGCCCCCTGCGTGATTGCAGTGCCGGTCTGAAAGGCCGCTAGCGCAATATGGCTGCAGGGAGGATGTGTACAGATGGTGTGCATGGTAGACGTTATGTGGAGTGTCAGTATGAGTGACAAAAAACCCAAAAAAAACGTGTGATGTTGCTTCCTCTGAACCTGGTTCAAACCCCATCTGTAGGTTTATGAGAGTAGCGTACCTGCAGAAGCAGCAGAGTATGGAGTGAATGACATTATTTTAAAATTGGCACCGTTGACTGGTTACACTTGCTCACTAACATCCACAAAGGACGGAACGTACTCTTTGACCGGCAGGATTTCTTCAGTTGGCACGTAGTGTACTGTAGTGAAGGCCCAGATGTGCTGGCACCGAAACGCTGCAGCTGATTTCCATGAGCTGTGCATCGTAGAATGTGCATGAACGAGTGTTCTTAGGGTAGAAGTCGTGGTCCTCGTAACAACAATGAACAAAAAACACAACATGATCACTGCCCTTCTTTTTTTTCTTTTCTCCCCCCCCCCCCCCCCCCCCCCCCCCCCCCCCCCCCCCCCCCCCCCCCCCCCCCCCCCCCCCCCCCCCCCCCCCCCCCCCCCCCCCCCCCCCCCCCCCCCCCCCCCCCCCCCCCCCCCCCCCCCCCCCCCCCCCCCCCCCCCCCCCCCCCCCCCCCCCCCCCCCCCCCCCCCCCCCCCCCCCCCCACCCCCCCCCCCCCCTAGTTGTGGGCTCGTGCCTCACATTGTCTTAGGATTATTGAACACTTGCTTGTTCACACGATGACACGAATATTGTGAAAGAGTGAGAGGAGACCATTTGCCGCTGATATGTTGTCGTGCACATTTACGACTACGGGGTAACAAGGTCCTTAGCTGCACCCCACGAAATGTTCAGGACAGTGTCCCTCAGTATCACTGAACCGTACAGCTGTATGGATCTATGACATGGCTGAATGTGTTGAGACACTGTAATGCTGTTGTGCAAACAAGTCATGTCAGATTGAGTCTCAGTATGAGGTGTTCACAGTTACAAGGTGTAAGGAAGCCCTGCCTTATTTTCTTTTTCTTTATTTACTATTTGTACAAAAAGGTATTTGCACTCCATAGGCGATTTTGCCATGCGAAGACGGATAACGAAATGCTTGAAATTACTGTTGACTGAAATCTGGTGCAGGCCTATGGTGCCTGTTGTCTTTTTAAGGTTGGATCAGTAACTTTTGGTGTGTTTTTGTTTCTTTTTATTCTGTCCCCCCCCCCCCCCCCCCAAAAAAAAGTCCTTTGAAACTACATGTATGATACATGTATGAAACAACAACAAAAAATACAGATAGGATTTATTTTTTGGCCTGTACCAGATAAAAGATTATTTTATCGTGCCACCAGGCGATGAATTTTAGTCCATGAAAAAGACACCCCCCCCCCCCCCCCAAAAAAAAAAAGGGGGGGGGGGGGACAAAAACCAGGATGGAAATTCAAATTCAAAGCAGGTGGAAGAAGGTCTGAAATGTTTGAAACTGAACCACGTGTGACAAAAGCACACTGAACAGTAACAGGACTTACAAATGCTCTGTACGTTACAAAAAACAAAAACCTTTGTCACAGATCTTCAGTCCCAAGACATAATGCTGGCAGGCTGGTACCCCTGATGTTTAAGCTTCCAGTGTCTGCTTTAGTCAGGATTTGTTCCCTGTTTTCGTTTTGTACAAATATTTATTACTGGCGTTCACTCACTTGACCTTTTTGTTCTCACGTGTGTGTGTCATGCTCTAGCTTGTTTTGCCTCAAGCCATTGAAGGTCACTTATGCTAATTAGGGATTATCAGTGCTCCTGTAAGTCAGTGAAACATACTGTCTTGCTTGCCGTCTTTTTTTTTTTTAATAATTTTTTTTTAATGTGTTGCGCTGGGTGCTTGTATCATGTAGCTAGCTATGATGCAAGACAGAGTGGTCTGCTCATAACAGTAAGGCCCCAGAAGCAGTGTCGGCTGCTTTTCATTAACCCTTTCAGCCCTTGCTGGTTCCAGGCCTGACTGCTGTCCCTGTCCTGGGCACTTTTTTGCCTAGCCAGTCAGTCAGTTAAAAAACCCAAAATCGCTCAAACCCATGTGCAAACCTGATCCATACAGAGGAAAGGAAGTGCACAGCAGAGTAGTGCCCCTTGTTTCATGAATATTCAGTAGTCTGGCCAATGAGGAGCGAGTAGAAATTTTCACTAGCTCGCAGGTACATGTACCTGCGTAGGCATACGCGGCGGGTTCCTCGCGCAGGTACATGTACCTGCGTAGGGCTGAATGAGTTAAAGTGCTGTACATAGCAGAAAATGATGTAAGGAGCAGAACACCACTTAGTAGTACGGGGTTTATGTGATTTTGCTGTTTTGGTTTTGTTTGTTCGTTCGTTTTTTATTTGAACAATACACAATGTGTGAGCGACACAAAACTGACCAGATATTTACCATATTCACGTTACACTGTGCTGAAAACACAAGGGAGAATTCAGTTTCTAGTTGGTTGTTAATGTTTTTTGTCGTTCTTAATTTTTGTTTTTGTGTTTTTTTGTTTTTCACTCTCATGTTGCCTTCAGTATGACATGGTCTTTGGTATTGACATCTCCTTTGTCCCATCACCATAGGCAGAACAGGCTTTGAAAAAGTTTGTTTCTCTTGGTCAAAGCACTTATCAAGAGCAGCTGCCCCTGCGCTTACGCTTGGTCAGCCAAATCATCTCCCTTCCTCAACTCAGTATTTGCATAATTTACGTTTGACATCACAGGTGTTCCTGCAGCCTGGCCAAATGTAAAAATAGCATGGGGTAATCCGATTGGAAAGAGACAACAACTTCGTTTGAATTCCGCCAATTGCTGTGAAAAGCCTGTATATCACTTGACATGTACTTGATCTGACCCTACCAATCAAGTTAGGAGCAGGTCAGTCAGGCAGCCATGTCCTTTTTTCTCTGTTGTCAAGCGTGGCTGGACTGCGCCCGTCTTTTTGAGTCTAAATTTCTACACTCTGAAACTGAAAAACAGCAAGTGCCTTCATGAACAAACTGGATTTAAAAAAAAAAAAAAAAAAAAACAGAAGAAGAAGAAGAAGAAGAAAAAAAAGGTACTCGTTTAAGCCCATCTGGTTGTGCCAAATTTGACTTTGGTTTACATCATCAAAAATATGACAGTGTTGCCGATTTCACAGGGGAGAACTTACTTCAGTGGGTAGATACAGGACCATGCGTTGCACATAAACCTTCACTCAGAATCTTACTGTGTCTTGTGGCTAAGAATGAGCTGTGCCTTTCTTTCCACTTGGGCACCTTTGGCTTCCATTTCACAGGCGGCTGCTTAGGAGCGACGGATATGACTGGGCTGTAACTGATCGTGCAAAGATACTGAAGTGTGTTATACTGAAGGTGCCATGTAGATTTTGTGATTGCATTGTGTTCAATTTAAGCACCAACACCTGAAACCCCCTACCCTCCCACTCCCCTTCCACCGCCCCCTTTAAAGTTCTTGTGTTTGTTTGCCGTTAGTAGCTACTTTAGACGGTCTGTGTTGTGTCAGCCATATGTTTTTTTAACGGCTTTTTAAAAACAAATGTTGTTAAAAGTGAGATTGATGCATCAAATAGTGGACAGTCTGTGCTTGCAACATCAGTTTGTGTGCGCACTTTTTTTTTTTGCGATAGTCTGTGAGGTGACTGCTTTCACTTTGCGCAGTGTATTTGGTGTGTTGATTATTTTCTTGCCTTTGATGTTTCCTCCTCATTGTGATATCTTCAGTTTTTTTGCTACTGTTGAACCTTGAAATGCATCGCCACACTTTTCGTATTGTGGTGCCACCTATTTACACGAGAAGGATTCATTTGAGCATTGCTTGAGGCTTTGTACAGTGGAATCTGTTTCTCATAATAATTTTTCTCGACTTTCTAGTCTTACGTTATGTAGTTTTCAGTCAGTTCGAATATTTTCAATCCTGTTCAGCCTGTTGCAATCAGTATGGAAGTCAGGACAACTCATTCACATGCCTTGAAAATGTGAAACTGTGTTCAAAAGTCTTTCCAATCGCCCTTCACCTACTCAGACATGTAATACCTAACAGATTTACATTTAGGCTTCTCTTCATTCTGTCAGAGTCCAGATGTTTTCCATTTTCTCGCATTCATTCCAAGGCTCACCTGAGGCCATTGTGCAGTAACTGTGTTAACAAAAGCTTTAATTTTTTCAGGACTAACTACTTGCCCTGTTCTGTTGATATTTTCTGTTTGCATGGGGTTTACACAGTCTCTTCCTCTCTTCCTAGGAGCGCGATTTTTGTTTTCTTATTCTTTTTCGTTTTTCTTTTTTTTTAAAAGTGAACTAGATGAGCATTTTTGTGTGCCAGCAAATTGGAAGAGGACTTTGCCAAAATGTGTGTGTGTGTGTGTGTGTGTTTGGGGGGGGGGGGGTGGGGGGGGGGGGTGGGGGGGGGGGACAAAGAGAGAGATGATCCAACAGGGGGCATTTGTGTTACCCAGGTATTAAACATTACATTAATCACTCAAACTAGGGACGTCACTATCATTGTGTCCTCTGCAGGTAGACATGGTCTTTGCAGGAAGACGGGACAGTTTTTTATGCAAGTAAAATGCAAAGGGTAGGTTTCATGTTCACATAATTATATTCATTCTTACCACGAATGAAATGTGCACTTGGAGCAGTGAAAATAGCCAAAATTGAAACTTTATTTTGTGAATTGAAGTGACATTCTAACACCATTCACCTTTACAAAACTCAGTGTCTGTTCAACCGTGATGTGTTTACATTGGGAAAAGTATTTTCATGTGTGGTATCACTGAATCTTGCAAGATGACCTTCACCTCAGAAGTGTACAGCAGTTGTCCAAGTTTTCAAACACGGTTATAGATTGGCACAGAAAGTTCATCTTCACAAAGCTAGAATTTAACATCTGTAACTGCCCCATCGATGTCAGGTTTTCAAGGAAAAATGGTGACTAGATGGGTAGTCGTCACACTTTTGACATGATGTGGTGTGCACAGTAAAAAAAAAAAAAAAAAATCGTCTATGAAACCTGTAGGAGCAGGGTTCATGTTTGCAAAAGAAGTAATGACCAACGATATTTATCTTTAATTTCTTTCGTTGTGTCGATGCCTGAGCACAGATTCTTTTCCTCACTTTTCACCATTCTGTTTCCCTGAAGTGATTGGTCATAGTCATACATATTACTCATATGAACTCAATGAGAATGAGATAACGTAGAGTCTGTATCAGGTCTTGATGTATTTTGACAAGAGATGTGCTGGTTTGGAAAGACAGTCCACTTACAATGTTTTAGAAGGTGAGCTGCTTGTGGTTAAAGTAAGTGGTGTGCGGAAGGCATATATTATAGGAAATGTTCAGCAGAAATGGTGTAAAAAGAAAACTGTTCTTTGAGTTGGTTGGTAGTCAGCTGCTGATGCCTGAGAAGTAACGGCAGGTACATACCTGAACATCTGCAATTCTATATGGTGGTCCCATCTTTAGTTGTGTGCGGAGATTCACTTCATATTAGTCTTATCCTGTGGTTTTGCACTTCCGTATTCGCCAAAAGGGTGTATTGTATGAGGGTAGTTTGTTTTATTGTTGTGGTTTAACAATACATGTATATGTACAAGATCTTGGACGTATTGCAAATTTCCTATGTATGGCATCTAGTTCATCTTCAAGGCTAACAGTATTCTGCTGCTTGCGTCTGTCTGGTATGGAAAACAGATGTTAAGTTTTTTTTGTATACACATTTTGTACCCTCTGCAGCTCGGATTCATTGTTTGGTATGTCATCTTGTATTGAAAGAAGTTAGGACATCAGTGTAAGAAGTTTGTCATGGTGATTTAGTCTTTTCCGACATGGTTTGTTTGAAGCATTTTTATTCTTTTTTTTACTGCGTGCCTCTGTTTGTTATACATTTAGCTTGAATGGTGTGAAGCAGAGCACAGCAAAGCTTGCTTTTTTGTTGGTTTTCTTGCGTTGCTGCTGCACTTTTGTTTTTAAGCTGTGTCGATTCGTTTTTTTGGCTAACAGTGATTGTGTACAATAATTATTGAGTGCAACTGTGCAATGAAGTTTTGTATATTGATGGATTGTACTGTCTTGGCATGGTCACGTTCTATATTTTTATATCTTCCATTTGTAACAAAATGCCATGTTGTATTGTGTAAAACAAATTGTACTCCGATTTGCCTTTATTGTAACAAAGACTGTATTTATGGTACCTTTGGTGACGTTCGCCAGTAGGCTACCAGTAACTTCATTAACTCTCCCTATTTAGTGCGTTTCTTTTTTCTTCCCAGCGGTGTAGGTACTACTCTACATACACTCACTATTCAGTGCACTGCATTGAAAAGTGTAAAGGGGTAACATTTGTTTTGATATTTTAGATTTTAAAGAAAGTGCGGGTCGTTTTTTGTAGCAGTAGGTTTGAAAGTTTGAAGTGGGCACTTTGTTGAGCTGGGTAGTACATGTAATGCCAAGACTGTCCCTGATAAATCCTGTTAAAGTAGACCATCGTGTTTCATAGACCTAATACCATGTTTTCAATAGCTTAGAAATGAGAGAGAGAGAGAGCAAAAAAAGAAGAATCAAAAAGAGGAAGTCCTGTTTGGTGATTACAGATTTGTAAAGCAAAATGCCAAATGTCTGACTGCGACAGATTTGACCCATCGAGACCTACAGCGCCCTCTGTCACCCTCACATTCATCTCGGCATCTTTACACGACACATGTTTATCTTGCACTCTGCGCATGTGCTCAGGATTGGTACGTGTAACAGAGAGAGAAATACATACAACTATTCCAGCTCTTGCTAGTTAGTACTGCTGTACTTGTTATTTTTCCCCCCTTGGTCTGCTCAAGCTGTGAAACGCCACTTCTGGTACCTTCTGACAGTACATGCTGATAAAGCAAAGAGAAAGGGTGGTTGCAAGCTTGCATCTCATGGTGATGGACCCGTGATGTATATTATTTTCAACTCACTGCCAACCTTGACCGTGCGCTGTGAAATTCCCCCGTGACCCAGGCACGGTGCGAGTGCACAACCCTTGCCAACCAGGTGATTTTAGCTTCTTTTTTTTTTTAAAGAGGTCTTCCTCAGATGTTTCCCAGTTGTGTTTGGTATGGTTTGAAAGATAACTATAAGCACTTTTATGGAAACATATTTTTCACTGGAAAAATTGGACATAGCGGCCACAGTGAGAGTGGATGTAACGTGTTGTGGGTGCTGGGTAACAGCGTCTTCACGCGTCAGCGCCCGGGGTCTAGATGTGTGGCTGGGAACGGTATGTAAGGGCTCTGCATAAACGCTGAGTGCATGGTCATGAAAAAGGCAATGTAGCTTCTTCGGCTTCCCATAGTTTGCTATGAGAATAAAATATTAGGCCTTCATGAAGCACTTGATCTGTGCATTACTGCGTCTTCTGCTCAGAATAGGAGTATCCCTCTTAGTCTTGCTCCCATCTTTGTGCAAGCATGTATCGGTATACAAGACAAATAGTGACGTACTTTTTGCGTGTGTCGTGCAAAGTCCATTCGCATGGTGTTAGTGCAGAACCTAGTACTGATAGTCACAAATTGTAAAAAAAAAAAATAGTGTACTTTGAGACATAGGTTTCCCATAGGCAGAGACGTTTACCTGGCTTTGTGGGGCCGATTGTCCTAGGGAGAATTCATGTGATAGGTAGCACTGTAAGTATAATCGTATACATTTTCCATTCTTCATTCCTGCTGTTTGCATCTGTGTGAATAATGTACTGTGCAAGGCATACTGTGGACTGACACTGAGAATAAGAATATTTTCAAAATGGTCAGAATGTCTGTCACATAATTGTGTGTGTTTGTGTGTGAGAGAGAGAGAGAGAGAGAGAAAGAAAAAGAGGTGTCTGTTTTGTACTCTTGTCATGGTTGCAGTATTATTGAGCAAATGGGCATCTGCTTGCTTGCTTGCTTAATGTGCGACACATAATGGTACATAGTGTGCTTTGTAACAATCGCTGATCTGCACGCTGGCAATATACAGAGAAAACAATCATAACAGATCAAGAAAACATGAAGGTGACTGCATCTTTCACTTTATTCCTTCACAACAACTGATTTCAAAAACAAGTTTTCCTTCCACAGGTTTCTGACAAAGACATAAACCAACTAACAGGGTAAGATGAGTACATGTAATACACTACGCTTAGCAATTGCCAAGAAAAATGCATGTGAACTTAATAGTTCAAACCACAGGGGAGGCAGAGTGGAGTGGTGAATGATGACGAGTTCAATGACAAAACACTAAACAGTTCAAGAACTGACATTTCATCACATTTCAATTTTTGTCGCGCGCATTAATGACATCAAAGAAAAGTGTACTTTGAATAGTTCGTGTAGCTAGAACAGATGCTGATTCGACATTCAAAGTAAGATCAAGGGGAAAGTGAGAAACAGCAGAAGAACAAAACCCACAGTTCACAGCAACACCAAAGCCTTTTCTTAAAGGATGCACCACAAATATTCTGATGCAGAATTATACCATCTGAAAATACTAAACCACCATGCTATATTTTCCCTCTAGAACAGCGGATTAATAATCAGGCACTGTATGCAAGTACAGTAGTCACGGATTCCTGTAACTTCCTCCAAAACTGTTCCTTCAGAGATTACAATGTCAATGTTTTGTCTGCCAGAGCATGTTGTGTGAACTCTGGCACAGCCCAGTTTCTTCAGAAAACAAGAGTTTCCCAGTTTGTACGCGCAGGTACACTGGTAGCAATATGGTTAATTTCATACTATTGTGAGTCAGCAAGACAGACGTCCCTCAGGGAGACGCCAAGTGATGTTGCTGCACTCGCTCAAGCGGCCAGAGGTTTGCTGGACTTCTTCTGAGACAGGTTGATCTTGTCCCCCATGCTGAGAGCCATACCCTGAAACACAGGAGTGCAGGGGTTCAGACGGCTGTGTGACTGTGTGTCACTCTACATAGCATGTAAGAAATACAGTGGAACACACTTAACTTATACCATGATGGGAGACTTTGATCAGAGGTTCAGCCATGCATTGCCCACATCAACTTTTGCTCATCAACATTGAATTATCCATCAATTTTGCAATAATACATTATAACACATAATGTCAAGTGTGCGTGTCTTCAATGAAGCTTACACATCAAACATCAACAAGACAACCAAAACAGCCATGCCCCTTATATAGTAGACAATGGGAGCATCAGAACATTCTTTACTCAGGAAATCCCCTCTCTTTGTTCAACATCTGTATCACACAAAACAAAATATCAGCTAGTGAAATACCTGGCTCTTGGCGCGGATGCGGACATGGCCCTGGACGGGTGCGTCCTTGCCGAGGTGCATGGCTTTCTCTATAGACAGGTTGGCCAGCACATCCTCTCCAAAGATGGAGCGTGCATACATATTGGCTGCCATGAACCCACACTCCCCTGAGAGGGCCTGTGAAAAAGGAAATGAAACAATAAAAACAGACCATCTTAAAAAAAGAAAAGAAAAAAAGTTTGTGATAACTAAGCTGAAATTGTTTTTAACCCTGGTCCTGCTGAATTTTTTTTATGCTGAAAAAGCCATAGACGTAATCTGGAATTCCGGGCTCAGCACTACTGGGGTTATAACTGACATATGAGGTACATGTAACATTTTTGTTTCCATAGTAATGTTTCCATAGTAATGTTTCCATAGAAACAAGACTGATTCTTTTTGTACTTACACTGATATTGCCATTGCTATTTCTGATGATACACAAGTTATGCAGTTAGTCCAATTTCTCTAATGTCAAAAACTGTGAGCATACAACGGCAGAAAACTTTTCAGATCTGAGAACTAGGCATAGTTTTGGGTCTGCTTCACATCTTCTAGTCTGAATTGCACGGACAGGGAAAAGACTTGCAAACTTAAATGGAAGAGTTTTGGAATAGCGTCAAACACACCTATTTCTACCCATGAATGGACCTGCAGTGCAGCTCTAGTCACCCATTCTCCTGCATGCATGAGGTGTAATTGTTTTCAATTCCCCAGCCCCTCCCATTTGGAACGGGATTTTTAATGTGCACACTTTATTTATGCACACCTTCTCTGGCGTAAGACACTTCATGTTGGTGCAGTTCATGACGTGGGCCAGGAAGTCAGCCAAGCCCGTGATATTGGTGTTCACTGTGACCTTGTTCTCCCACTCAAACTCTGCCCACATCTGGCGGAACTCAGTGTCTGTGCACGCCGCCGGCACGATGTAGTCCATGATGTCGATGTGGATGTCACTCAGAACCACGCAGTTGCGGTCGCTGGCAGCACCACTGATGTCATACACTAAAAACAAACACCAAAAAACAGACCAGTGCAGTGTTAAGGACTCTGAGGTGAAAGGGATGGAAATCAGGCAAGTCCATGTACACCAAACAGTAGAAATCAGAGACACAGGGGGGACATAAAAACAATAAAAAAATAAAATAAACACCAGGTGCTGCACACAAGTGATTTGTAAGCATTCATCTTTGTGAATTAATGCCAATGAACAAATGCTTACACGTTGAATCAATGAGGGAAACTACACAGGTGATAAGTCTGGCAAAAACTATGACAATCAGCGGTTGTGAAGATTTCACATTGTGCAATGCAGATCTCAAAAGAGGATACTCTGGCCTTCAGCGTTGCAAAAGTAGACACTTGAGCCAAACTGACCCCATGGGTATGGTAAGCAAAAACAGCTATTGGCACGTTTTTGTTCACTGCTTCACAAAACATACCAATATTCCCAAAGATGATGCCATTCTCCGTGGATGCAACTTTGATGTTGGCCTTGATGTTAGCGAAGTCATGGGGTGCCAGCAACAGTGGCTGCGGCTTCTCCACCAGTTTCAGGTCACCTGTATAGAGATTGCATTACACATCAGTGCTGCTCTGAATACAAATGCAGGCATGCAGCTGTAATGTATGTGAACAGATTATTACTGGTGATGATGGCCTCAATAGTAGTTTGACAGTGACGGGAAAAGCATTTGTAATAATAATAGTAATAATAGTAAACAAAAATAATAGACCCCCCCCTAAAAAACAAAAAAAAAACAAAAAACAAAAAAAAACCCAAACAAAAAAACCCCAACAAAAACAAAAAACAACAAACAAACAACAACAACAAAATAATAATCATAATAATACATGTAATAATGTGGATAAAATAGGTGGCTTTACCCAACTGCTTGGCTCAAACCAACACCCAGTACACATACTAAAGGTGATAAATCTAATGCTTCAATCAGGACTTGAACCCTCAGCCTCTCTCGATGGTGGCTAGAGTCCTAACCACTCCTCCACCAAATAGCCCTGATGCAACAAAACTCATCAGTCTGTGAGGGAACATTCACATGAAATCAGCAACTCACCCAGAGTGGCCAGCTCGAGGGTAAGGTTCTGAAGGGTGTCCGCGGTCTGGTTGACGATAAGCACGTCCAGAACAATGTCATACTGGTTCACATTCACATACGCTTCTGCGTACACAGGGTCTGAGAAACCAGTCAGCTGGGTCACCTGTGTACAGAGATCATCACTAAAATTAGTTATTTGCTCTGCTTGTCTGTAAGTACAGTTTATGATTCTCAAAAAGAAATTTGTGTTAAGACTGAAAGATGCCAATCGAAATATACTGGCAATGTGGGAACTGAATAAGAATGTTTGTGCACACGCGCGGCATTTCTTCTTTTCGATCGACATTTTAGAAAAACATTTCTACATTTCCCTGCCATGTTGCGCTATCTGTGATGTCCAGTTAGTCTGAAGAATGAAAGAACAACATAAAAACAACTGCAGTCACAGTTCACTATGTACCACGTAACGTCATCTTGCTTAAACCTTGGAAGTAAACTCATCAGCTGGTAAAAGAGTCTAGGCTCCATGGACTTCATGAGTGCCTAGGCACCTTTACTGAATGATGGGCGACATCCAAGGTTTGGCGAGGACATTGACGATATGTACAATACCCTACCTTGCTGAGCTTGGATGCACCAATGGGATCTCCATCCTTCTTCGTTGACATCCCCAAGGCCTGGGAGAGGGTCAGCTCAAACAGGTTCTGCACAAGCACAATTCATCCGCATCATTCTTCATGCCAAATCTGGCACACTTAGAAACAGATAAAAGGATTCAATAATTCAAACTTGGAGGGGGTGTGCCTTGCCTGTTGAGACAATATGCTACAAGGTGGTCGAAGTGAAGTGAGAGCTGAGTGCCACAAAATGGTGCATGAATGCCAAATCACACAGGCCGTACAGATAGCATGCACCTTTTCTCATCACATAATTGTGCCCATTCTTTCACAAAGCGACTGATAAGTGTAAGTGTGCTCACCTCACACTACTCCCCTCCCCCTCCCTACCCCACAACCCAACTGACTATACCGTCATCTGAGAACACAAACACTTTTGTGTAAACTGTAAGACTTTCAGGAGACGGGCCAAACCGAAGTAAGTAACCGCACTGCAAAACCTCAGTCGAGTAAGGTCATGTCATAGAGTCATACAGAAGAAATACAGCATTCTCAGTGCAAGCACTGACTGACCTCTCCTGGTCCCATGTCAGCCCGGTTGATGAGCTGGGTGAAGCTGATCGGATCGTCAGCTTGAACCTTCACCACCTTCTTCTCTGCAGCCTGTGCAAAATGATGTCAAAACAAACATATACATCTGTTGCTTACAGACTAGAGACTGATTAAACTGTACAAACTGATACACTGTAGCACAAGAAAAGAAATCAATGCTTCAGTTTCTGAATTCAAAAATGTTTCTAAGTTTTGTAACTCAGCTTCCTATGTTTGTAATTTGTTTCACTGCACATTCTGTCCTCAGCTCTGAGCGAAGATCATTCGAATGGGCAGGGCAGTGTCAGACAAAAACGTGCGTGTCGCTGGGACACAGTAACTTAAATTTCTGCGTCATTTTTTAATTTTTTGTGTGTGTTTTGCGCACTATGGTGCATAATTGGAAACACTGAAAGGCTTGAAATAAAACTGAAAGTAATGAAAAGTCAGTATGCATAAAGTTTATGATCTCTCTCATACCTCTTGGGCTGCTTTGTCTTCCTCTATCTTAGCAGCCAGCATCATGGAGAGTGCTCCTCGGCAGGCATTGTTGAAGATCTCGTTCATCATCTCAGAACGCTCGGCCAACACACGCAGGCAGGTGGCAATGCGGTCCACATCATCGTCTGTAATGGGCTGGATGGATGTAACAAAACATTTATTTGAGGAAGAACATCATAAAAACAAAAGTTTTAGACGTTAAGAATATGTGTCTGAGATTTTGATGATAAATATTCTGATGTGTACATCTCTCCCCTTGCATAAGTATGAGAGCACAGTAGAAACGCAAACTTTCTGTACCTCTTGTAATGCCTTCAGAAAGAGCAAATTTGCTAAAACACATTTCTTGGTTTTGTTAGGTGCTTTTACGTGTTGCATCTACTTTCAAGAGTACTTTAAAGTGACCATACTAACCTTTTCCGATAGACCTGACTTTCCAAGATGGATGATTGTTGCCATGATCAACATGGCCTCAGCGGTGAATGACTGAAACAACAACAACAAATTGGTTACAATCATGAGAAGCATAACACTATATGCACCACAATCACCAAAATGCACAATCGGCGCTCATCTCCGTGCATGCCAAAATGCGAGATTTGTGTCGAAAGGGTTAAAAACTTAAATTTCCCCTTGAAGGATGTTTATCTTTGTTTACTTACATTCTGCCGTTTCTTGTCAGTGGTGAGACTGATGAACTTGAGGGCCAGTTTTGTCAGAGTTGTGGCCAAGGCAGCGCCGATAAAGAAATCTCCCTCCATCATGTCCTTGCGCAGCGGCGGTCTGAAAACAACAACACGAAAACAGTCAGCATATTGGTCAAAATATTGTTTCTGCAGGATGTCTTCATGTTTCTCTTGCAGTAATAATCAGCGATGGTCAGTGTGTAATGGCACAGTCACCGTCAAGTGAAACACTGTATGTTACACAATAATTTTTTTTCTCTATGTGCAATGAAAACTTTTGCTGAAAAATGATGCTACACTGCTACAAAACACCAAAAATATATCACACGGGTGTAAACCTGTACAGAAGAATGCCACCATAATGCATACATACATTATATATATATATATATATATATATATGTGTGACCTTCCATGAGAAAACCCGGCTTAAATGCAAAATTTTCATTTTTTTGTTTTTGGTGCCATCTTAAAGAAACAGCCTTGCTCTTTACAGTGCAAAAAAACTCCTTTTAAGACATCATAATTTAAGGGCAGAAGAACCTGATTTTGGCAAAATCTCAAGATCGACCAGATGGCGCCCGCTGACCTTTGTTAGCCTCTAGCTCGGAACAGTGGCGTGCGTCTTACGCCGGGTTTTCTCGTGGACGGTCACATGTGTGAAAACAATTTACAGTTGTCCATGAAATCTCTTCTACTCTCGCCTGTGTACAGCAATAGCTTACATGGTTTATTTTGACACAGTTATGACTAAAGCGGGATTTGACCAAATGGTCTCTCAGATAGCCGACAACATTCAGAGCCTGGTTGCCCACACCTGACCCACATGTCAGCAATACATTCAACGGACATCAACTGACCTTTCCTCCTGTTTCTTCACACTGACAGTGCTGAATGCGCTCTGTGTTGCGTACGTTCCGTCAGCGGTCACCAGCCGCTGCACGTTGCCTCCCATCTGCATCTCTGAAATGGCAGTTATGTTAGTTTAGCATTTTTCTACGAAGCTGTGTCAGTAACTGCTTCAAAACTATCCCGATCTGAATTTCTATCTGTGTATTAAGCACTGAACAGAGAGATACAATGCACAAAATCTTGCAGACAGGTTCTGAGGAGCAGTCACTTACTGTTGACAAATTGCTCAGAACAAAGAAAATTGAGGTACAAAGCTGCAAATCTAACAGACAAAGAAATACAACTGCTAACCAAACAAGAGAAAAGCAGTTAATAAGCATTCAGGTACAGAATAGTGAGGTTTTACTCACCATCGTCCTTGACCTCTCCTGCTGCTTTCTTCATTTCATCGTCCACAATAGGAATCTGCACACAGCATAAAATTATCAAACAGCGTGTGAATGCCAGACAATGTGCACGACTTGACATTAAGGCACACACACACGTGCATGCATGCACACAAATTCCGACATCCATTTATCACCCTATTCAACTAAAGGGATCCATACTGTGAGAACGTTGTTCAAACATGTATAGCATGTGCAACAGGGAACACTTACTTCTCCAAGAGCCTGGCGGATGAGGGTCATAACGTTCTGGATATCCTCGGTGGTCGAGCAATATTCTCCAAGGATCCACAAGGCTGCGCGATGGATTCTGAAAATATCAGTAACAGTGTAGATTCTTTTTCTCACATTTGCTGGAAGATCTGTTTTCATGGTAACCTGTGATGCAGATTTCTTTTCAAAAGTGTTTCCCACCATTCACGCCATCAGAGGACTTAACACCAAACAGTACCTCATTCAAATAACATTAACTGCAGTTCTCTAGATCATGACAAAAGGTGACAATAGTTGTAAACAAAATAAAAGCCTAATACATGTACTGCATTACAGTGCTAATTGCTGGTAATTCTTGCTATGTACAAAGAGTTCATTCGGTTTATTTCAAGCCGATATGCACTCCATCCTGCCTCCCCAGCGCCACCTTTGAGACCGATAAGGCAGGTGACCATCTCTCATATCAAAGACAGACTGGAACTGTTTTAAAGTGTCAACTTTAGTCCAAGGGTCACTAAGAAAATCATAGGAGACTCTGCAGGACTTACTTCATGGCCTTGATGGAGGGGAAGACGTCGAGCAGACGACTGATGACCAGAGGGCGAAGGTGGTCAAAGCGTTGAACTGCCTCTCTCACGAACACCAGCACATCTGCTGCTGCCAGCTCGTTTGTATCTCCAAGGAACTCCATCAACTGTGACACAGACAAGATCGAAAACTGTAACTGATCTTTGCAAAATGGTAAAAAAGGAGAGTTAATAATAAAGAAATAAATCAACAATAACAATAAAAAATTCAAAAGAATGGCATAGTGTGAATACTTGATATCATTATTTCATCTGACTGAAATGTAAAAAACTACTGTACACCCCCACCCCCCCAACTGCTTATCATGTATTTTGCCAGCATGTGTAGACTCTATCTTTATCATGAATACTTCCACAAGAAGACCTTGAAAATGTTATCATCTGGAACATTTTCGTTGGCAATGAGCAGAGCAGCCATCAATTTTCACCAGCAACAAATAAGAACCCAGTTTGACGCTAAAACTCTGAACTTAGCATGCTGAAGGTATGCATAGATGGATATTCTGAGTTCAGACTGAACTTCTGCCTCGGTCTGATACATGTTCACAACAGTACAAAATTAACACCTTGGGTATGTGAAATCTGTGAGGCAATCAAGCAAAACTTCAAAATCGAACATCATTTATTTATTTGTTTATTTATTTTATAATCCATTAGCCCTGATCAGTACTGCTATGACTGAGTGTAATACAACTGTTAATCCAAATTTACTACATGTACATGCAGATGCTAGTCCACAGTTCTTACCACAGGGATGATGGTGGAGGCAACATCCGGGAACTTGACACTGCACTGGTGGAGGGTTCGCACCAGCAGCTGGCGATATTTGCCCGTGTCCTCATGTTCTATGTTGTTAGTCTTCACCACCTCCTTCTTCAAGACCAGCACCATCTGTGCAACATGAAACACGAACAAACGTTGAGAAACAGCGAGTGGTCTAGCCCTGGTGGGTCGAGGGTACTGACAAGCTCAACAGCCCATGCAGCGTTCCCGATTACGCACGATGTGCATATTTGTACGGCATTCCTAGGGAAGAGAGGCTCCGCAATAAATGTGACATGTGCGTCCTTGGTGACGAGCTGCATTTTATTTTGGAGTGTCCGACGTATCACCAGGACAGAAACCTTATCCCTGTCAATTTCCGCAGGCCAATATCCTCATTTAACTTTTGTAGACTAATGTCCTTGAAAACTTCACAGAAAAATGTACTGAACTTGGCTAAATACATCAAAATTAATAGAATAGTTTAAATGTAAACGTAACAAACTTTTGTGTGTGTGTGTGTGTGTGTGTGTGTGTGTGTGTGTGTGTGTGTGTGTGTTTTCACGTAAAAGCTCAAATTACTGCTGCCAAAGTACAGGTATTAAGTTTTGTTGTTTAATATCATTGTTGTCCCTTTCACTTTGTCAATTCCTCCACACCCCGATAGGGGAGAATGGAATAAAATCTTTTGACTTTGACTTTTTGTACGCACAAAACTCTTAAACTGACGTACAAATGTGAGAACAGTGCATCACAGGGGAACCACGTTTTTGGTCTTACTGGGACAAACAGTTTATTTTTTTAATCACAGGGAACACTGCCAAGCCATGGTTTCTATGATACATTTTCTGTGCAGCAGCTAAGGTTTACACATCTGATAAGACTAATAAAGACAGCAAGGAACACTAATGGCTACCTCTGTTCAATCTTCACCCAAGAATCAAGCTACTGTGCAAAAATATTTCAATTTACAAATTCAAAATGACTTTTTCTGGGGAGGTGGGGGACGGACACTGACCTCTTCAATGCTGCGTGAAGTGACCAGCTCCAGTGCCAGGTTGAGAGTCTTCTTCCGCACCTCCAGGTCTGGGGCAGCCAACACTCGCAGAATGTCCATCACCAGTTCCTGTCATAATATACCACATGTATATACATGTTAATACATAAAAATGCTTTTATTTATCCTGTACCTGCGCAAGTACCAGTACGAAAAACGCAAGCACTGGCATCCGCAATGTTTTTTTAAAAACCGTGTTCAAGAACGCAATTGTGTACATGTATGCATGTTTATGAATATTTTTTCTCATAAACAACACCTTGAGCCTAGTAAGTTGCTATTTTTTTTTTATCATGATCATTTATTATTATTATATTTAAATTTTTCATACAGAAAAAAGAGAGGGAAAGAAAGTGAGAGATCTGTGAAAATAAGCTGATCAGCTGTGTCATTATTTTCATGACATGACTAATTACCTGGAGGACTTTCTCGTGGGCAGGAACCTCCTTGAGAGCCACCAGCCTGTCCAGGACGATCAGTTTCACGTTGTTGTCGCTCTCCTTCACAATCAGCTCAATGTAGCAGCTGGCAGCTGCCTGTAGACCCAAACACAACATGAGCTCCTACACTGATTCAAGTAAAAACCAAATACCGGTACATGCACCCATTCCCACCCCCACCCACAAACACACTCACAAAATTAGTCCAACAATAGAGACGCTTTGGAGGTGGGGGGGGGGGGGGGAGGGGATGGGGGGACAAATGACAAACGTTTTGTTTAGTTTAGGCTTTTCAGCCCAAAGGGGAGGAGGGAGAGAGTGACAGAGAGAGAGAGAGAGAGAGAGAGAGATGTCATCTGGGCAGGACTTAAAACGGTCCACGGTCCCAAAAGAGGAAAAGTGTGTGGCATTTAATGGCGAACCCACGCAAAGCCATGAGCGCATCGGCATGTCTGCAGAGAGAGAGCTTTTTCTTTTTTTAAATTAGACTAAAATCTGTGCAATATGGTGCATTTTCGCATGATTTTAAGTGCTTCAAAGAAGAAAACTTTTTTTTTCCTGAGGAACATTTTTAGAATTTGAAATCTCTGCAGTTTGGTGCATTTTGAGTGCTTCAGTGAAGCAAACAGTTTTTGTAAGGGGGAAAATTTTCAGCCAAAAGTGGAAATCCGCCAAAAGTGGAAATCTGCCAAATGGTGAAGATTTTAACTCATTCAAGACGGGCCGATTTTTTCTCAGCCATTCCCTGTAGACGGGCCGAATTGTGGGGTTCAGAAAAAAAAAAAATCATAAACAAAATAACAAAAGATACAGACTTGAAATTTTCAGGGTAGTTTACTAACATATTTATACAGCTATTGCTTTCAAACGTGAATATCTTTGTTGTTAGTCATGTTGGACAAAAAAAAAAAAAAAAAAAAATCATGATCCGCATGTGTGGCTGTTCGTCTGAAACCGATGCGCGCTGTAGGGCCGCATATGCGGCCGGCCATCCGGAAAGAGTTAAGCCCTGCTGCGAGACACAGAGAGAGAGACAAAGGTGGGGAAAGAAAGAGGCAGTGCAAAACAATCAAAGATTTAAAGTCAGTCTGACCCTGATGGCGGTTGGCGCGCTGGACAAAGTGACGAGAGTGCCAGCGGCCTCGTAGCGCACGGCAGGACTGGAGGAGTTGAGCAGGTTGTAGATGCAGCGGATGAACCGGGCTCGCTCACCTGGGTTGGCATGGCACACCTGAACAAACAGGTACAACTTTTTTAATTCTTTCACTGGCAACATCACAGCATAATGCATGATCATGATGCGGGGGGAAAAAATGACACTTCCGTTGTATCTGGATGAAGTTTGTAAAATGAACAGGTACTCAAGACCTGTTTTAGAAACTGAACTGTCCAGTTAACTGAATTATATCCTCAATAATCATCCTGGCACGATAGCACTCAGTAATTATACCAGTTTTGGAGATAAAAGTCTTGATTTTTCTGATATGTGTGTGTGTGTGTGTGTGTGTGTGTGTGTGTGTATGTGAGTGTGTGTGTGAGTGTGCGTGCGTGCGTGCGTGTGCGTGTACAAACCTTGTAGATGAGCTCAACAATCACAAGCTGCAGGATGTCCCCAAACGATGTCACCTGATCAATGCAGCTACTCAAGTAGTTAAGGGCTCGCTCCTGAAACACACAGACCACATTCCATCAACCCAAATCTCAAAAGATCCACAAGATTGAAAGGTTGAGCAGTGTGTGCATTCTTGCAACTTCTGGCAAATGCAAAAACCAAATGTGACGGGCTCCCACAGCATGGGGACAAAAGGTGATTTGGGGAATATGAAGTTACTGAAAAGTGCAGAAAATGAGCTTTTTTTTTCTTTTTTTCTTTTTTTTTTTTGGGGGGGGGGGGGGGGGCAAGTGAAATAGGGTGGGGTCAGGTAGGACACGCTCTTACCTGGTCTGCATGGATGAGCATCATGAAAGCATTACGCTTGCAGGACATGTCCTGTTCACCCTCCAGAAAGTTAGCAATCAGCTCTGGGGCATCAGGGATCAGGAAGTCAAAGTTTCTGCAAACAGAACAGAAAATACATTTATATGATGCATGGATTTTAAATCTTTTTTTGCGCACATCACCCCCCCCCCCACCCCCCCCCCCCCCCACCCCCCCCCCCCCCCCAAAGACTAGGTGGGATGCTTTCAAGAACTGGTATGTGAAACACATACATCTTACAACTGAAATCTTCAACACTTTTATCTTTATTTCATTCAAGTCAAAAAGGAACAGATCTTACCTGATGTGCTATCCTAGAGACAACAGCAATGCTTTATTACAATAATTTGTCATGAATCAAACATGAGATTGTTGCCCTGTAGTAGCCGACAACAAGCCAAAACAAAAGTGATGGAAACAGAACAGACATGCTACACGGCATAAATACTTTGATGATATGTGTGTCTGAGTAGACTGAGGGGAGCCGGGGTGGCCGAATGGTAGAGCGTTGGACTTCCAATGCTCGGGTTGTGAGTTCGAATCCCGGCCGGGGCCAAGTATTTGTGCTGGCTTCTTCATCGTTGCCCCGTCTTTGATATCACCCGTATGCGGTGGAAAAGGACAAACTCCCAAACACCCACCCCCCAACACCCCACCCTGAGTAGACTGAACACTGCATTCTGTAACATTTGTTGTGTGATTAGTCTTCATGCCATTTTAATAAGTCTCTTGAATACTGCAGACAAGGACTGTTTGAAATGCACAGCACAGTGGACCAAAATACTAAAATAAACTGAGCAGCAGTGTGATGCACAACTCAAAGGAACTTTCACTGCGTACAGTTTGATCACTCATCAAAACATGTAACCCCCCTCTCACCCACCCACCCCCCCCCCCCCCCCAAAAAAAAAGAAAAAAGAAAAAAAAAGCTGTGAATGAAAAAACTTCCAAGGATGAATTAGGAAACCACAGAAAAAACTTCTAGACATGTAAACCAGAGACATCCCTAACATATTCATAACTGAGAAATCAGTTGCGGAAAAAAAATTGTGTATTTTTCGTGTGTCTGACACTAGCTGAAAAACTAAACAAAAACACCCCCCCCCCCCCAAAAAAAAAACAAAAACAAAAAACAAACTGATTTGGAGAGATTGTCTTAGTGACAGAAATCTGTCAAAAGTCTGAGTCAACTAAGCTCAAGGGTTCCCCCCTTAGTGCAGTACATGTGAGCTAAAGCCCCCCCCCCCCCCCCCCCCCCAATGGCCAGTATTAAAAGTTTCCTCAATTTTATTTTGAAGTACCACCGCGGACCGCTTCAACAGCGTGGAAAACAAGACAAGCGTGCGTAAGAGACAAACTCAGGGCGGGAGCCACTTCTGTCTGCAGGTCACCAGTGAGGTTCCACGAGACAAAAACACTTTGGCCAATGAAACAGCCCGAAACAAATGCATAGTCATCAAAGCGTTTGCCCCGTCGAACGGTATGGTAACGTGCCTGGCCTTGATAATCTGTGACACCGCAGTGGATGCACTTTCCAAGTTCTGATATTGATAAGCCCTTCGAAACATGTGCACGATGAGCAAACGTGGCCGGTAATCTTCCAAAAACATTAGATTTAAGTGGCGAAAACACCGCAGGGCTGCACAACATGGCGGCAGCACATGGGGAAAGATGGCCTGGGGCAACAGTTACGGTTCATGTGATCAGCAACGACGAACTGACCAGCCCCCTTGTTTCCGCTTCACTGACTCGATCGGCGCAAGAGGCCGATACATCATCATCTGATCAGGAACTTTCGTCACTTTGCAGTGATCTCAGTCTGAACGGGGTTGCCGCTAGAAAGGGAAGCACATGTACTGAGTCGGCAAGGCCGTGCTCTGTTGACCCGATCAGGACGAATACAAATCGAAATGTGACTTTCTTGCCTACAGTCAACTGCCGCTACCCGATTTCTAGGGCATCGCCTGAGATGTTTTTGTGCGATGTCAAGTACGACGAAGCTTCAGGGCAAAATGCCAGCAACCGACAGCTTCCTACAGAGTCGTTTGTGATTGCGGAGGGAGGAAAGCAGTCCGAAGACGACCTTCCCTACAGATTGTCCTGCACTGACTTGGACGTGTCTAACATGCGGCAAAAACTTTCAGCGCAGAAAGAGCTTTTGTTTCGCTCATTCACGAGCCCCCCACGCATGCCTGCAGAGTTTGCCACACAAAACAATGTGTGCATTTTTTTTATATTATTTGGCTTTATAAACATGTACTAAATAATATTCAAAGTGGTACTAGTGTGTGAGGTGGTGGGGGGGGGGGGAGCACTGCAGAGATTCTATTAGCCACCTAGGAAAGTCTGTTTTGTTAGAAAAAGTCCAAGCACACTACTGACTTCGTGTCGCAGCACGAGTAATGCATAAAGGCCTCAGCTGTTCCACTTTAAACATGTCTTGTTATCTGGATGTTAATAATGTCAACTGCTACTCTTTAGTCCAGCTTTTATCACAAGCATATATCACCTATCTTCTTTTTTTCAGTCTGGTTGCCTGAAGATCAAACTCAAAGACAGGCTTCGTAAAGTGGGGCGCGCAGCGAAACATTTCCTACACCAAAACATCATCAAGCGGCAACAAACCCGCCTCCAGCGCTGTGAAATCCAACTCGCTGCGCTGCCTGAGGATGCTGATCAAGTGTTCCTGACCATTTCCAGGGCCAGTTTGAATGGAGAAACCCACTGCATTTACTTCCCACCATACCTGGATAGCCTGGTGACCATTCCTAAGAACTTACTTCCAGTCTCTTCGAGAGATGAACTGACTGTCACTGTTTATGCTGTGACCAGCCAGACTGATGCAGACGTAAAAGACTTCAGCAAGATTTGTGCCAGTGGACGGTGCCAAGTTAAGACAGGTTAAAAAAAAAAAAAAAATTGTGATAAAAAAAAACCCACCACAGTGGTCAGCTCACAATTCTTTTTGAAACCCTCGTACAGTTATAAGACATATGCTTGAGTTTGTGTTTACTTTAGTGTTTTCCAAAAATGACAAAGAAACACTGTTCAAACTTTTAGGAAAAAGTATGATGTGGCTATTGTGGAATTCTTTTATACTGCATACCGGTAATCTGAAAGTGAGGGGTCAGGTATATCAGTCACTTCACCTCACCAAAGGTCAGGTGAACTCAAGAGGGCAAAATTTTGTGCATATATATGTGGGATATGATATGCTAAAGATAAGCACATACTGTATTTTCTGCTTTCTAGAGTCTGATGAGTAATTTTGATTCTAAATTCTTTCCTCTTTTCAGATAAGGCACTGGCAACAGTTTCTGTTGGGCTACAACACCACAACCCAAGCTACGCATTAACCGGTCAGATGCAAAGCAGGATAAAGGTAAATTTTCATAGAAATCTGTATTGGAGACGCAATAGGATGATGAGCTGTATAGCAATTACTGATATCACAATGAGTAATGTTAGGCCAAATGAAAAGAAAAAGACGGCACATAGACCTGAATCTGCTACAACTCCTGAATACTAGGTTTAGGGTGTCTTATCTGTGTCAGAGGTTGGCCATAGACCAGTTATTTTTTAAATGTCCAATTCTATTCACACGAGGATGAACATGTCCTCTCATTTCTGTACTGTCTGTGGACAACATTCAGGACTAGTCTCCTACACTTTCAAGGTCAGCCAGGACACCTGTTTCATTATATTTTTCACAGACATGAATCCCTGTACTTGAGACCATGACAACAAGACAACCTCATTTTTATAATCGGTAACCCTGATTTTCACCTCTGACGCGTTCCAGAGTGCCTGCACACAGGAAGTGACTCACACTCCGCCTTTAAGTTACAAGTTTGGGGTGATGCCAAACCCCATTGCCATCGACTTCACTGAATTGCTGGTGCTGCAGAGGGCAGAGCCTTTCCAGGAATTTTTCAGCCTGTCCTCATCTACATGCGAGCAGCCAGCTGTGAATACTGCTAATCTTGTGCCAGCAAAGTACTACGCTGCATCCAGCTATCGTCTGACGAAGGGAGAGTCATCTGGTGTGTTTGTCATCCACTCAGCTACTTCACCAGTCTTCTTCAAAGCATGTGAGTTTTGCAATTTCTTCCTAGTTTTCCACAGTCTGGTGTTTCTGCTATATAGTTCCTGAGACAATGCCAGTGGTTAAGCTTGCAAAATGTAGGTGACAGACAGACTGTGGAGGGCTATGTATAACATAGATTCACTTTGTTACACTAACCTACAGATGCAAGCAAAAAAAAAACCAAACCCACCCTATACTACTTCAGCAACCCTATATATGTCTTCAGCATGACTAAGAATACTGATGACTCATTTTCAGGCATGGACAAAGCCGCAAAAGCAGAGTTGTGCAGGAAAGCTGCTGAACTAAGCAAGGTCAAGGACAAGCTTCATGCAAGTCCACTACCAGCGCCTCAGCTGCTCTTGGCAAAGCCTCCCGACTTTGATATTGAGAACTTCCTTAAGGCTTGTCATGAAAAGCAGGTGGACACCATGAGGAATCTACTGTCCGAGATCAAGTCCCAGAAAACCCCAGCAGCGGCAGCAAAATTCGCACCTGCAGCTTCAAGCAGTTTGCATTTTTCTGTGTGGGAGGGTGAATCAGGATTGCAAAGCCACTGGTCTGCAGGTGAAAGTTGCGATCACATCGAGGTACCTTCCCTGACTGTATACAACATGAACACACGCCTGTATTTTGCAGACTTCTGGGACTGCTACGGTAAAAGCAATGTCATGCTTGTTCTGTGCTCTAAAGGGTCCCCAGCTGAGGAGTTCTGCAAGCAGAACCTTTGTAAACTGGATCCCTACAACAACCCTTTCCTGTTCAGGAAGCGTGTACTGTTTCCAGAGGCCTCTGTGCAAGTGTATGCAGCAAGAAATGTGAACCTTGAAATTCTGTACACAGACGCTGCAGACGTAAAGCAACACACACTCTTCTGCTCAAAGAATCTTTATTTCTCAAAGGTAAAGGTGCTGGCAGGTTAGGTCAGAGACGGAGACAGCCCCCCTAGGGGCATGAATCCAGTTATAGTGCACATTCGCACACTCTGATGCAGTTCTCATTTCTGCTGCATGTTAATGTTGCTTTCTTAGGTGTCATTTCACATACAGGGATGGTAGCATGTGTCTGAATGTGTGTGGATACACTGGCCAAACGTCAACAGCAGTATGCTCGCAGTGTTGTCAAATCATCCTCGGCATGAAATTTGGATGAGGACATCTTGCATGAAATATTGTGTTTTGAAGGATTTACATTATAGTAATATATTTTCTCTGTTGGTGACACAATTTTGCTGTAATGATCTTAAAATATACTTCAGCATGTGTGTAAGTTAACTAAATGTGTCTGTATACAAGTTGAAATAAAGCGCATGTTTACGCAATTTTGAAGAAATATTTGCTGAAAGTGTGACTCATTCAAAAGTTGATGCCTGGGTATGCGACAAACGAGATTTGGTCATTGCACTAAACTGACAACAGTAAAATCAGATCTCGGGGAATATGATTTGCACTCCCTGAATACTTTCAATAAATCATTTTATTGTCTTTTAAAAGGTTTTATGCCTCTCGTGTTTTTGCTAAAGCCTGAACGCTGATTAAATTCTCCACTTGACACCTTGATGTATGATATATATTCAAGATGGAAGTTTTGAAATCATAAACCATGAAGTTGAGCATGACTTGTCAGACTGCCTCTGTTTTCGACTGTTTTGTTCCCCCAGCGCAACGGGCTGCTGATAATTTGACACTATTGTGTGCATGTGTATTACTGATGCCAACTAGATGAAACTAGAGAACACCAGTTTGTGTGACTCGAACATCACTACTGCACTTGCCTTTATTTGTTTCATATCTTGTGCCTATGTTCTTTCCCCAATTCTCCCTGAAATGCAAATCTCTGTCATTCTCTCTCTCTCTCTCTCTCTCACATACACACACAGAGCATGAATAACTACTGTAAGCAGTGAAATGCAGACCTGTATATGGTGTAAATGGCCAGAACAGCATTGCGCCTCACATAGGAGTGTCGGTGCTCAAGACACTGGCGGATGGATGGCATCAGTGGTTCAAGCAGTTCTGGCTCCTTCAGTTTACAGAGGAAACGCAGGGTAGAACCACGGATGAACTCATTGGGATGTTGCAAGTCCTGCAAAAATCAATCACAAGGTAAGCAAGCTTGTAGCTCTTCTCAATGCTACATATTCAAAATTCGCAAATCTTATGTGGCATGCAGAGGGAAAATTTCCGCACACTTTCCTTTAAAATGAAGTCCATTGTAGTTTGCTATACAGCAGAAAACTAGCAAATAATTTACAGCTTGGACAATTCAGACAGGGAGATGGTGATGCTACCTTGTATGTTGTTCCAATGATACAGCTTTAAAAGGAGAGTACTTGTCTGCCATTTCCAGAACTGTAGCTGGTGGTCAAAGTGCAGAGCATTGCACTTAATTTCAGTCACAAGATCATATAAATGGACAAAGCAGTGTCAATAACCTTGTAGGTTAAAACTTGAATGAACCTGCAAGCTCCACCACGCAAAAACAACAACAAAAAATATCTGTCAATTCTCCATTCCCACCTTGCGGTATGCATCGCAAACAAGGATCATTTCCTGCATGAGTTTTCCATCAGGGTGGTACTTGGGAACCACCTCCCAGAAGACGAGCAGCAGCTTCTTGACAGTATGGTCCTGCATGGGCATCACAAAGCGAATGATGGTCATCAGCAGAGATGGCATCTTCTCCCCATTCAGGATCATCTGGATCACCTTCTTGAGTGCATCTATCTTTGTTTTGGTGTCTCCTTTCTCTGCAAGGACAAAAAAGAAACACGTAAGTGACATGCCACCAACTTCGGCCTGAATCTGACAAGTCTCCCACTACCCCCAAACACCACCACCACCACCATCAACACCAACAACAACACTGTATCAAAAGTAACCGGATTGATCAAAACTATTGTGACACACATTGCATACTATAGTGACATTACTAACCCAGCTCTTGGCGCAGCTGCATTTCTGTGGGAGGTTCGCTGTCTGTTGGAACATTGATCAGCGTGTAGCATGGTTGGTCAACCATTGACGACATCTTGTCCTGTAAACATGTACAAGTTTGAAACTCATGGTATCTATGATGAAATCAACAGGCACAATTCATTTTCACTAAGTGAGTTGCTGGCAAAATTTGATCGGTGTTAGGGTTAAAAATATGGTGTCTGATGGTCATAGATCTGCAAACTCCAGACACCTACGAAAATGACAGCTACACAAAAAGTCAGCTGATGAAATAAGAAACAATTCTAATTTGAAATCATTTCTTGTTCAGATTGATAAATCGGACACTGCGCCCATATTTATACATGAATTAGAGACACGTCTCTGAACGCAATCTGCACTTTGGGGCAACTGAGGATAAACTTCAACACTTTACAGACGAATTTTGGAGTACAACCAGCGTGATCTCACAACACGCTCTCACTGAATAAATAAAAGAAAATAAACTGAGAACTCACCTATATCTGTCAAATCAATCACAAACTGCTAAAATACACTGCCTTGCGTTGACCGGCGATACCTTATTACACTTGTCCGGACGTACGTGGCTTTACTTCCGGTACGCCCTCTAAAGTATAGAGTTGTGTCCCTTTTGTCGTCTGCTATTTACCTCTAGGGGTCACTCTCTGGGTCTCTGTACTGTGCACGGTGAAACTGACGATGTCATGGGGGCCGCTCGTTCACTACTGAACTTTGTCAGCAGATCGTCACAACTGAAAAGGTTACTCCGCAAAATTGGCGGATAACGATGAAACTCAGTCTAATGAACTGAACTGGTAAGACCTCATTTTCAGTACCTCAGTATTTCAAGTTTAGACCCTTCCGGTCGCAGTTAAAATCTTTTCACATACATACCTATCTGCAAAGTGTCGTCTGCGCATAATCTCACGGGGAGATCGTAGCGACACTGTGCTGTTTTTCTGTAAATCCTCAGTCAGAGAAATTTAGCGGCGAACTTATTCAGTGAGAGGTATGCGTTTTACTGAGTGAGACTGTGCATCAGAATTAATCTGCTGATGTGAGATTTTTGTAAGGGAACTGATTCCACATTTGTTTCTCCCGACATAAGTGAGGGGAGCCGGGGTGGCCGGACACAAAGACACTCGCCTAGCCAAGCAGCCAAAGTCACACGCCAGGAACAACTTGTCCTTAAGGGCCAAAAGCCATAGGACGTAAAGCAAGCTAATGATGATGTGGCCGGATGGTAGAGCGCTGGACTTTTCGTGCTCGGGTCGTGAGTTCGTATCCCGGCTGGACTCGAGCCGGCCAAATGATATTTGTCAGTGCTAGCTTTTTCATCGTTGCCCTGTCTTTCATATCACCCGTATGTGGTGGAAAAGGACGTTAAACCCCCAAACACCCACCCACCCTCTCCCGAGTGAGACTGATGCCGGAGGACATAATTATAAAACATTCACACGGAGCTTTGGCGGTACTTCTCATTAAGTCTCTCAGAGAGACCGTGACTGACTGACTCGGCCGGCCGGCCGAGGGGGGGGGGGGGGGGGGAGACAGAATACCATTCAGTACTATGCCGGTTTCTTATGGTACTGAACTTGTCCACCAGTCCACATCAGGCCAGCGGGTATAGTGGCTTAGACTAGGGGAGGCGACTGGTGGCGGATGATTACGAGAGGGGTGAGTGAGGGAGTGTTAAAGGAACCTTTATTATCGATCCCAAAACCACTGACAGCCGGGTCCCGCAGTCTAAAATTGGAACGCTCTCCCCAGCACAACTATTGGCTCTGGTCACTGGCAGCTTGTCATGTTATGCCGACTGCTGAGCATTCCCAGAATGTTTACAGACGGACTCAAAATCAGTGTCACCTTGACCTAGTTACACAGTATTTTCTCGTACTATGCTCAGTGTTGCCGCATCTTTAAAGTCAGTGAATTGTACTCGAGTGTTCTCTCTTGTTTTCTTTATTGTTGAGTTGGCACGGAGCATTGGTTCAGTTGCAGTTTGCATGAGGCAAACCCTTTCTATCCGCCCTCCGCGGCGGCCCCCTCAGTCCCTTCGTCAGCCCCAGTCTATAACCACCACCCCCCTCCCCCCCCCCCCTTGCCGGCCCCCGCCGTCTCGCGCTCGACACATCGGACACTGATATCATCCTCCCCCCCCCCCCCCGCCTCCAACCCCGGGTACCGGGGTGGTGAGTGCACTTGTCAACTGACTCAGTCCATTCACTGAAGTCATTCGACTTTCCGAGAGAGTACATGTAGTAAGAATTTAACAAATAGAATAGCAATTTAATTCTGTGCAGGAAAAATCAGTGATACTGCATCAGCTGTTCAGTCATGCTTGGAACAGATTAATTTCGTTGCAGGTATTTGTAAACTGAATGTTTTATGCGAATCATCATTTAAAAGACATCACGGTCTTCACTGACGCGGTCGTACAGAGATGCAACGATACGCCCGTCAAATCATGGACAGAAGAAAGCCAGTGGGGTTGTCTGTCAGTCTAGAGACAGTATTTAAGCATGATAGAAATTGTAAACGCGTGCGCGCGCGTGTGTCAGTGTGTGCGCGTGCGCGCCCGTCCATGATGCCCCGGTCTCCACGAAGCAAGGAACAGCGACTACTATCCGGTAGTGTGTGTGCGCGTGTGGGGGCTTACTGGAAGAGCGAACACTGCAGAATTGTCGGGTTGGAGAAACCGACAGTGAGGTCTAGGCAGCAAAGTGCTATTGATTGGTGTATCCGCGACTCTAGGGGGACAACCCAGCTTGCCGCGTCTCCTACGTCTGTGTGAGACAGTTAACTCCGGTGCACACACACACACACACACACACACACACAGAGTTCCTGCCGCTGGCAGACTAAGCGAATCGGCTGTTTTCACTCACTCACACAGGGAATGTACCTCTTCTCCGATCGACAGCTCTGAACCGACAACGGATGTATAGACAAGGTAAGTGCTCTGCTCTACTTTAGCCAGCTGACTCTACGCCTTTTCTGTCTGTCTCGGTCTCAATGCGCAGTCTTTGCCGCAGCATCTTCGTGCTGGCGTAAACGTCTTCAGTCAGTATTAGCGTGCGGCGGAGAAAAGAGCGTGAAGGATCAATGCGCGTGTTCTCACAGTTTCTATCACAGTCGTCACGGAGGCCGGAGGGGTTCTGCCCAAAGCCCTTTGCCGGCCCGTGACTCACATGGTACCGGCCAGTAACGATCTTGATGTCCTCATGAAAACGACCACAGAACTGTGACCCTCCTTCCCACTCAGTCTTGTCCAAGTGATGCTTAACCAGCCCGGGCACTGATAAAGGCAACATGATCTTTTTTTTTTCCATGCGTGCCGGCTTTTCGGAGAAGACCAGCCTCGGACCAGTCGTGACTATGACTGCTACGACGAAGTGGTTGTTCTTAACTCTATTATCGCTTTCTGTGTAAACTAGTACATGTAGTAATTCATTGTGTGATTTCAGTATACATTGTTTCAGCAAATTTAATCCGTCAATTTGATCTGCCGGTTATATTGCAATTATATTGCACCTTGTTCGTAACTGACCTCGTAACTTAAAGCCTCTGTGCTCGCAACGCAACTGAGATGGAAAACTGTCGCGTTCAAAACTCTGACTGACTGAGGCTGTTTGCCCAATAGAAGGGTGTTTCATTTGACCATTGCGACCCGGCATTTTCGTGGCCGGCTTTGTGCCTTCTAATATTAGAGAAATACGATTTTCTTTGAGCCTACGGTCCATTCCTGAACGTGACAGACTGGGACTAGACAAAGCTTCTAAAAATTAGTAGCCACCAGTCTGGGTGTCGTCTCGCTCGTCCTCAATCCACAACCAACTAACGTCGTCTAATCAGTGCGTGGTATACTGACTTCAACAACAACAAACTTAATGCGCCGGCCAGAGTCACCACCACGCTATATAATATTGTGAGCCAAGTGACTGATTCTGATGCGCAGAATCAGCGCCTCTGATGAAAAGTTTTTCATACGCTGCGGTATGCCAGTCATACGTATTCAGTGAGACTTTAATGTTTGACGTTTTTAATACGCTGTTCAGCAATCGCGACACACTGCGTAGTACCGGCACGTCACCTGCAGGCCGTCTATTGTACGAGTAATTTATAATACTGATTTTCGGCTTCTGTTGGAGGATTCCTAGCCCCGTTCACGCAGGATTAGCGCTGTTTACATTGGGATAACGCTAGCTACCAGCTCAGTGACCTCCAAGTCTCCCTCCTGTTGTAGCCATGGAAACTAGCCGCACCAACCCAGGGACTTTTCTGGTGCCAGTTTCAAATTCAAAATCAAAAATACTTTATTGTCCATGAAAGAACAGGTACAAAATGGACAATTGTCTTTGGGCTCACAGCTCGCAACAAAATAAGAATGAAAAATTAAGAAACTAAGCCAATAAAAACAACAAACTGGTTTGCCATGTGCAGTAACTTAACAAACCTAAGATAATAATCAACTCGCAAGCATCACTTCTACCCCAATTTTGATCTGCATATTGAAACCATTCTGATGAATGCTTGTAGGCGCCACTAAAGTTTCTACGGGAAGATTCCTTCAGTAGAGATTCCTTTGAAAGACCGCACTCCTGCCATAGGAACCTGAGGACGTGCGCCGTGTTTTGTTCCATATGTATTGACACGGTCACTCTGATAAATGAATGTGTACGTCACTAGTGTTTCTGTGGAAGGATTCCTCACCATGTTTACGTAAGGCTAGTTGTAGAGACCAGCTGATCCTCCTTTCATAGGAACTTGGCAGCACTCAGGCTAACCCTGCCGACACTGACGTTCGTAGGGTTGACTTTTTCCGGCACCGTAATAAAGTTTGTAGAGCTTCGCTGGATCTCCCCTCTCTCCGTCCCCTTCTGTCTTCTTCTCTGTTACTTTGCACACCCCTCTCACTCCTTACCCCCGCCCCCTTGTATTTTTCACGCTCTCTCTCTCTCTCTCTCTCTCTCTCACACACACACACACACACACACACACACACACACACACACACACACACACACACACACACACACACACACACACACACAGACGAAGCTGATAAATGCAGAAATTTCACTGAAACCTGAACTAACAGCACGAAACAGTGTTCCATGTAATATTTTACACTCTGTTGTGTCATCAGTTATTTCCAGTAGTTCCAGTCTGTAAAGGTTTGCGTGCCGCCTCCAGCTGTTTAGAATGTTAAAGGACGTCGAGGATGTAAACTGAAGGCGCACGTTCCAAGATTTCTAGGCTCCACGGAAGGCAAATTTTTTTTTGTGTTTTTTTCGCAGCTGCGCTTGTGAGTGTGCCAGTATGCTCGAAATAGTCTGGGATTAGTAGAGCTCTGAATGCAATACACTACCATGTGCAGGCTGTGCGAGCGAAAATTCTAATTCTTCTTCTGAGAGGTTTGCTCGCAACACTAGCTGACTCCACAATATTCGCGTCGCGTGTACCCTTCTGTTGGTTCAGCGCAGGAGATGCTGTCGCTGTGCAGGTGCTTAAGTAGTACGATATAAAACACTATCAAAACAGCCCAGAACGACCTGTGATAATAAGATTTTCAGAAGATAGGCATTTAACGTAACGTATTTCTAATAACGTATTTCAATTTCGATGCAGCCGTACAATGCCACTACTGAGCGTGTTTCAGGCTAGACGGCCGGTGATGTGGTTTTCCGATTGCGTTACATTCTGGCGCAAGTTCCACTGAGACGAAGATTAACAAATTGACGCATACCGTTTTATCTGGCCTTTTGAAGCGAAAACGGAGTCTTTTTCATAATGACTTTTGACATTTCGACGCATCAAAGCCGGCACGTCTCGTTACGTCCCTTTCTCCGGTATTTGGCTGGCGTCTGCGGCAAGCTGGCTTTGTGAACTGCTTTTCTGGTCTGATTTAGAAAAAAACAAAACAAAAAAACCTTTCGTCTTGGGTTTTTACAGTACAGATTTGCATTACACACACTCACAGACAAAAGTGCACAACAAGGCATTACAGAAGAGAGAGAGAGAGAGAGAGAGAGAGGGAGAGAGAGAGAGAGAGAGAGAGAGAGTGCCACTTTATTTTAATTTACATAGATTAGAAGGTATAGATAGGTACAACGATCTGTCTTCAATATTGTCCTTGCTGCACTACTATGACCATATTATATAGCTACACATAGAGAGAGGTTCCAAAAGATGTGACCACCATGACAGCTGTTCTATAAATAGCTCAATGCTGCCGCCGTCTAAGTAGGAATCTGATAGCATGATTGGTATCAAGAGTGATATCTCGCTGTCTCAGTTGGTAGGGTCTGTATACTGGCGTTCTTTGTTGAGTTTACCTTGTTCTAAACAGAGAGAGAGAGAGAGAGAGAGAGAAGGGGGGGGGGGTAGGTGGGTGTTGAACGTCCTTTTCCACCGCGCATGGGTGATGAGGGGGGGTGGGAGAGGTCAAAAATTAAAATTGTGACCACCATGGACAGCTGTTTTAGAAATTGCTACCGACTGAGCAGGCATCTTGCCGCATGAGTGGTATCAGGAATAATAACTCTTTCTTGGAAGGGTCTGTAAGCCTATACATTCTTTTGCTGAATTCACCGTGTTCCACACACACACACACACACACACACACACACACACACACACAGGGGGGGTGAGGGGTGGTGGTCAAAAATTGAAATTGAGACCACACTGGGCAGCTGTTCAAAACACTGCTGCAGTCTAAGAAAGGGTCTTACAGCATGACCGGCACTGGCGGTGGTATCGAGTGATCTCCACCCCCCCCCACCCCCCCTCCCTCCGAGTGCCTGCAGGCCTATACATTCTTGTCGATTTTACCTTGTTCTGTCTATAAACACCTATCGGGAGGCACCCTGAAAGCGAGGGGCGGACGGCAGCAGGTGGCTGATTTATGATGACAGTAATGAGTTTCGAGAGTCAGCCTGGAACGAATCGATCTCAGGAATTTGCGGCCGCTACAATTTTTCTTTTCCTGTTTCTCCGAAACTGAGTTGCAATGTTGGTGATAACGGGTCTGGCGTGTCCGGGTCAAGCTGATTGGTTGCTGCGGCTGCGGTAGCTCACCTGCCTTTGCGGATACACTTGATGAAAAGAACAACTGAGTCATTAGAGACGACGTGAGACATTTTCGTGATTCTGTCCTGTGTCCTTTAACACACATATATATACATAATATTTTATTTATTTATTTATTTTTATAATTTTGTTATTTTATTTATTTATTTATTCCTTTTTTTTCTTTTTTTTGGGGTGGGGTGGTGGTGGTGGTGGTATTTATTTTTGTTGTTGTTGTTGTTGTTTGTTTTTTCTTTTTTTGGTCGCAATTTCGAGTTTTCATTTCTGAGCTACATCCAACCATAAGTATTCGATATGATAGGTGAAATTGTTAGGGGAGACAATCTCGTTTCTAACTATTCCGCTGTCGGTCCCGGAATTCGAAACAATCGTCAGCACGGATGATACGTACGTTAATACTTCTGAGAGGGATTGGAGACGTCCATACAGTGCATGAGCGTTTGACAAGCCGAATCTATGATCTTACGCCGTGAGCGCTCCAGTGTCCGTGTCGGTGTCGGCCGGACTGGATCAGACACAAGGCGTCTCATTAACATAATTATGTATATAATGTACTTACGTGCGTGCGTGTGTGTGTGTGTGTGTGTGTGCGTGCGTGCGTGCGTGTGTGTGTGTGTGTGTGTGTGTGCGTGTGTGTGCGTGCGTGCGTGCGTGCGTGTGTGTGTGTGTGTGTGTGTGTGTGTGTGTGTGTGTGTGTGTGTCGGTGTGTCCATTGCTTGCACGCACCTAAAACTAATACTGGTAGCGCGCCGGACCAGCTGTCATGCTCTGCATCAGTCTCAGTCATGATTTGTGGATCGCCGCGCAGGGTGGCGGCATGACGCCAAACTGGCAAGATCATCAGTGACAGAATGTACGCTTTTGTATGCCTAAATTACCCTTCACGTACGTCACACGCACAGCAGTACCTATGTCCCTTTCAAACACTCTTCTGACACTGTGTGGACTGCTGAAACTAGAAGTAGCCCCTTGAACCGCGTGTTTGTGGGCCTTTTAGCAAAGAGGAGGAATTTTTTCCAGGCTAGTTTGTCCTTTGTTAAGAATTTGCAAGTAGCGATTGCAGCAGTGAAAAGTACTAATCTCCATTGTAGCGTCCACTTAACTAGTCGCTCCCGGCATTGATTGTCTTTTATTACTGCTGGAAATATTTCAGTAAGTGGGAGGGGCGGATGCTGGGCAAGGCACAAAACGAACCAACAACAAACCAAAAAGAAACAAAAAACAAACAAAAAACAAACAACAATAACAACAAAACAGACAAAACGCAATCCAGCAACATCAACAACAACAAGAACACCCAAAACAAAACAACAACGCCTCATTTCGTGAATGTCAGATAATTATAACGAAGTGAAGAGATCAACCCTAGTGTCCAAATGGACCACACCATAACGTCAGAAATGGACTACCGTAACTAAGCCACTAACTCACTTAGTGGCCACATTTTTTTTTTGTGCCTTCCCTGACCTGTGCCGTTGTGTTGCCCAGACAGGCTAACACTCTGCTGATTCTGTCCTGGGAGTATTGACAATGCCTTGTGAAGACGTGTGCATCAATCAATGTTCCGTCCACCAGTCATTAGTGGGAAGGTGGAGGGGAAAAAACCACAATGCTCTATCGTCTGGAGACTCACTATGTACAATGGAAGAGTTTTGCTTTGCTTTTCTTAGCCGGAGACGGTAGCAGCTGCCATGCAGTGGAAGAACGAAGAAGTTTTGTGTGTGTGTGGTGAAGGGGAGGCTGTAGTCTATGTGTTTTCTGGAGTTCTGTGTTCTTAAAGGCACAACCAAGGGAGATCATCTTCACTTCATTTTCATTTGTATCATTTTAAAACCAACAACGTTTCGGTCTTGTTTCTAGTTTTGTGTCTGCCATCAGTTTTTGGGGCCCGACTGTCACACATTTCTCTCCTATCTCTCTGAAAACGTCAGTCCTTCCCGTGTCGTAACGTGTCTATCGCACTCACATCGCATCGCCATGTTAGTGCGTTAGATTGGAATAGTCTAACGTTAGACTAACTCCGATCTAACGCACTAACATGTCGCATCGACAGCTTGGTTTCAGTTTTTAAACTGGAGAGAGATCCGGTTTTGTGTCTGAAAATGTCGTCACTGTTTATGGCCCGACACCACAAAGCAAAGTGTATCCCTCTCTGTTGAGGTTGATAGATAAGGCGGGCAACGCATTGATTAGAACACAAGCGTATTCACACGCAGTCAGAGATACATCGCTCCTGTGCCTCGCGCGAAGGCTTTTGTCATTGTTGATTCTGGCCACAACAGTGAGGGGAGCCGGGGTGGTCAAATGGTAGAGCGTTGGACTTTTAATGCTTGGGTCGTGAGTTCGATCCCAGCTGGGGCCAAATATTTGTGCTGGCTTTTTCATCGTTGCCCCGTCTTTGATATCACCCTATGTGGTGGAAAAGGACGTTAAACCCCCAAACACCCACCCACAACAGTGAGGCTACAGCAAAAGGTTGTAACGGCTGTCATTGTTATGTGGTCTTGTAATCTTCCGCCGTGACGTTAAACTGGCAAGACCATGACAGAATGTGTATATGCCGCTTTTTGTGCCTAAATTACCCTTCACGGAACTCACACACACAGCAGCAGCTTTGTCCCTTTCAAACACTCTTCTGACACTGTGTGGATTGCTGAAACTAGCAATAAGCCTCTTTCAATCGTCTTGTAGTCTTCAGCCGTGGTAAGCTTCTAGCATAACAGCCATCATTCTCTTGCAACAGACGGATTTCATCCGAAGGCGGATTGTGGCTGCCCACGTGGCGAGACAGTCGCACACGAAATCCTCTCATCCAAGGGGATGACCCTGGGAGGGTTTCAGCCATGGAACGCCAACAACGACATCTCTCCATTTGGTTCTGGGGCCGCCGTTCGGCCAAAACCCTCGTTAAAAGCCTCTATGTTCGCAACGCCGCTTTGATGGAAAACTACCGCTTTCGAAACTCTAAGGCTGTTTACCAGATACAAGGATGTTTCATTCGGCCATTGCGACCGTTTTCGTGACTTTGTCGCTTCTAATAGTAGAGAAATACGACTTTCTTTGAGCCTACGGTCCATTCTTGAACAGACTGGGACTCGACAAGTCCTCTAAAAATAGCCACCAATCAGCGCCGTCTAGCTGGTCCTCAGTCCGCAGCCAAATAACGTCGTCTGCTCAGTAAGCAGTACACTTCTAGAACAACTTGTACGCCGGCCAGAGTCATCACAATAGTTTCAGATGCTATACTGTGACCCAAGTGTCTGATTCTGATGCACAGATTAAGCACATTCGATGAAAAGTTTTCCACACGCTGTTGTATGCCTGTCATACGTACTCAGACTTTAACTATGTCAGTGTGCTTCGCAATATTCATCCCAACAGTGTCTCGGGATTTTTTGGAGACAGTTGTATATTTTTTTCTCTCGAATGATAACATCCCCATTTCCGACTGAGGCCGCAAGGGAACGGCCCACGACTGGGGTGAAAACCGATCTGGACGACACAAAGCCAGACAACATATCTCTAAAAACGTTCCTCATTGTCATTACTTGTCTTATCTGTCGCATTTACATCGCATCGCCGGCTTGGTTTGATGTTTTGGGCTTTTTGTTTTGTTTTGTTTTTTTTAAATTGAAGAGAGATCCGGGTTTAATGTCATTTCGACCCGGTGTTCGGTCTGAAAATGGCGTCACTGCTTTTTGCCCAACTCACGTGACAAAACAAATTCTCTCTCTCTCTCTCTCTCTCTGTTGAGGTTGATAGATCGAGCCCACCCCCCTTCTCCTACCCTGTGAACACCGAACTCTCTCTCTCTCTCTCTGTTGAAGATAGAGCCCACTCCCTTCTCGTACCCTCTTCCCACCTAACTCCCTCCCCAACAGTGCCGGGAATTTAGGGAGACAGCGGTGTGCGTGCGTGCGTGCGTGCGTGCGTGCGTGTGTGTGTGTGTGTGTGTGTGTGTGTGTTCGCGAATGATAACATCCCCATTTCCCACAGAGGCCTCAAGGGACCGTCCGACCACCGATGGAATCGAAAACAGATCTATAGGACGCAGGTCGGACCCCCCCCAGACAACATATCTCTGAAAACGTTCCTCACCTCGTTACGTGTCTATCGCATTTACATCGCATCGCCAGCTTGTACCCGTCTCTCTCACAAAGATCGATGGTAGTTACTGGGTTGGCAGGTCAGAACCTGGTCAGCTTTGTCCTGCACGGCGGGACAATGCAGGTTATCTATAATCACCACTCTGCAAATTCTGCGACTGACAAAGAGTGACTGGACCATGTGTGGTCTCCTACGTCACACGCGCTTCGAGGCGTGTCCGGTGTCATGCTGGAGCCTGTTCCATTAGTAAAGATCGAGGAGGGCTTCTTTACACGCACACACACACACACACACACACACACACACACACACAACCTAATCTGGTTGGTCGATTGGAGTGTCCTTTTCCATCAGATACGGGTGGTATCACAGAGGAATTGAGGAAAAAGCCAACACAAATACAATTTGGCTTCCAACCACGACCCGTAGTCACGACCCGAACTTTGAAAGTCCAACGCTCCACCATTCGGCTATCCGACTTCCTGCACCAAAACCTAAGCATCACTCCATAGCAAAGACCAAGGCCTTTGGTGAAAGCATAATCATAAGCCAGGTTGAGAGAATCAGTGACCAGGAGAGAAATCCTGACACTGAGTCTCTTCTGGAAGCGAGCCAGTGATAGAAAATTCATCCAAACAGGAACAAAGGCGTGAATGAGGACCCAACCGGAAGGGAGCCAATGAGAGAAAATTCATTCACACAGGAAGAAGCGCATGAATGAAGACGCCTACAAGGCACCGGTGTAACACGAGGAATGTACTCCCCCAGCGTGAAGTGCCCCGGGTCTAAGCAGCTTGAGGCTGGAAGTGCCCCGGGGTCAAACGTGCCGGGGAGTACGTCTGGCTTATTACAAGCCGGTTCTAGAAGAGACTAGAGAGAACATTCATTCAAACAGGAACACACGCTGTCAGAGTGAAGACGCCAGGAAAACTCAGGCATACGCTGCCTTTCTGGTGAAGTGGTGGTACACGTCCTCTCTCTCTCTCCCCCTCTCTCTCGCTCTCATCCAAGATGGAGTCCCTCCGGTGGAGCCTGGCATAGCAGTGAATGCAATTAGCGTGACTTTGCTCCTGAATTACCGGCTTTCTGGCCAAGCCTTCCGGCATTGTCCTTCTACTGCCAGGCTAAGCCGATGGCAACCGCAGTTCCAGAGTACTCCTGTCCTCTTACGCGAGGGCGGGGGTGGACAGCGGGGGGGGGGGGGGGGGGGGGGGGGGGTAATGAGGGCTACTACACCGAAAACGTCGCCATTTGCATGTGAAATTATGCAGATCGCACGCGCGCAGATTTGTATTTACAGTTCAGGGGCAGAGCGGTGTGATGGCCCACGGCCGACCAATATTCCATTTTTAGGCACGGCGAATCGTGTTTACGGAAGCAGCGTTGTGTTGACGCACTATCAGTGGCCGGTTTTTGCGCGTACGCTATCGATTGGTCTTGTCCTTCACATGCAAATTTAGGGCAGTTGCTCTTAGTACAGCCTCCTTATTCCCCTGTGTCTGAGTCTGTCACGACCGTGTGTGCTGCAATGTATGGGTGTAAGAGGTGCGTGCTCTTTCTTTACTCTCACTCACACGCAGTCGCACAACAGAAACTGATACTGAGACGTGCGGGGATTCACACCACCACAATATTATTGACAAGACGAACAGTCATTGCATAACACGTCACAGTACAGCTACAATACCAATCAAGAACAGGCAAGGTAATCAATCAAGGCAATAAATACTATGCCTAAATACAAATGATATAAATAATTGTATCTAAGAGCGCTCAGAGCTTTTTAACGTGCACGGGATGGTACCTCCAACGATGGCCAAGCGCGCAGACGTGCAGATGTGCAGATGTGCAGTTCACAAGCCGCAGACACCACAGGCGGCGGAAAATAGAGCTGGCTCGGCAGCTCTACAAAAGCATCACGGCAACCGCTGATGCTCTAGTGGACCAGCACCCACGCTGAATCCCACATACGGGCAGTCAGGCTCCCTCCCCTTCAGTCGTCGCAGGGCCAAGAAATCCTCCACGGGACAAGGGACTACAGGGCAGCTTCTGGCTCCCGAAAACAGCCACTCGGGCTAGAACCCCTCCATATGCAAGATGCGAGGGGTTATGACGGTAGACCGTAAAGACAGCGGACGAGAAGAAGTGCCAGACTCTTGAACGGACGTGTCGGTACTACCGGGCCAAATGCGAATAGCAAGTGAATAGCAATGGTTTTTATACTGTTAGGGCGAATAGGGTGAGTATCGCACGGGATACACCTGCATCACGTGTAAAACGGGTTACCTGTATCGACTTTAACAAGGGAAACGGACAGGTCAGCATATTATACACAAATGTCCCGTGTAAAACCTTCACCAAGGGATACATGCGTGGCCCGTGCAGAAAACAAGGCACGTGTGCCACACAGAACATAGTTACGATGCATACGGAAATCATACCAACCCGTCATACGGAAATCTTACCGGCACATGATTTACCCTAAGTCACGCATCCGTGACAGAGTCTCAGTTACCGTGTTCACGCTTCACGGTCCCTTGTTTTCCCTTGATGTGGTTCTGTACTGGGAGTGTTCCTTTAGTCTCTTGTTTTCAGCTTTGCTTCTTTGGTTCAGCCTTTTAATCGAAAACAGCAGCAGCAACAGCAGCAGCAGCAGCAACAACGATAACGAAAACAACAACAACAACAACAACCCCCAAAAAAGAGGAAAAGAAAAAAATGAAGGAAACAAACAAAATATCCAAAACAACAAAAACGAACCAAAAAACTTTAAGATAAACTACGCAATATGTACCAGTTCTATTGATGTGTAGGAGAAATTGTTTAAAAAAAAAACTCAGAAATACATCACGGTAGCCTAACGACAGTATGCTCTACTTTGTACAGTTTATAGGGATGTGTGGTTTAAGGGCAGGTGGTCGTCTGATCTGTTTTGGCGAGTGCCGTCATTCCTCAGATCCGTTCAGTCACAATGGGTTTCTCGCTTTTTCCTCGTTGCCCCGTCTTTGATATCACCCGTGTGTGGTGGAAAAGGACGTTAAACCTCCAGGCACCCCCCCCTCCCTCCTGTCCTCTTTTTCGATACTTCCCTGCTTCCCTCTACTGAAACGAACTTTGTGCACTCCGCGTATTTTTGGATTAAAACTAAGCTTAGATCGTGGAGGACCAGAGTGGCGCGCGTATCACAGAAAAACTCATTTCCTGCGCTAGGAGTAGACTCCTTCTAGTGGCCATTGAGAGGCTCTTCTCGTGTGCTTTTCAAAACTTTTTAAAGACTTTCAAGACTCTTAAAGTTAATTTTCAACGGGGGACCTTGCTACATGTTGACAAAGGCTCAGCTCTTTAAAAACCGGTCCCTTATTAAACAAAAAAAAAAGGGGGGGGGGAGAAAAAAGGCTTCTTATCCCGGTGAGTGGTACACTCCACTTCCTTAGAAAATCGCTAGGAGAAGGGGTAGGGGAATGAGAGGAATGTTCGGGTAGAAAGAGATGGGGATGGGGGTTGTGGGGGAGGGGGGGGGTTACAGCTTTTCCTTCCTCTCGCATTTTGCAGAAACAGGAGATTAGTTATTTTTTAAGCCTTAGAAATGTGCATGAAATGAAATATCTTCTGAGGAAAATAAAATAAAACGCGTCACATGGCGGATTATTCTGCGAACTGTTCTGACTGTCCTTGCAGGAAGCTTGCATATATTTATATTTGCCACAGTTGTAAATAAATAGATGGCGTAGGAAACGTCTGCTCTGACATGCACTTCACCAATACTCAGTGAACTGTATTGACTTCCCTTGCGGGAAGCTTTCAACTTTGCCACAAACATAAATGAATGAATGAATAAATAAATACATAAAATGTCTCTTCCGACACAAAAATACTAGAAAATTGCCACGAAATGATGCGTAGCAGGATGATAATTTTGTGATATAGTGTGATTATTTCCGTGCCAACGCATTTTCGCCTTTAAAAAAAAAAAAAAAAAAAAAAAAAAGGCCTGCATCTTCCTTCAAACATTTCCCAGTGCGTCTGCCTGTCTTGAAGTTAACTTTGAAAAATGGGTTCCTGCCATCCATCGATCATAAAAAAGAAGCTTTTCATTTTTTTTCCTTCTTTGAAAGCGTCGATGGATTTCTTTTGGAGAAGGGGGTGGGGGTGGGGAAGAAACGTATGGGGGACGATGTTCTATTGAACGACCACTCTCTTCCTTCCTGTAGTCTGTAGGCAAGTGGGTGCTTTTTTCGATTTTGTCTCAGGATCTTCTTCTTCTCGCCGAGTTAGACATTGACCGAATGTTTGGAGTATCAACACAACACCCACCGCACAGCAGGAACATTTTTGCTCTGTCTCTGTCGGCCCTGGGGTAAGCACCGATGGCCGTTGATGCGACTATAGCCGGTAGCGGTATTTTTACAGCAAATATTTCCCTTTTGGAAGAACTGCCTAACTTAGCTGAAAATCTCCTGTGCGTACGGCATACGGAGCCCTGTGTAAATACAGGTAGTTATTTGATTATGCTACTTGGCAGTATGTCAGCTGGGATAGAGACAAGTGTTGTTAAGTGACTTGTGTTTACTCGAAGGAACCCCCTTTTGAGTTTTGGTACCGGACTTCTTATTTGTCTTCCCCCACTGAATGGCTCTTCCTTTTCAAGTATCATACAGGTTTGACGTAATGAGGAGAAAATGAAGAGTATTTAATGGAGGGAGAGAGGGAGAGAGAGAGAGAGGTGAAATTTAACGCGCGCGCGCGCGCGTGTGTGTGTGTGTGTGTGTGTGTGTGTGTGTGTGTGTGTGTGTGTGTGTGTGTGTGTGTGTGTGTGTGTGTGTGAGAGAGAGAGAGAGAGAGGAAACTGATGGATTTTTTTTTTCGGACAACGGTTAAAATTGTTGGTCCGCAGACCAAGTTTCAAACTTGCCATCCCCAAAAACGTCAAACACCAAAAATACCAAAATGAGCAAAATCAGACAGATTAAGAACAGATTAAAACACACAAAAAATGATATAAACACATAGAAGAGAGAGAGGCTTTGACATCTTGGAAAAAAAATCCTCGCCCGTACCCCTCACTTCTGTCCTGCATTTCCTTTCGGATCAGATTGGAAGTGATCTAAAGAAAAAGAACCGTGGGTCTGAGGCTTAATTCATTGACCAGAATCTCACCATTTAGACTCCCCGAGGGAATAGCGTGTGAAACGAGAGTTGCCACCGTTCCAATCATTGCCTGCCTTTTTTTTTCTTTTTTTTCTTAACGCCTTGAAAAAAATTTACTGGTGACGGTATCTGCTGGAGTGTTCAAGACAAAACTGGTAGAAAAGCGAAAACATAGGGACGGTAATGACAGTGTGTGATAACGCTAGTTTTGGTATTTCTGATTTGTGTCTGTCTATACACTCGCGCACACGCACGCACGCACGCACGCACGCACACATACACACACACACACACACACACACACACACACACACACACACACACACACACACACACACACACACACGCTCGCCTGTCAGCTACAGTGTCTTTCAGACTAGCATTATATGTAAGTCAATGCCTGAAAATCAGACAATAAGGCTATAGTCGTAGCATCAGTTGCACGCTGTAATGGTACTGGTTTCATGTTTACTTTGATACGTGCGAGAAGTCACCTCCACCACAGCTTACTTTGAAATGTCTTACCCTCATGTTCTTATGGGCAAAATGGCCTGCAAAACTGAATAAATTGTTACTATTATAGTCTCATGGATTCAGGGCCTCGTATGGATTCAGATGCGTGCTAATAAATTACTTGCTGGGTATACAATCAGGACACAGACAGGCGTCACGTGCATTCAGCAGTGTTTCAATTGTAGACTGATCATGCAGTGAAGAAAACACCCCCACCACCTGCTCATAAATCTAAATCAAGTCTCTTATGGGCGCCTATCCAACCCCTTTGTATAAGTCTCGTTGGGGAGAGGAAAGGGGGGAGGGGAGGGGAGGGGAGGGGGGGCGATCTACTCATGGCAACGCCCGAATTTCCCAGCAATGCCGACCTTTAAAAAAACCTCCACTCCCTCCTCCTCCTCCTCTTCCTCCTCCGCCCCCGCCCCCCACCCACCCCAAACACTAATCTAACGACGGATACAGTGAGTGATTTCTTGATCTCGAGTAATCCATAACTCCAGCCTGTTAGCTCAGTAAATCGTCTCCGAGCTGACAATGGAGTGAATCCGATGTGTTGTGTCAGCTGCTGTTCTGTTCTATAACTCCCGACAGCCCTTCGGTCCGTGACGTCACACAGTTCGATCAGAAGCGCAGGCCGCTTTATTCTTCCCATTGTTGACACAGGATCCTTTGGGATGTATTCAGCAGTTGAAAATACAGGAAGGCAGCCAGCCGAGCGCAGCCTTTGTTGAACAGAACGCACAACGAATCTTTGCGTCAAAAGCGGAAGTTACGAGAACGGTAGAAAATAAAAATAAGGACAAAGCAAGTGGACGTTTCGGTGCATCATCAGTCACCTTCATCAGGACGAAAACCTGAAAACCTTTGCGTACAATGCCGTTTGGTTGTCACAATGCACCGTTGTGTGTCCTGTGTTACAAGGGTGGGTGGGTGTTTGGGAGTTTAACGTCCTTTTCCACCACATACGGGTGATATCAAAGACGGGGCAGCGAGAAAAAGGCCAGCACAAATATTTGGCCCCAACCGGGATTCGAACTCACGACCCGAGCATTGAAAGTCCAAAGCTCTACCATTCGGCCATCCCGGCTCCCCCTTGCGTTACAAGAAAGTCTGATACATAATACACATTATAGAGTAAAGAGATACTTTTCTTGAACAGAACAGTATGTATACTTTGTCAGTGACTTACGTACAGTGGGGACAGACAGGGGCGTCGCATTTATTCAGCAAAGGTTTCATTGAAGCTCGATTCCATTTTCAACAACAGAACTGAAGGCATGGTGTGTGTGTGTGTGTGTGTGTGTGTGTGTGTGTGTGTGTGTGTGTGTGTGTGCGCGCGCGCGCCCGTGTGAAAACTTGAAATGCGTGCACGTGAATTAAATGCTTTCAACGATCAAAAAACATGTACAAGGGCCCCACTAACACAGCCGTGCGTACCAAGCACTCGACTGTGCGCACCGTTCATTGATTTGCACAGTGAAACGCGCGAATAAAGCCGGATATAGGGCATTGTACACCGCCCAGTTAAACCGTGAGTTTAATTTAAAGCGTGCGTGCCGTGTAGTGTCACGGTCGATTTGGTCAACGAGTCAGTCTTCAGTGTTGGCATAGCGTGCATGATGGAAGTGATTCCTGGATGAGGTGTTTGTCTCGTGTTGTTGCTGTGGACACATAATCGGTGATTCAAGCGGGTGATTTACTCATTTTGTCTGTGGTGTTCCTCCAGGGACGAACTCTTTAGGACGCACTCGGGACAAACTGCGGTAGACGGTAGGAGTTTCCCTTGCAGTCGGTTTTTATGGAACTCAGTTCACGGTAAGGCTTATGGTGCACGGGAGACGTTTTTAGTATACAGTATATATTTTTTTATTCTTCTTTTTGGCAGTTTATACAAGACATACATTGACATAAAATACACAGACATATACATAGATACTAACAGTTACACTACATGCGCATATGACATCCACAGGCTATTACAACACACACACACACACACACACACACACACACACACACACACACACACACACACCTGTATACATTCACACACACACACCTATATACATTCACACACACACACACACACACACACACACACACACACACACACACACGTACAACTTTGCTAGCTAACAGTTCTAGTAACACAATCGTACAAAGCATTGCGATGTTTGACACCAGTAATATAGAAAACGGGACACGTTTTAGTTCGAACAAACATTGAACACGGCTCGAACACGATGCGGAAAACTTAGAACGAAAGCATGTTGCAGCGTATGTCACACGAGAAACACCGGCGGAACGACGACGTGTTTGGTCCCGTTCGCTGTTTGTTCGGACCAAAAACACTGCCGTGTGACACGAGCTGAAGCAAACACGGGTAATTTTTTTTCTTTGGTAGGGAGTTTAGCGTCCTTTTCCACCACAGCTGAAGCTTCAGCCCGAACAATCGCCTCAAACGTAAAGCCTGCTCTTAACTGGGCACAGCGCGCGAAACACACACGTGCACATCACAGTCGTTGCGCTCAGTGTGTATACTAACTACAAAACTGAACACACTGCAGGGGTGCCAGAGTTCCGATTCAGATCGGATTTCCGATTTGAAATTTCACCTGAATCCCGATTTCCGATTTGGCAGAAAATCGTATGTTTTTTTTTTTTTTTTTTTGGGGGGGGGGGGGGGGGGATTTCCGATTTGCAGGGTGGCACTGAGATTTCCGATTCAGATCGGATTTCCGATTTCGAGACCGTCTTCGGCGGAGTACAATTTGCAATGGCCTCCTCTTGAACTAGAAACACTTTTAACCGCAAAATCGTGAAAAAGGAAGAGGTGGTGCGTACAGGCGGCTACGTAGTTTGCGGTAGCTAGATTTGCTTGCCGTGTGCCGAGTTTGCGGTAAGCTGTCTTTTAATCGGAGTAGCACCGGAAACACTCCGCCACTGCAGTTTGCCAACGCAACGTTGCCAGGCAGTGCGCAAAAGTGCATGTTTTGTATAATGAACGGAGTCACCAGCTGCTTGCGGGCAGCGCCTAACCGGATTTCTCTCCGTCTCAACCAGTTCGATATTTGTCCATGCACGTGGCAATTATACCCGGGACCATCTGTGTGCTGGTGATGATAATAGTCTAGAAAGGGTTGGAGGATTATATGGCCCTATTTATACGTAGTATATCCGACAAAGACCTGGATACAGATTATATGTTTCTGTATATTAGAACATAATCAGATATTTGCCTGAGGATGTTGCGCCTCGTAGAGCACAGATAAATTAGGATGATGATGATTAGTGTGTGTAGAAGCCGGGGGGCAACGAAGGCCGCTGCACATAATCATTATGTGTTTGTAGGTAAATGTATGTGTGGCGCCATGATCTGTGTTTCTGGGTGAATGTGCGTGTGTTGATTGTCAGGCGCCCTGAGCTCCTGCGGAAGGGAGGGCGTCCCTTGAATACCCATATTATTTATTCATCTCAGTTACAGCGTTCGAATCCCGGCTGGAGCCAACTATTTGTGCTGGCCTTTTTCTCGTTAGTTACCCCCTCCTTGATATCACCCATGCGCGGTGGAAAAGGAAGTTAAACTCCCAAACACCCACCCACCCCCACCCTTCCTGGCGCCCGGAAACTGTCAGGTAAAGCACAACTCGATGCTCTGAGTTACAGCATTATGAAGCGTGCATCTTGTGCGTCGCCAGGAACGCCTTGCTGAGAGACAGACCTGAATACAGACGACAATTAAGTCTCTACATAGAATATTATCATAATCAGCTATTTGCCCGACGATGTCGCGTCACGTGAAGTACAGATCAACTGGGATGATCTGAGTTGCGTAACAACATAATGAAGCGTGTATCGTGCGTGTTGCTAGTTCCGCATTGCTGGAAGAAAGTTGGATGATTAGCAGTGGTTCAATCAGCCGGGCTGCGTTAGCATTACATGTAGTTCGCTTGCTATGGCATAGAGGGCGAACTATACTGAGCATCAGCACGGGGATGGGGGTGGGGGTGGGATTGGGGGGGGGGGGGGTAGCCAAAATGACCATGAGTGTTTCCCGTGCTGTTCCGATTCAAACGTGGCAACAATGATTTTATTTCATGTAGTTGTTTTGTTTTTTTCCCCCAACTACTTTATTGTCCCTTTCGGAATATTCTAGCTGCATCCCCCGGGGAAAGCGTGTCGTCGCGGTGCAGCGCCACCCAATACTTATCCTATTTATCAATTTTGCTGGGGGAGGAAACCCGGATAACCCGGAAAGAAAAGCCATACGTCTGAAATATGAGCATGAAATTGTAGTACCGTGTTAGACAAAGTCGTTTACTTGATAAACGGCAGCCCCCGTTCTTTCACGCGGAACAAATCCTTCAGAAAACTTTGAAAAATAAATGCAAATCTAAATTCCGAAATTTAAATAGCTGAGCTGGCCCTTCGCATCACGTGATTGTAATGTGTTTATGTCCAGTGTGTGAGAGAATGCGTGTGATTCACGTGAGCGTGCGTGTTGGGTTCAGTTCGCGGCGCTTTGAGCCGATTCATGAAATTGGGTAAAGCGCCTATACAATACTTATTATTATTATTATTAGAAACACTCGGCGCTACTCAGTTTTTTAAAACGGAAACACTCGGTGGTGCTGTTCGGAATCACTCTGTTCTGGCGATGCTACTAGTTAGAACTTTTTGAACCAGAGCAGCATCAGAAACACTCGCGGCCATTTCAGTTGACTACCCACCGTGATCAGGCTGGCATACGTGAGCACAGGTGCGTTACTGAGCGGCTGCCACAATGAAAGCTTAGGATTAATCCCAGGCCGAACTGTGATAGATGAGCTACTGATTTTTTCGAACTCCCGGGCTGCTCATCAGGGGTTAAATCTCTCCGGGTCCTCTGGCTTTTTCCCCCCTCCAAGCCAAAAAAAAAAAAAAAAAAAATCGGTGGATGGATGGCTCAACTCCCTCAGGGAAGCAACCTGATTTTGCCGAAGGGGATAATTTTATTGAAAGAACAAGAAGAGAAAAAAAAGGAAGGAAGGAAGAAGGAAAAAAAAGAAGAAGAAAGTTTCTCTGACCAGCCCTTTCACCGAAGCGAACACAAACCGGCTAAATGAACTGACGACTTCCGCGGCTAACAAACTTCCGTCACTACACACAGATTCATGTCGTAATGTCCGATCACTTTCTAACCAAGGCATGATTATGTTGTATTATTTCTGCGCCGCGTCAATGCCCGTGGCCAGCCGATTTTATTGGCTGGGAGTGCATGGTGCCGCTGGTTGGCGAAAAAATACTTTAAGATGGTATAAGTTGTAAATTTTAGTAGAAGAGGGGGATTTTTATGAAGTTGCTGAAAGAGCGTAGAGAGAGAGAGAGAGAGAGAGAGAGAGAGAGAGAGAGAGAGAGAGAGTGCTTAAGCCGCTTTTCAAAAGGAGTTAAAATGCCTAATTAAACCCGTTAGACTATCAATTCGCGCTAAGAACAAACCATGGTTAAAAGACACTAATTCTTCTGAAACTACTGTAGTTTACAGAGTAACTCTAGGTCAAATGACTGGAAATGTGACAGTGAACAACGACACACAAACACAACTACAGTAGTTGGCACGTGAGCCATCGCGGATACAAAACTTTACCACCACCCCCCTCCCGACTCCAGAGAACAAATGCTACTGGGCAAGAGGGTGTAAACCACTGTACTTAGTTACAGGGATGGTGTAATTATTTGTGTGTTGCAGACGCGAGATGACTGGCCGGGCGGCCACGATGCCAGGATGAAAGTCGTGGTGCTGGTGCTTGGTGTTGTTGCAGTCATGGTGGCGATGATGCTGCCGCCAGTCAAAAGTAAGTGAGATTTTTTTTTTGTTTTTAGAAGACCTCCGCTGATGGGTTTCTGACTTGACTTTTGAGTGTTCCTCACTTCAGTCAATTCAATTCATTTCAAAATACTTCATTGTCTGTGTATCAGAGAATTTATTTTTTTAGAAGACCTCCGCTGATGGATTTCTGACATGACTTTTGAATATTCCTCAATTCAAGTCAATTCAATTCAAAATACTTTATTGTCTGTGTAAGAGAACATTTTCTTCGGCTTCACATAATGCTTTGTCACATCTAAAATAGTCATGAAAAAAAGAGCGAAACAAAGGAAAATAAAAGGAAAGCTTTCGTAGGTATTCTTTCCTTTTAGAGTACAATGTAAGTTGAGGTGTACCGATTGTCTCTAAATGTGCACTATATTGACCTACCCCACTGATGTATATGCGAGCGGATATTACACACATTCTATCGTAATTTCGCATGCAAAGCAACAGTGACACGAAACTAATCCGCACAGTCCAGAACAGTCCTAAGCTAAATAATGTTGTGAGCATAACAAAATAATACCGTACCCTGGTTTTGGAGGAGACGATGTTGTTGACAGGTGTGGCCGAAATTCCCCGGGGGAAAAACGCCTGCTTTTGTTTTCAAGGGAAATAACTCCCACGCACAATAATCTCCGAGCCATGCTGAAAATTCGCTGTGCCGGTGAATTTGACAGAATTCCTCGCTTCTGTGCACACTGTGAAATAACACGGGGACCTCAGAGTTGTTCGCAACTACACATGCACAGTAACAGTGACACGAAACTAATCCGCACAGTCCAGAACAGTCCTATTCTGGGTTCACTGTACGCAGCACGGTGAATAACACCGGCGGAAAAGCAATGCTGTTGTGAGTCTCTAAACATTTTTCCTTTTGTCATCATGGGACGCGTTTGCACTGCATATTCATTTTCAGTGCATTTGGCACCTTACACAACAACATCGTATCACTTACTTAGACACCTGCACAGTGACAGCATCGCACAGGCTGGCACCGCGCCAACAGAAGGGTACACGCGACGCGAATAATAATAATAATAATAATAATAATAATACTTACATAGCGCTGCAACCTGTTAATAAATAACGAGTGGTTTAACGCGCTTAAAGAAAAAATGAAATAGCAAGTGAACACCAAGAAATATAGAGTAAAATATACAGAGCCATAAGGTCAGGCTTGGGGCGCAACGACACGTACATGCTGAGAACATGATGTAAACAGATAAATGATGTTCAGGAATGAAAACACATGGGTTTTAAGATTTTTCTTGAAAGTTTCAAGGGAGGGTGACTGGCGAAGAGAATGAGGAAGGGAATTCCAGGCTAAAGGGTGGGTGTTTGGGGGTTTAACGTCCTTTCCCACTACATACGGGTGATATCAAAGATGGGGCAACGATGAAAAAGCCAGCACAAATATTTGGCCCCAGCCGGGATACGAACTCACTACCCGAGCATTAGAAGTCCAACGCTCTACCATTCGGCCACCCCGGCTCCCCACCCAGGCTAAAGGAATACACGTATCACAAGGACTCAGATTGTGTTGCGCCCACGGTTTAACCGCGGATTAGGAGAATTTCGCTGGCTCGCACAGCCTGTAGACGGCATTGTATCGTATTCAGAGCTCTACTTATCAGTAAGATAACTTGGACTAGTTCGAGAGGCGCACTCACAAGTGCAACGTAACGTGAGTTGGCTTCTTTCAAGCCCAGTAAAACTTAAAATATTGGAGGTCTGCAATCTCAACAAAAATCCGCAAATATTTATTTATTTATTTATTTATTAAACTGCGACGCCTGCGACTGTGCATAATGTTGGCAACTCTTTCACAGCTGTAGAGTTTTCAGCGCTACCGAGACCCTTAGAAAACCAGAGCGTGAGTGTACAGTGACTTCTTTGTGCTTTTGGTCAGTGAGCGAGACACATCGCCACAGCATCCAGCGGGTGTTGTGTGCTGCACGAGAAGACTTGCTACCGCGATCTTTCTCGCTCAATGTCAAAACGCTAACTGAGCTGTGAAATCAGGCTGCTCTTTGTTTTTATAGGGTTTTCAGGGAGGCTGTAAACTTTGTAACTGTGACAGAGCTGATATTTTTTAAGAGATTGCAGACCTGTCCTCTCTAGTTCTGATAAGTGAGTTGAACCGTGCACACTCGCGGGACGATTCTCAGAACTTCACAAAGTAGGAGCAGAAGGCTGCCTTAAAGATCTAAGCTCCCAACAAAAAGCTTTCCGAAGCGTGAAAAAAAAATTACAGTGTCGACCGTGCAAGCACAGTCAACTCTGTCACAGTTGCAGAGTTTTCAGCGCTTCGGGGACCCTTATAAAACCAGAGCACGAGTTTGCCGTGATACATTTGGTCAGTGAGCGAGACACATCGCTACAGTGTCCAGCGCCGGGGTGTTGAGTGCTGCACGATCTTTCTCGCTCACTGTCAAAACGCAAACTGAGCTATGAATCAAGCTGCTCTTGGCTTTTATTGGGACTTCAGGGACGCTGAAACTCTGCAACTGTGACAGAGTTGACTGTGCTTGCACGGTCGACTCTAAATTTTTTTCACACATCGGAAAGCTTTTTGTTGGGAGCTTAGATCTTTAATTTACTGTCGCTAAAGACACCGACACGGCATCGCTTCTGGTTTCGTGATTTATGAACAGTTTATATGGGTATGAGGGAAATATTTACGTGGCGTAAAATGGAGTTAGCCGGGTAGGCCAATTATCTTTTGGGGTGTTTCTGAGTTTTGCTGGCAACTTTTGCTTGCACCGTTCAGTTGTCGGCGGAAATGAAGTGGAAATTCTAAATGCCTGCTGTCATACAAATCTCTGTACCTACAGTACGAAAAGAAACACAAACCTCAAAATAGCTCACGTAAGGCTGTTCACATGAACAAGAATTTCCGCGCTTTCTTCCTGCCTTAGAAGATATGATCAGCCAATCTGTGGACTTAAAAAAAAGGAACAGAAGACCCAGTAAAGCATATAGGATTGTACGTGTGTTCCTCTAAGGGCTTGGCTGAGCGCCATCACGGGGTGTAAGCAACATGGACCCTAGTGATTCCGGTACTACTCTGCTTCAAAGGTTTTGACTATGATTAGTCTTACGGAAAGATAAATTATCACGTTTGAAATATGACCATGCATACGTCTTTACTTATTATAACGCGGCAGTCAAAAGTCATGTTGTAGTTGACAAAACTGCCCCTCTCTCGGTTTCACGCCGACAGATTGAAGTCCCTTTGGAAACAAACCACTCAAATTTCAAAACTGAAAACACTCACTGCTACTTCTTGGGAACGCTGGAGCTGTGCCATCTGACGGCAAGATGCCACAGCTCCATCGTCACCAACAGACCACCATTTTTCGTTTACGAACTGGACACTGCAGACTGCACGCCCGCATGTACCGCCTTGAGCTGACACGTTCACCAGACTCTCCATGCGAAACATCCCCCCCCCCCCCCCCCTCGATCCCGGAACAAGAGCTATATAAGCAGGGGACCAACTGGACTGGAGTGGCAAGAATAGCCCAGAACAGAGTGCGATGGCGAAGGGTTGTCGATGGCCTATGCTCCACTTGGCCTAAGTAAGTAAGTAAGGACACAGCTTTGGGCCGAATGGAGCAATGCTAACAGAGAAACGCTGGTCACCAAAACGGATTTCCTAATTAAGACCACCGACTTTATCAAAACTACCAACCTAATCATCTGAGGCAGAGTCCAGTCAGTACTGGGAACGCAGAAGAAGAAGAAAAAGAAGAAGGAAACTCTCTTTTCTTTTTTTGGCGGTGCTACTCTCTGGAGGCGGAATTGCACCGAAAACACTCGCGTCCATGGAGACTGCATCCCGTGGTCTTCTGCAAACTATACCTCCTCGCCTCCAGCCACAGACTCTTCGTTCGCATCCCTCCCTTTCTCTTTGATGGACAGGTAGCAGGAAATACGCGAACTACATCACGTGCCTGAGGTGGGCGGTGTAGTTTCGGCGGTAATTGGTCCAAGCCTCTTTGACTCTCGACATCGCTCCCCCCCCCCATCCCCCATCTTCCTCTCCCCCTTTCCCCCGTACTCCCCACGCACACACCTCTCAGGGGCATGTGATTAACACGATTCAAACATCAGCATAACGCTCGGTCGGTAACTTGTGAGTGGTTTGTGGCGATGCTTGCGTTAAAGAAGCATGAAGAGGAGCGGAGGAGAAGGACTCTCCGAGGCTTTTTTATTGCCAATCTGAAATGGCCATTGTGTTTTTCTTTTTTTTCTTAAAAAAAAAAAGAAAAAAGAAAAAAATTATTGCGGGTACAATATACCATGGGAGTACCTTGGGGTTGATTGGCTATTTGAGGGTTTACCGTCAGTTTTCAGCACACATTAGGTGTTATGTAATTCTAAAATTTGCGGCGCTTTGACCGAGCCAAATAATTATTTGGGATAAAGCACCTATATTAATGCGATTTCAAAGACGGGGCAATACGTTAAAAAAAAAAAAAAGCACAAATATTTGGTCCTAGCCGGAATCATTGGAACTCACGACCCGAGCATTGAAAGTCCAACGGTTTACCAGCTCGGCTGTTACGGTGTAATAAGACAAACTTACTCCCCAAGGAATTTACTCCGCAGTAAAAATATCGTAAAAAAATTAGAAGCGCGATATTTTTACTCGTGGTAAATTCCTCGTAGGAGTAAGTTTGTCGTGCTGCACCGGCTGCCCTCGCTGTCTTTAGGAGGGGGAGATGTGTGTGGGGGTGGGAGGGGGGGGGGGGTTGGGGTGTGTGTGTGTGTGTGTGTGTGTGTGTGTGTGTGTGCGGGGCGGGGGGTGGGGAGTAGATTCACCATGACTCACGCAACGTGTCCTCTCCATGACCTTGACCTTGGCCTTGAACTTGCAGGCTGTGAGGACTGTCAGTACCACTTCAAGTACAGCGATGGCCTGCAGGGTACGTTCGCGTCGCCTGGCTACCCGGAAGAATACCCGCAGCAGGTCACGTGCTGTTACGTGTTTGACGCGGTCAACAACGGGGGAGTGCAGATCAAGTTTGACACCTTTAACCTGGAGGGAAAGTCCGAGTCGGAGAAAACGTGAGTAATGAAAAGACTTTCATTCCTCCCCCCCCCCCCAGCACACACACACACACACACACACACACACACACACACACACACACACACACACACACACACACACACACACACACGGCCTCAGTTTACATAATAATTATATTCTCATGGGTTTTCTTTTTGTAGAATGTTCAACCAAAGCACTGCACTCAGCATAATTATTTTCATTTGGAAAAAGGTCAAAAGGGGGGGGGGGGGGGGGTCACGAACAGGGCATCCGTGAAAGCCGATGCAAGTGGGATTGAAAGAGAGAAAGAGATAGAGGACTCGGTGGCTAATGGAAAGTCCTCTTGTGCTCGTATCAAAGAAAGCAACCCTGTATTTACAATCGACGTCGTTCAATTACGGCTTCCAGAAGAAAGAAACACAATGCGCGTTTGAAACTGAACTCTCTGCCAATCTATTCTCTCATGGCGTAGGTCGCTCTTTTTTTTTTTTTTGTCCTAATTAACTCTGCTGTCAGCTTTGCGACGAGTTCTGCCTTCGGGCGGTCGGTAGCCTAGTGGTTAAGACATTGTCACCAATGCGAGAAGTCAGGTTAGAGTCCCACTCGGGGCGAATAATTTTTCTTTCGCGTATGTGGCACCGTTCATTCGGGCCGACCGTCGGGGTTCTCTCCGGGTACTCCGGCTTCGTCCCCCTCTGCTTTGGAAATTTTCAGCCCACAAAAATCGAAAATGAATGCAGTTGTAAAAGTCTGAAATTGCTGAGCTGGCTCTTCGCAGCACGTGATTGTCATGTGTTCATGTCCAGTGTGTGTGAGAGAATGCGCGTGTTTACATGTAGTTGGTGCCAGCTCTGATTTCTCCTAATCTTGTCTTCGGCTGAGTTTTGTACAGTTAAGTCCGATTTCGTCTAGCCCTTTGGAACAAAAATTACGCTGTCAACGGAATGTGGGCGAAAGAATTCAGTCTGGAAAAAAAGAGCTTAAGCGCTTATGAAACCGGTGGCGTTTTAACTCTTTGACGACGGAGCGCAATTTCTGACACACGATTTCCTATAGGAAATCGTGTGTCAGAAATTGCGCTCCGTCGTCAAAGAGTTAAACCCTTGTTTTAGATAACAGTATAGAATTGCCTAAAAATAAACCCTAATGCAGCTGTCTGTCTGTGTATTTACTGCAAAGGCAAAGGAGCAGAAAAATGTCGCTATGTTTTTAGATTAAGATAATAACAGAGGATTTTGTTCTTTTTCTTTCTTTCTTGCTGGAAATTCGTGCTTCGACTCCCGGTGGAAATCCCGTCACGACAGCAGATTTTTTACTGGAGGGGGAAGGGGGGGGGGGTTGACCCGGGGAGAACAGCAAAGACGCAAAAACAGTCGCTTTTTTTAAGAAGAAGATAATTATGGATTTTTTTTTCTCTTTGTTTTTGTTTTTTGTTGCTGTTTTTACTGCATTTTCTTTACTTAAAGATTTTTATGCTCACAGATCGTTCTGGTTTCGTTGGTTTCGCCGTGTCTATCATCACACCATTTAGACACCTACACAGTCTGTAATGCTGGCACTGAGTCAACTGAAGCGTACTCGATGACGAGGCGACCAGACTCAGCGCTCCAGTAGTGTGACAACTGTTGTAGAATTTGAATGTTCTACCGCTCGCGCAAAGTGCAAACAACATTGTATTGCACAATGCATTGTACTGTACTAATCGTCAAGATAGAGTATTCGAGCGTACAGGCGCACTCACGAGCGAAACTGTCCCAAAACGTAAGTTGGCATAGCAAAGATGGAATTTAGCCCGTTTAAGAGAAATTCGAGTTTCCACTCCCCGGCGGAATGGCACCACCGCAGAAGATGGATTTTACTGGGAGAAGGAAGCCGGAAGGCCCGAAGAGAAACCCCCCAGTGAGCAGCCCGGTAACCAGGAAGAATCGACATCAGAGTTCAACTTGCAAGCGATCCCACGTTTTCCTCCGTGACAGCGGTGACGGCCGTTCAGTTACGCACCGGCTATTCTCGGCCATGCGACCGACTGAGGCATTTCTAGCCCTCAGGTTTTTTTTTTTCCTTTTCTTACGGATGTAGGAACTGAGGTAGTCAGTTTTTGATAAGAAAAGGTTATCGTTGCGGACATTTGGGTTAAGGTGGGTGTGGGTTCTAGGGGATGGGGAGAGTTTGCGAGTGATTTTTTCTCTCTCCCCTTTTGTTGGAGAAAGTACGAACTGTTAAACAACCTACACGGAAACCACATTAGGAAAGAAGACCCCCCCCCCCCCATCACCACCAAACTTTGCACCCCTCCCTCAACAACAACAACAACAACAACAACAACAAAAACCCCAAAACAACACCACCAAAACAAAACAAAAACCAACAACAACAACAACAAACAAACAAAACCCCAAACCACCACCACCCACGACAACACTAAGAGCAACAGCAACAATAAACACAAGCAACAAACAACCAACAAAACGAAACAGAAACAACACAAAAACAACCACAAACAACAACAACAACAACAGTGCAAACCCTGTTGAAATTACCGCCGCATCATCTCCCCGCGCCACATCCTAAACCCCATCCGTCCCCCGACAGCCGTTGAACCCCTAGAATTTCCGTGAACCTTTCAATTTCTTGAACGTAATTCGGTGACAGCGCTCTCATCAGCACCAATCAACCTCGATCTCCACCTCGGTCCTCCCCTCGACCTTCAAAAGTTTGTGCTCCGTGACAACGATGACGACGACGATGATGATTGTGACGTCGACGATGACGATAATGATTATGACGACGTCGACGGACGATGATGATGATAGTAGCTGTGTTACATTTAAAAAAAAAAAAAATCCCACAGAGAGAAATTAAAACTTGAAGTTTGCCGCCTTGAACATGAAGTGCTTGCATGTTGAGATCGAAGGTCCGCGTGAGATGTTGAAGGTGAAGCCAGAACAATTGCCCACTCTTCTCCAGGGTTTCTTGTCCCTAGTGACGTGATCTGCGAAAGCTGCGACCAGCCGTTGCCTGCTCACGAGCAATTTCCCTCCCGACATTACCGGGAGTTGCCGCCGTAATTTGCGCAGCGGGCAACCTTTGTTCGAGTCGTTACTGAGCCGTTGAGAATCCATTTTTCTATCAAGACTCATCTCCACGAACCTATCTGCCCCTTCCTTTTCCTTTCTCGCCCTTTCTATCCCCCCCCCCCCCCCAGCACTAGTCCCATCCCCACCCCTCACACCCCCTTGCCAGTCATATCCCTGCGTTGCTCCTTTGCTGTCGCCTTGATTCGAGCACAAAAAAAAAAAAAAAAAAATCCATTGAATCTTGCAACATAGGGCACACAGCATTTCCGTCCTGTTGTTAAAACATTTGACGTTTATGTGCCCTTTGACCTTCGTTTGTTCCTTTGCTTTCTCTTCAGGAACAAAACATATACATACACACACTCGCACATACTACTGGCTGCATATACACTCACATAAGTACTCATATCTGTCTAGTGCATACATACATACACACACCGGGCCTGTGTCCACACACACACACACACACACACACACACACACACACACACACACACGCACGCGCGCGCGCGCGCACACCGCATCATCTTTAGACACGCGCGTATTCAACAAGCATACCAGTACATACGTTCATACAAAGTGGCATAAGTTAGGCGTGGGTTTTGGCTCTGTAGTTTGCGCGAAATTTCCCTTTCAATCTTGTCATACGGCTAATAATAGGCGGGTAGGGGGCGGGGAGTGGGGTTGGGGGGTGGTAGTGGTGGTGGTGGTGGTGGTGGTGGGGGGGGGGGTCAACAGTATTCATTTCTGCCTTGTGTGCAGATCTCCCCTGACTTCATCAGCGCGAGTGCGGTGTAGTAGTGCTTGTCCGAATGGGAGAGAAGAAAAAAAAGTGCAACAGCGTTGCTCTCACTATCACTAATGTCCACACACCATCACCGTGCCCTCTCCCCCCCCCCACCCCTGTACCAGGGGCCCACGCTACCCTAGGCCCCTACGATGACGGCCAAGTCAGGCTAACCGAGACCGAGCCGAGATAAGTAATAGCTAAGAAGGAAAAAAAAAAAAAATAAAGTACTCGGTGACAAGGAAAGTGGACAGTTGCGAACAACTTTGAGGTCCCCGTGTTATTTCACAGCGTGCACAGAAGCGAGGAATTCTGTCAAATTCACCGGCAGAGCGAATTTTCAGCATGGCTCGGAGATTATTGTGCGTGGGAGTTATTTCCCGGTGTAGCATCCGGTCCGGTCCCCCCTCTGAAGTAGTCCCCCGGGGGACCAATTCGTGGCAAAAACTGCTCTATAATGGTCCCCCCCTTAGACATCCAGCCTCGTTTTCGACTGGTCCCCCTGGGCGATTTTGGTCCCCCCTCGCATCCAAAATAGGCCCCCTCTCGAACTGGTCCCCCTCTTTTCTAACCAATGTAGAGCTATGTCAGTATTTATTTTTAACTTTATTGTTACAAAACTTTATTGTCCCCAAAAGCACAGGGCCATAGGAACATTTTTTTTTCTTTTTTTTTCCCGATTTATGTGCTTGTTGTTATTTTTGTGTGTGTGAGATATATTTGTTTGGTTGTTGGTTCTTGTTTCTTTCAGTTGTTTTTTTGCATTGGTTCTTTTTTTTTTGTTTTTGTTTATGAGATGGTTGTACCGAATACTAAACATTATTACTAGAATTTCAAACAATAAATAAATAAGTCAATCAATATTCTCTCTCTCTCTCTCTCTCTCTCTCCCCCCCCCCCACTCTCTATCTCTCTCTCTCTAGCAAAACCTGAAATAGACATTTACGTTCTTTGACAAGAAAAACTTTATTTCAAAAGGTATGTCCAGTCAAACTGTGTCAAAGAAACAAGAAATGAAACAAGAAACAGTTAATGAATAGCAAAGAGTTGCAACAGAAATTGTTAACCAGAGCGCTGTGCACTTTATAACGCAACATAAATGTAAATTAATAAATTGTTAATCGCACATCTTGTCCTGAAATGAGCAAAATAATAACAATAGCAAAGTACAAAACAAACTTCTACCGTACTGTCTTTGCATGAAACGTCATCGAATGCATGAAAGTCCACATTTCCTGTCAATTTTTTTAAACTGGAAATAGCATTTAGAGAATAACATCAAAGACCAAGTATCTAATATTTTCTATACAACGCCATAGAAAAATATTTCTTCAAAATTAAGTAAGTGTCCATGACATGAAAACTAGTTGCCACCTTTGGCTTTCAGCGTACTTCAAGTAGACAGTCAAGACTGAGTACCAGTGTCTCAAATCATGACGCTTGAAACAACAAAAACAGCAGAAGACTAACAGTTCTGGTCTAAGGAGTGACACAAAAAACAGGAGCAAAGTGATGTCCAAGATTCATTATATAAATTGCTCTGTCTGTTTTCAATGGGGCCGATTGCCAAACTGGCCCGTATTTCAGCCACCTAGGTTGTCGGCCTGGAGCCTCTCTTGTGAACACATACACGGGCGTGTCCAAGAGGGTGGCTGCAGCAAATATCTCAACCTCGGTGGCCCAAGTACGGTCGTTTCTCATGTTTGATGTCGCGACGTAATTTTCACGTGCGCTCGTTCCGTAGAAGCGTTTGTCATTCTTTTCAATCCAATCGCAAATGATATTTCGGAATTCCTTATATTTCGACTCAGTCCCCAAAACAACAAAGCTCACAGACCGGAAAAAACAATTCCCATCTCCTTTTACGCTAACGCTATCGAGAGGTGTAGCCGTAATGTCAACTTCAACACTTTCCCTTGAGGGGTGCCGCCTGAAAAGTCTGGGGAAATTCAAACTGGAGGCCCGATCCTTTTGCCAGGCACCATCAACGGGGTGGAACTTCATTCTCAATGGCGGCTGGCAAGAGGGGTCAGCCTGTGGATGATAGGAGGGGTCAGCCTGTGGAGCATGGGAGGGGTCAGCCTGTGGATGATAGGAGGGGTCAGCCTGTGGATGATAGGAGGGGTCAGCCTGTGGAGCATGGGAGGGGTCAGCCTGTGGAGTATGGGAGGGGTCAGCCTGTGGATGATAGGAGGGGTCAGCCTGTGGAGCATGGGAGGGGTCAGCCTGTGGATGATAGGAGGGGTCAGCCTGTGGAGCATGGGAGGGGTCAGCCTGTGGATGATAGGAGGGGTCAGCCTGTGGAGCATGGGAGGGGTCAGCGTTGTCCTGTGTACGATCATGGAACAATTTGACGTTGCTGATATTGTAGAGATTCTTCAGTATTTTCCCACTTTTAGTGTTCTTCAGTTGAAGTCGACCCTTCGGCAACACACTTATGACCTCATATGGCCCGACGAATCTTGGTGCCATCTTGCCTCCCATTCTGTGTACTCGTGCAGCATTGATGATTAAGACTTTGTCTCCGATGCGGAACCCGTGGTCATATGCACGCCTGCTGTCATAGTACTCTTTCTGCTTCTTCTGCGCCCTTGAAATGTTTTCACCAATTTTGTTCTTGACTTCCTCGTGAATCCCCTTCATAGTGTCCATGATTTCTTCGTTCAGATCTTGCTCGTTGGCATCACCAGTGACGTCAAATGGTAGTTTTGCCTGCTCACCATACAATGCCAAAAAGGGTGAAAACTGTGTAGACTTGTGAACGGATGTTCGGTAGGCGAACAGGGCTGCTGGCAAGAGTTCATCCCAATCATCATTGTCTGTGATCTTTACCAAAGTGTCTTTGAGTGTCCTATTGTCCCTCTCCCGTTGGCCGTTCGTCTCAGGGTGGTAGGCCGAAGAAATGCGATGGTTGATATTGAAACGGTCGGTGAGAATATCAAGCGCAAAGTTAATGAACTCACGGCCTTGGTCAGTTATGAGGGAATCAAACGCGCCAAAGATGCAGATGGTTTCGTACATGAATCTGGCAACTTCCTCTGAACTCTTGCACGGGATGGCCTTGGCAACGGGAAACTTTGTAAAGTGGTCTGTGAGGGCAACAATGTACTGGTTACCTCTGTCAGTGACCTGCAAAGGTCCTATGATGTCCATTCCAACGAGGCTCCACTTCTTTTTGGGCACTGGGATGGGGTGAAGCGGTGCTGCTGGCTTCTTTCTGCAAGCGTTCATGTTCTGGCACACACAGCATGATCTGCAGTAGTCTTCAACCTCCTGTTTCATTCCATGCCAGAAGTAACGCTCCAAGACCTAGAGAGAAAAAAGAGTAATGAAATATTTATAAATACTATGTCTTAAAGATAACTGGTAGATAACAGTGTGTGTGTGTGTGGGGGGGGGGGGGGGGTGTGAGTGAGAGAGAGAGAGAGAGAGAGAGAGCCAGCAAAGGAAATGTCTTCAATCCGGAAAATGTCCGTTATATACCGAAGACATCGGCTATACCGGAAAATTTACGTTATATACGGAGTCATCGGATATAACGTCCACCAGGACAAAAGTGGCCGCTATATCCGATGTGTTGGTTATACCAGACATACCAGAAACACACAAAACCTCGTTCCCATTCTAAAGCCTGTTAAAACTGGGAGTACAAAAACGGGTGCTCACCTTCTTATAAGTCTTGTTCATCCCCAAATGTCCTCCGCTCACATAGTTGTCATGAAACTCTTGCAATATCTCTGGAACCTGGTTCCTCTTTGCCACGAGGATTCCGTCGTGGTAGAGCACATCCTCTCGAATTGTGTATTTTGCAGCAGTCTTTCTCAACTGTCTCTTTTTAACTTTAGTCACATCACGGTTTTCCCCTTTCGCGGTCAGAGGGTAAGTGCCATTTTTCAAATAGTTCAACACGTTGTCATACAGAGTGTCGTCCATGATGATAGTCAATGAAAAACGAAGACTGGTTGACGGAATGAATTGTCGTGTACTTATAATTATAGGCATGTTTGACACGAGTCACGTGACGTGTCAAGAAGCGTGGCGATGTTTGACACGAGTCACGTGACGTGTCAAGAAGCGTGGCGACCGTTTTCTCATCCCACAAAAAAAAAAAAAAAAAGAGAAAACAAATCTAAACTTTTAAAAGTGATTTAACTTCGTAGATTTGCCGTTCTATGTAGCCTATACTTTTGTTTTTTAGTGGCGACCGTTTTCTCATCCCACAAAAAAAAAGAGAAAATAAAAAACAAAAGTATAGGCTACATAGAACGGCAAATCTACGAAGTTAAATCACTTTTAAAAGTTTAGATTTGACACTGTAACCTTGACCCAGTTCAAGATCATCTTGAATAACATCTCTGTACAAAAATGAAAATAATTATACATATAACGAAAGAGGGGTGTGTGTGTGTGTGTGTGTGTGTGTGTGTGTGTGTGTGTGTGTGTGTGTGTGTGTGTGTGTGTGTGTGTGTGTGTGTGTGTGTTTGCGTGCGTGCGTGCGTGAGTGAGTGTGCACGCGTGCGTGAGTGCGTGCATAATGTGTGTGTGTGTGTGTGTTTGAGAGATGGGGGGAGGAGAGAAAGTGTGGGGGGCGAGAGAGAGAGAGAGAGAGAGAGAGAGAGAGAGTGAGAGAGATCCAGAGTCACGTTTTCTACTGAGTTGACACACACTATAACAATAAAGTTAAAAATAAATACTGACTACATTGGTTAGAAAAGAGGGGGACCACTTCGAGAGGGGGCCTATTTTGGATGCGAGGGGGGACCAAAATCGCCCAGGGGGACCAGTCGAAAACGAGGCTGGATGTCTAAGGGGGGACCATTATAGAGCAGTTTTTGCCACGAATTGGTCCCCCGGGGGACTACTTCAGAGGGGGGACCGGACCGGATCCTACACCGGGCTTGAAAACAAAAGCAGACGTTTTTCCCCCGGGGAATTTCGGCCACACCTGTCAACAACATCGTCTCCTCCAAAACCAGGGTGCGGTATTATTTTGTTATGCTCACAACATTATACAGCTTAGCAAGGCGTTTCCAAATAATCAAGTGCTCTTGAACATTATGCAGCGCAGGGGCGTAGAGTAGCGTGGGCCCCTGGTGCAGGGATGCTTCCCCCCCCCCCCCCCCCCCCAGTGTTTCAACTCCAGAACAACTTTAATGTAGGGAATAGAAGATGGCAGACTCAGACAACACCCACGTGTGGCATAAACACCGTGACTACCATGACACATCCCTGCCAATCGTGCCTGTTTATCAAGCCGTTTCCGAGTTGTGTATACCCAAGAATGCGCAGCGGAGGTGTATATTCTACCCAAGCATACGGAGTGATTTAGTTTACCGTTTCTCGCAGAACGCAAGACACTGTTTTAAACTCTCGGATGTCAGCTATAAAAAGAGGGAAAGGAAAAAGGGTAAAAAAGATTTTTGCATTCGTTTCCGACTGGCTAAATTTAAAATCCGTTTACGTCAGTCGAAGATCCAGAATAGATTTTTCTTGAGTGTAAACTAGAGGTGCGTTCAGGTTGCAGCATTTTACACTTTTTCCTCCCGTGTCGATGTCCCCCCCCCCCCTAAAAAAAAAATTCAATTAAGAGTCTCTTGACGTTGAAGGCACATTGAACATTTTCCAAAAATAGACCACAGGGGTTAGTTAAGGGAGGCAACCGTGCTGGACCTTTCAACAGCTTCACGCAAAAACTGAAGCAAAGTTACAGTATCCTGAAAGTATTTTTGGAAACAAAAGGGTGTCGATGTCTGTTATCTTGAAGATTTAAAAAAAAAAAAGGAGGAAGTGAGGAAAATGGTGTCTTTTAATTGACATGACGCTGGGACAGTACGTGCTTGCTGTCAGTCAATGTATGCTAGAGACGCTGTATATCTGTCGTCATTTTGAAGATTAAAATGAAAAGAGGAGTGAGTGAAGGAAATTGTGTCTTTGTCCAGCAGGGCTTCACGTCACTGAGAATTATAATAGGAAAAATAGCCTGGCTGACCGTATAAAGCATTCAGTCGTTCATACCTCCTTCGTAACTTCTGCACAATCTCGAACATTTTCTCTGCGGACGGATTCACAGAAAAGTGAAACAGTGTCGCTGTGATCTCCCTTTGGAATTCCTAGCAGACGACACCTTGTAGATCACGTACACGTCAGCAGATTTTACTAGAGAGTCTGGCGAGGTTCTACGCACCGGTTCACAGGAGAGTCGTGGTTTTCCGCCATTTTTGTGATTTTTTTTTCTTTCGTAGACGATCTGCCGACGAGGCGGATCATAAACGAGGGACATCCAGTTTGGCATGTGTTTTTGCAAGTTGAGCCATTGTCAGTTCATGCGGTATTACAGCACCTCGAGCTATGGCAGCTCACGGATTCCTTTTTTTTGTGTGTGGAGATTCAGATCTACTGGGTTTTTATCAAGTTATGTCGGCTAGCGGGACAACGCGTTTCAGTCTGTCCACTTCAGTTAACGCCGGTATAAAATTTCCGCCATAAAAATGTGTCAAAGTATTCAGGCAGCCAGACAAATTTATGCTTGAAATATCTTTCTAGTTGTTATGCCCAAGTTGACTATATGGAAACAAATCGTAACATTCACTGATGAGCATTCGTGGACCTTGTGACCTGTACCACATATGAAGCTACGATCAATTTCACTGACTAAGTTTCGCACGAACAGTGTTTCGCATGGTGTTCTCCCAAAACAGCGTGTGATGTTTGAAATATCAAGAGTTACCCACATTCTTTGTAAATTCTGGATGTACAGTATTCCCCACGGCCGTTCGAGAATAGGATCGTTATTTCTGTATTACTTCTCGAAAGTGTTTTTCAAACGAAAAACAGATGCACGAACACAGAGGTTGTTGCGACTGATCTGAGTGTAAGGATAAACAGGTGTTTTGACTGTATAGTCTATACGTTGACCACGTAAAGTTTTTGTGTGGGGGCCTTCTTTCTTTCCGACGGGCACACGGGGAGCCGGGGTAGCCGAATGGTAGAGCGTTGGACTTCTAATGCTTGGGTTGTGAGTTCGTATCCCGGCTGGGGCCAAATATTTGTGCTGGATTTTTCATCGTTGCCCCGTCTTTGATATCACCCGTATGTGGTGGAAAAGGATGTTAAACCCCCAAACACCCACCCACCCACCCGACGGGCACGTGTTTGTGAACCGTTCGAGAATACGTGAGTGGAGTATACGGCATTTGTCTTAAACTGAATACTGCCTACGGTGGAGTAGAGATAATAGGACATATCTCTGCCTTGGTAAGAAAGAAATCGTAATTGAAAATGAATCGTTCGTTGACAGATGTCCAACGCGGCTATGAAGCCCAGCATTAGCAATCTCAGATGCCCAGCAGAAAACTTTCTACCAGTTTCTAAAGAAGAGAAGAAATTATAGCGCTGCTTGAACGTACCTCAGCCAAGAGTGTTTCCTCATCCTCTGAGGAGGTGGCTGCTTAACCTCGTCAGCCTCGCCCGCTGACGCGCGACGTCTCATAAAATTTTCAGACCTCGAGATGAGGTCCAATCTGGACGGGTGTGATTCGTGCGTCTGACTTTGGCCAGACCGCCGAGATGAGACAGGACTGATTTCTGGAATCCCCCCATGGTCTCTCTGTCTGTGCCGTCACTTGTTTTCCCTTCATTTGCGCCACAGTCACGGAGAGGTGTTTGAAGACGGTGAAGCGTGTCTTTCTTGTCATACTCAACGTTAGCTGAAAAGAGGTTGACGTGCCAGATGACGTTGCACCGGGGAGGGGATACCGTCAGGGAACAACACCAACAAGGTTGGGTGGGTGTTTAGGAGTTTAACGTCCTTTTCCACCACGTAAGGATGATATGAAAGACGGGGCAACGAGAAAAAGGCCAGAACAAATATTTGGCCCCAGCCGGGACTCGTACTCAAGTCACAACCTGAGCATTGAGATTCCAACTCTCTATCGTTCGGCTATCCCGGCTCTCCAACAACAACGACAACAACAACAACAGCAACAACAACAACAAAACCGCGCGCGCGCACACACACACACACACACACACACACACACACACACACACACACACACACACACACACACACACACACACAGAGTTTGTTTCAATCAAAGGCTTTTACCGTGTTAGTGTTTTGTAAATTTCTGCTCGATTTTGCGCAGTGTCAGCCTGTATACTGGTCGCATATGTATGCCCGTATTGGGGAAATGAAGGGGGGGGGGGGAGGGGGGCACAGGATCCGTCTCTGCCTTCTGTGTGCAAATCTCCCCTGAATTCATCAGCAAGAGGGCGCTGTAGTAGCGCTTGTCCGAGTCGGAGAGACGAATCGGGGTCGCACCTTTCGAGGGGGTCGGGCAGGAAATAAGCGCCCGAATCCAGGAAATTGTCCGAGTCGCCTGGGCGCTGGGCACACACTAGGGGAAACATGGCAGCCTCGCAGACAATGCGCCAGCCGCAGCCAAGGAGACCGAAATCTTTCAGAGACAATAACAAATACAAGGGAGAGATGCCTGTCATCTCCTCCTACCACCTAACGCCAGAAGGTCCTGACCACTATTACCAGAGTGACGGATCTGCTCTTTTGTGATGAGATCCCAGAAGCTGTCTTGGCGACTCGTTCCTTAGAGAATTCGTTCTTAGACGTGGCTGAACTACCCAACACTACCAAAAAAAAACAAAAAAAAAAAACAAACCCAACAACAACAGCAGCAACAGCAACAACAACAACAAAACCACCAACTACTCTTAGTTTTAGCAGATCTCTCCCCCACCCCCTTCCCCATTCAAATTCATGATAGAGCGTTGGATTCTCAACGCACGGGTCTTGAGTTCGAATCCCGGCTGAGGCCAAATATTTGCACTGGCCTTTTTCTCTTTGCCCCGTCTTTGATATCACCCTTACGTGGTGGAAAAGGACGTTAAACTCCCAAATACCCACCTCAACCACCCCATTCAAATTCAGATTTAAAAATACTGTATTGTTCGTTAAATAACAGTTATAAAATGGAAAGTCGTCTTTGGGCTCGCAGCTCGAAACGAAATAAGATATTTTTAATAAAAATTCTAAGCCAATAAAAACAACATAAAATTTGCTTTGGCATGTGCAATCCCTTAACAAAACCCACAATAATACAGCGCCCATCTGCTTTATCCGAAAGCGTCATAGGAAACAGCGTTATCGATTTTGTATTACGTGCCTGTATTTTACTACCCATGGTTCAACCAGGAAGACAGGTATAGAAAAAAACCAACAAAAAAAAACACCCCACGTAAAAAGAAAACCACACACAAAAACACCCCACATATCTCGCCTGTTGTTCATCAAAATTGTCTCCTGGTGGTCGGCAACAATGTTGATGTCTGCACAGTTTGAAGTACGCTTCGCAGATTTCCATCCATTCCAACATGAGTTTATGTCCAGTACGGCTGTGCCAGGGCAACACTTTAGATTAACTCCTACGCGACAATGCTTTCCGTTTATTATTTTCCTCTGAAGAGCGGTCGCTTTTATTGGGTCGTATTCGAGAAACAGGGCAAAAAGATTCTCTCTCTCTCTCTCTCTCTCTCTCCGATACTTTTACTCCCGAAACGGCTTGAAGTGCTTGTGATGCGCAGAACGTAATCCGGTCGATCGCGCCTTTAATCTGGTGCAGCACGGCAGAAATCACTCCCACGAGACCGCAACTTTGAAGCGTGTCTTGTCCTTGTGCTGGCTCTGTTTACCGGTCGATCAGTCTGCGTCGCAAAACGACGTGTCGATGGGAATGAACGACATTAGAAGCTGCTGAGAAGGGAAATTTACAGTGTCAAGAATCGAGATGTCGATATTGAACTTGACACCATGCTTTTTTTTGAATGGTTGATTGAATTTCTATACATAGTATTTCAGTTCAGATCGCTTCAGTTCAAATCGTTTATGCTGTCAGGGACTGCTCAAAATGACGGAAGGACAGTGTTGCAATTTTGTACTTGATGCGGTACACAACGGGCAGCCAGTGCAGTTCCCTTAACAGGGGTGCATTTCAGCTAAGACCGCTTCAGGTCAAATTCTTTATGGTGTCAAAACGTATGGCAGATTTATTTTTAGGGCTAGGTTTACGTAGGTACATTCTACAGAAGAGCCAACACAATGTACAATACTCGTTTGAAAAATGTCAATTCTTGCCTATGTGGACATTTTCTTCTGCTCATGCATCCATTGGACCCATCTAGGATCTCCCATGAAATAACGTTTTGTTTTCATCTAGGATTTGCCGTGAAATATTCATAACAGCAGTCATTTGAATGAATGACCCTTTCTCATCACGAATGCAGTTTCAGTATCTTCTCCATATCCCCCCCCCCCCCCCCCCCGCAAAAAAAAGTTTTCCCCTACAATCCATGCGCTCGATTGCACACTGTACGTATGTGGACGACTGCACTCCGTCCCAGAAGAAAGGAAATGGGTTTTGCTACAAAAGAAACTGTATCTCTGGAGAAATCAAACGAGTATTTCCAGTCCGTCAGGAGGCTCCTCGTCTCAAGAGATAAATTGAGTTGAGTGTTTCCAGTATCGACTGATGCAGAGCAAGTCATGCACATCGGAAGAAACTGAACGAGTAGAGTAGTTTCCAATCTCATTTCAAAAGAGTTTTCTTTTCTTTTTCGCAGACAAAATATAGATATTGTATATGGAGCCCTTTCCAGTCTGTACGTAACCAGTAGAAGTTGTCCATGTAAATAGTTTCTTTTTCTCTCAGACGAAGTTTAAATACTGTGCTTGGAACTTTTTTTTTAGTCTCAACATAACCAGTTGAAAAGGATCTATATAAATAGAGTATTTTTTTTTCTCTCTCTTTCCATTCTTTTTCCTGTTCCCTTTATTTTTCTCGACGTCCTTATATTTCAGTTCAATTTTTTTTCACGCCAACTTCTCCGCCATGCTTTTATGTAAACTGGTTCAGATGAGCACGTACATAAGTTTTTACTTGTTGTGCTCTATAACAACGCTTTTTTAATTCTGTTTGTTGTTGTTGTTGTTGTTTTAAACAAAGAAACAAATCGAAGAAACATACATTGATACAACTACATCTTTCAAAAAAGTAAGAAGAAGAAAACAACATTGATACACTTACGCCTTTTAAGAACATCTTTCAACCAACCCCTACATTTATACACTAGAAAATAGAGGGTGTTTTTTTTAAATTCTCAGACGAAATATAGACTGTACGTGGGGTCCTTCCCAGTCTCTAATTAATCAGTAGAAAAGGGTCTCTATAAATAATTTTTTTTCTTATTCTCAGACGAAATATAAATACTATATGTAGAACCTTTTTCAGTCTCTACATAACCTATAGAAAAGGATGTATTTAAACAATTTTTTTTCTTATTTTTCGGACAAAATATAAATACTTTCGGTGGAGGCCTTTCAGTTTCTACGTAAAAACGGTAGAAAGGGATCCCTATAAATAGAGTTTTTCCCCTTATGCGAAAAATGAATACACGTGGAACCCATTACAGCCCATACGTAAAACCGGTAGAAAGGGATAGATGCAGACATCTGGGGCCACGTTTAGCCGACACTATTTCCCGCGCTACAGGCGCTGCACGACCGTTCATCGGAGAGATAGATGCTTCTCTGTCACCCCAAACCACGCAGGCTGCGCTTGGAAAAAAAAAAGAAAAGAAAACAAAACAAAACAAAGAAAACATGGCTGCAGGTAACAGCGAGAAAGAGTGAACACATTTTATCTTCTGTTTATGACGTTGTCTTGTAAAACTGTCAGAACTGAACTAAAATTAATGTTGACCAATACATTTCACGCACGCGCACACACACACACACACACACACACACACACACACACACACACACACACACACACACACACACACACACACAGTGGGATATCCACCGCACTACAGGCGCGTAGGAAGATGCTGAGAGGAAGGGGGACCCACTCAGTCGGGTGAGCCATACGGCCGGGGTGAAGAGGGGGGGGGGGGTGTTTGGTTGTGTGTGTGTGTGTGTGTGTGTGTGTGTGTGTGTGTGTGTGTGTGTGTGTGTGTGTGTGTGTGTGTGTGTGTGTGTGTGTGTGTGTGTTTTGACTGCCAAGGATTGTGTCCTGCGACAGCAGAGCAGAGGGGGCCCCACCACTGGTGGGCCCCCTCTCCTCTTATCAAAAGCAAGGGGGGCCCAAAGATATTCGGGTCCCCCTTCCAAAAATCGAACGGGGGCCTGGGCCCCCAGGGCCCCCGTGGTTCCTACGCCCCTGCACTACAATTTCCCTTCGGGCGCTTTGAAGATTTCATTGAATTTAATTATTGAAATGAATTGAATTGTCCTTGGCAAGTAAGTACTACGGGGGTCAAAATCAAGAAGGTCCAAAACTTAAGTATACTCCCGCTGTCTCGCTCTCTCCCTCTCTGTCTGTCTCTGTCACTCTGTCTCTGTCACTGTGTCTGTCTCTCAATGTCTCTGTCTGTCTGTCTGTCTGTCTGTCTGTCTGTCTGTCTGTCTGTCTGTCTGTCTCTCTCTCTCTCTCTCTCTCTCACACACACACACACACACACACACACACACACACACACACACACACACACACACACACACACACACACACACACACACACACACACACACACACACACACACACACACACACACACACACACACACAGAGGCAGAGAGAGAGAGAGAGGCAGACAGAGAGAGTCGGGTGTTTTCTCTGTTCCTTGAGTGGTTAAAATGGAAACAGAATTCCCTATTTGCCCTAATGCTGTGCTTTGTTGCTGATCACTTCCTTGCTGATCAGTCATTTTCTGACAGGTCACTCTGATGCAACACGCATCCCTACTGTTACTCCCTAGTGGTGCAGCAGCTGCAGTGGCAGATGCCAGTATTTTTAGCTGATGATGATGATTGGCCACTTTTTTAGGACGCAGTAAAAGCTTCTATGCATTGACTTGCTCACGGCAACTTTCTTGGGGGGGGGGGGGGAGAAGGGGGGGGGGGAGAGAAAGAGAAATCACCAAAACTAAAATGAAAAGAAAAGAAAAACTGAGAGAAGAAGAGAGATGTGCCCTATTGACGCATATTACTTGTACTGGTTGCAGTTTATATTTAATAATAATAATAATAATAATGAGTATCGTAAAGGCGCTTTACCCAGTTTCATGAATCGGCTCAAAGCGCCGCGAACTGAGCCCAACACGCACGCTCACGTGAATCACACGCATTCTCTCACACACTGGACATCTCACACACTGGACATAAACACATTACAATCACGTGGTGCGAAGGATCAGCTCAGCTATTCAAATTTCGGAATTTAGAATTGCATTTATTTTCCAAACTTGGTTGGCTGAACATTTCCAAAGCAGAGGGGGAGGAAGCCGGAGTACCCGGAGAGAACCCCCGACGATCGGCCCGAATGAGCGGTGCCACATACGAGAAGGAAAAATTCTTTGCCCCGAGTGGGACTCGAACCCCTGACCTCTCACATTGGTGACAAGTCTCTTAACCACTAGACCACCGACCGCCCCGGTCTAGATTTGAAGGATGGGTGGGTGTTTGGGGGGGGGGGGGGGGGTAACTCTTAATAGCTCATGTACAAATCGCAATTTTACTTGAAATCTTCCGATCACTCGGAGCCAGTTCAAGCCACTATTATGCAATCTCAGTGCCGCGATCTCAGGCTAGCGGGGAAGGTGCACCCCTCGCGCAATAGTATTTTGAAGTGACTACTACTGGTGTGCAGTGGTTTGTTCTTTTTATCACGTAGTGGTCAGGGAGTGGTCAGGTTTGGGTTCTTAAGACTTAACATCCTTTTCCACTACATATGGGGGATATTTTCGCGGCAACGAGAAAAAAAGGCCAAGGCAAATAATTATTTGGCCCCAGCCGGGAATGGAACTCACGACCCGAGCATTGCAAGTCCAACGCTCTACCGTTCGACTGTCCCGGCTGTCCTTAGATTTAATAATAATAATAATAATAATAATAATAATAATAATAATAATAATAATAGGTATTTAAGGGACGCCCTCCCTCCCGCAGGAGCTCAGGGTGCCCTACAGCTGACACGCCCCCACTCAAACAGAAACACATGCAACATTCCTCCACACATAGATTTAACTTGACTACAAACACATAATGTGATGCTGCACGACCTCCTCTGCCCCGGCACACACACACACACACACGCACGCACGCACACGCACGCACGCACGCACGCACGCGCGCGCGCGCGACCAGCAAGATGATGATGTGGCAACAGCTATTGGTTGAGATTTGAAGGTCTTCTGTAGCTGATGGTATTTGGGGTGTGCGTTTTGACTTGTGGGTGTGTTTTTGTGTGCTAATCCCTCGTGTGTGTGGGTGTGTTTCTCTTGATGGTGTTTTCGGTTCTAATCCCTCGTGTGTGTGGGTGTGTTTCTCTTTTTGGTGTGTTCTCGTGTGCTAATCCCGAGGTCATGTGTGTGGGTGTTTTTCTCTTCAACACACACAGAACAAACAGAACACGCACGCTCACATGAATCACACGCGTTCTCTTACACATAAGACTGACATCAGCACACTATAATCGTGCGGTGCGATGCAAAGGGTCAGTTCAGTTATGTAAGTTTCAGACTTTAAAATTGAATTTATTTTGAAATTTTGTGCGCTGAAAATATACAAAGCAGAGGTGGACGATCGGCCCGAATGAACGGCGACACATACCAGACAGAAAACAGTTCTTTGCCCAAAGTGGGACTCGAACCTGACTTCTCGCGCTGGTGGCAGAGTCTTAACCACTAGACTACCGACCATTATGTGGCCCATTCTTTCACCATTATTTTACCAGATTACCATACCTCTTTCGACTCTTTTGCAGGTGCCTGTATGACTATATCGACGTCTACACAATGGACAAACAAGGCTACAAGACTGTGATGGGCCGATACTGTGGCTCTGACGTCCCCGGGACAATCACGTCTCCCCAGTCACGACTTCTGATCGAGTTTGTGTCCGACTACACCAAGCCGTCCACCGGTTTCCACGGGCGCTACAGCTTTCTCGATGACAGTCAGTGTAGAAAACTCTTACATATAACTGATTGCCGACCTTGACCGCGCGCCGTGGAATTCCCGCGTGACCCAGGCGTAACCCTTGCCAACTAGGCGATTTTAGCAATTTTTCGAATTTTTTTTTAAAAGGTCTTCCTCAGATGTTTCGTAATCCGGATTGGTATGGTTTGAAAAGATAATTTTAAGCACTTTTGTTGAAAAATATTTTTGTTTGGAAAAATTGGGCATAGCGGCCACAGTGAGAACGGAGATAACATAGGTTGTGGAAAACTGAATGTTGCGGCAAGCCGGCTGTCCAACACTTGAACATTTTGCTGAAACACAACAACGCAGCTGTATTTTCTTGAAAATGGGAAAAACAGAAAACACCCCAATACAGAGAAAGTCACCTAAAAGCGTAGGGCCATTCCTAGAATGTCAGGAATCCAAAGACAGAACTGTCACCTGCGAAAAAGGGCATAAGCACCGTGGATTTGACATCCGCTTAAACTCTTTTTCCAGGTGACGGTAGAGAAGTGGAACAGCAGAATATCTCTGTGATGGATCATTGGCAGAAGTTTCTATAGTAAGCCCCCAAGGCAAGACTACATTCTTGTATCGGAAGTTTCATGTTTCGGCCTGTGAACTGATCAATACAACCAATATGCTGGCCATCGCTCTTGGCCGTCACTTCACTAACTGTTTCTACCAACAGCCGTCTACCAACAGCCGTCTGTCTGGTGATAACATCTGGTGTCCGCTGCTATCAGTGCTGTGTTAGTTTTAGGGGTTTCTTTCATGTTTGCATGGAGGCTGGCATCTGGTATTACGTGCTGGCATCTGGTATTATGTGCTGGCATCTGATATTACGTACTTGAAAAGTCGGGAGTAAACACCTTTACATTTAAAGTTAGTAAGTTCATACATCGGCTCTTCAGCTTTGAAGGGATGTGTGTGTGGGGGGGGGGGGGGGGGGGGAGGAGGGGAGTGGAAGTGAGGGGTCGGTGGGTGGTGTGAATGTACAGGCGAATATCACTGGAACAAATCAGTCTGACCGCTTAAAGCGGCACCTGGCAGGATGAGCAACTTCTACCGTGTCAAAAACATGTTTTGCGCAGATGCTTCTACCAATGAGCCAGTGGTCCTCTCAAAGTATAGTTAAGAGCTTTGTAAATTTGTAATATCGCCAGCGACGACGTGCGAGTTGCACTGAGACGGCCACTTGGCCTTAGCCAAAGTCTGTTTCATACAAACGCGTCACTTCACTTGCAAGTGAAGTGGGCGACAGGCGCATGTTTTAGCTCACGTTTTAGCTCGTATCTTAGCAACGACAGCCCCTAAGTGGTACATATTTTGCACACATCTAAATGGTGTCATGTACCGGCCCCCGTACTGTAGTGGTTAGCACTTCGGATCATGGACCGGGAGACCCGGGTTCGAGTCCCAGCCGAGGCAAGCGGGATTTTTCCTGCCTAGGTCGGCTCCTACCCAGAGCGGGTGTGCTATGGGCCCGATGGGAAGGCTGTTGCCACACAGCCGAGTTTCACCCACTTCACGGTTGCGACTTTGGGGGTGCTTCCCTAGGTATGACACGTCTTATGATGTGGATGATTACTCGGCCGGCACCGCAGGTGCCGCAGTTCCCTGGCCTGGTTAATGCGTGGACAGGAAGCGTGGAATGCGACCCTGTCCCGCAGTCCCAAACCACATGGCCCTCCATAGCATCATACTATCATCCTCATCTCCATCATCATGCATAATAAAAATTGTCCCAGCTTCCGAGTCCTCCGTGGATTCCACCCATGACCTGGGGGGAACACCACTGGAGCTGAGAAAGAGTTGGGGCAGCAAAAAAAAAAAAAAAAAAAAAAATGGTGTCATGTTCTTGTCACTGTTCTAAGTCTAGGTCTGTCTGTGAGCCTAAAAGACCTGCAGCATGTATCTTTAATTATTCATTTAGCATGTTTCCTGAATGACAAATAAAACTTGCTGAACGATATTTTGACTATTCTATCTTTGTGAGTTTCTTGTGATAGTCTAATTGATCTAAAACAATATAATATTGTTACCTAAAGAAGTAGTTGTCACAATAGTTTCGTATTTATATCGCAGTGGCAGTCACCGAGATCGATAGGCCATCGTATCAGCGGCCGTTCTTGAATGGGAATCTGTTAACCTATACAGCTTTGCTTTTCTTGTTGCCATATCTGTCCTTGACGAATCTGAAGATGGCTGGATTTCAACATCTTGAATTTTTTATTTTATTTCCATGCAGACTGGCAGCCATTCGACCACGACGGATCGCTGTGTGGTCATGGGATTCGCGAGGGCTCAGGGGGCGTGATCGAGTCTCCAAACTACCCGAAACCGTTTGAACCCAGATATACCTGCTCTTGGCTGATCAAGGTTCGGGATGACGAACAGATCCTGCTGGTTGTGGATGACCTGGACATCGGCACCAGCTGTACGTTGAATGCTATCAGAATCACGGATTCAGTTGTCTGTTTTATGGTCGTACATTTATGAGTCGTACATTTTACATTTTGGAAAGGGTTATGACTCATTTGGCGTTTGAAAGAATACCTTCTGTAATATCACCCTAAAGTAGTGGAAAATGACGTTGCCACCATCTCCCGCCCCCACGACCCCGCACCGCCAACCCACCTCTCCAAACAACAACAATAACAACACCCCAAACCAACAATAACTTGAACAACAACCGCAACAACACCATTAACAAAAAAATCTTCGACACAGGAGGTTTTCAAAAAAAAAAAAAAAAAAGAAGAAGAAGAAGAAGAAGAGGGTGGGTGGGGTGGGTGTTTGGGGGTTTAACGTCCTTTTCCACCACATAGGGTGATATCAAAGACGGGGCAACGATGAAAAAGCCAGTACAAATATTTGGCCCCAGCCGGGATCGAACTCACGACCCGAGCATCAACGCTCTACCATTCGACCACCCCGGCCCCCCAGAAGAAGAAGAAGAAGAGATTAATGACTGAATTATATCTTCAGAATGCATGGACTATTTTCTCATGTTTTGTTGTTGTTGTTTTTGTTGCGCTTATACCACATACGTTGTTGAACCGCTGTCTCTGTTTAGCTTTCATTGGAAGAGAAGTTCCCAATGATTAGTAAAGCTATCATTACATGCCATTTGTGTTTCATCCACAGCACATTGTGCCGGAGGCAGCGCATCACTGCAGATCTATGATGGATACGCGACCAACAACACAATGCCGAAGGAGAAACTGTGCGGACAGATGCACTCCGTTGCCTCCTTGCGCAGGATACAATCAACTTCCACAGCTTCCCGGGTAGTCATAAGGTGAGCTGACAGTTTCCCCGGGGGACCAGGGTAGCGGGGAAAGGTCAGAGGCTGTTTACACTACAACCCGGGTTTACCTCGACGCGGGCTGGACTCGGGTCAATGGCGTGTACTCTACATTCTCTGCAAGTCTAACTCTGACAATGACGTAGAAAACTTACGTCATGCCCGCCGTCATGCCTTGACTAAAGCTAGTAGCACTCTCTGGGGCACAGAGTCTTTCAGTGGAAAGAACCTCTGTGCACGGTGGGGAAATGGCGCTCACTGCGCTATCGTGACGGGCCTAAATTGTCTCGGTGCTCTCAAACACAAGGTCGCGCACTATGTCATCCTTGACCCGCAGCATGTATTCATTTTGTCGTGGCAGCTTTGTGCTCTGCCACGGAAAATGCGTGCTTGTTGCGGCAAGGGAGACAACTCATGCAGGCAATAATCTCGAAACAGGCTGAGAATGTACTGTGCTGGTGAATGCGACAGTTTTCACCGCTTCTGTGCACACTGTGAAATAGCACGGGGACCTCAGCGTTGTTCGCAACCGTCCACTTTCCATGTCACCGAGTATTGTTTTTTTTCCCTTCTTTGGTATCACTTTGCTCGGCTCGGCTCGGTCTCGGTCAGCCCGGTGTGGACGTCGTCGCAGGGACCTAGAGAAGCGACGGTCCCGGAACAGGGTTGAGTCTCAGTACGTATGGCAGGCATACAACAGCGCGTGGAAAACTTTTCATCGAATGTGCTTCATCTTTGCATCAGAATCAGACACTTGGGTCACAGTATAGCATCTGAAACCATAGTGATGACTCTGGCCGGCGTACAAGTTGTTCTAGAAGTGTACCGCGTACTGAGCAGACGACGTTATTTGGTTGCGGGCTGAGGACCAGATAGACGGCGCTGATTGGTGGCTATATTTAGAGGACTTGTCGAGTCCCAGTCTGTTCACGAATGGACCGTAGGCTCACAGAAAGGTGTACTCCTCTAACAGTAGGAGCCACAAAGTCACGCGAAACGGTCGCGTTGGCCCAATGAATCATCCTTCTATCTGACAAACAGCCTCAGAGCGTCGAAGGTGGCAGTTTTTCATCTCAGCGGCGTTCCGAACATCGAGGCTTTAATTTAGCTCTAAGCTGGAAGTGCCCTGGCGAAATTGGTGATGGGGAGTTCATCTCCCGTGTTACACCGGGAAACGCCAGCGGCGCCGAAGAGCACGCGTCGATGGGAGAGGGTAACGTGTTTAATGTTAGCATGGCAACAGGGGAATGTTTTCATCATCCCCAGTGCCACGCCGTTTCCTTTGAAGTGACTGAACAGTGATGTATTGTTCTGTGAGGCACGCTGGGGGTGGGGAGGGGGTTATAGCTCGGGGGTTGTTTACATGTCGGATTCTAATCATGGGCGAAGCGTGTTTGTTGTACTCTACCGGCCGAGATCTGTCGGTTCAGAAGTGACTTCTTCATCTTGTCCGTACGTGGTGGAAAAGGACGTTAAACCCCCCAAACACCCACCCACCCTCTTCATCTTGTCCCATGAAGGTGCAGCGTCTCCTGCATGTCCTAGGTTGATTTTGCCCCGTAGACCAGTTTGCGTCCTTTGTCCAACGTTAAATTTTTGTGGTTTTTTTTTTTCATGTAGTACAGGCACACTCAGCCGCGAATTAGTCTTTGTGGCTAGCACGGCTTTAAGCCCTAAAAACTCACTCACTCACTCTTCATCTTGTCCAGACAGTTCATCGATGGTGTGGGGACCTGGCGTAGCCGTATGGTAGAGCACGCTTACAAAATAGCACATTATGAGGCACCCAAAACGTACGTCCCCTGTCACTCGCTGTTCTCAAATTTGTGGGTCAGTTTAAAGAGTTTTGTGCGTACAAATAACGGCGCACGCTTGTGCGTAATCGGGAACACTGGTTTATTAGTGTTGCTGTTTTGTTTTGTTTACACATAGGTTCATCGCAGGAATGGAAAACAACGCGCAAAGTCGGGGCTTCCGGCTGATATGGACTGCTGTTCAGCTGCCTGCCCAAGGTAACTCTACCCATCGCCCAAACACACACACACACACACACACACACACACACACACACACACACACACACACACACACACACACACACACGCCCACCCCTCTACACCCCCCCCCTTCCAAAAAAACAAACAAACAAAAACAATGTGGACAGAAAAAGGACAAAAAGATTGTGTGTGTAATCGAAGGCGTAGGGATTTTTTTTTTTAATTCTAAACAAAAAAAAAATCTAGTTTCCCCGGAATTTTCTTCGGTGGCGTTATTGGAAAGTACTGGAAAGTCAATATTGTAATCATAATAATGAATATTTATATAGCACTTATACTCAAGGAGCTCTAAGCGCTCTAAGTTAAGAAAAATAAGGTAAAATAAAATGAAAACAAAATTGCACGAAAATGTCAGAGAGAACAATAAAAGACACAGCTGCTGTGTGACGCGCGCGCGCGCGCGCACACGCACGCACGCACGCACGCACGCACGCACGCACGCACGCACGCACGCACGCACACACACACACACACACACACAACACACACACACACACACACACACACAAACACACACACACACAAACACACACACACACGCACGCGCACGCGCGCGCGCGCGCGGAGTTCTGTCAGTCCCTCATTACTGCTGCTGGGCGGAGAACAAGTGTGCTTTGACTGCTGTTTGAAAGGTGGGGACTGAATCTATATGCCATACGTTTTTTGGAACACTCTTCCAAAGGGTGGGTCCTTGGTGCGAAAACGACCACTGCCCGTATGTGTTTGTTGTAACACATTGTCTTTCACATTTACCCTTTTCTCCTGGAGCTCCTTGTTTTTTAATGCGTGGTGCAAAAGGACGTTAAACTCCTAAACACCCACCCACCCACCCTCCTTGTTTTTAATATTCGGAGCTGATTCATCGAGCAAGACCACCTGAGACGTTTGATAAATAAAAACTCAAATCTGAGGCACGAAACGAAAGCCTAGAGATTCAGCGATCACAAAATCGCCGTTATTTCATGCTCGAACCGGGGAGGGGATGGGGGGGATACCATTCCTGCTTCTGCTGATCTGCCAAACAATGAAATGCGGTATAGCTGTTCGGCTCAGGTCGTGGGTACACAAAGTGTTGCGTTCTTGAAAATCACAAGAAAACAAAATCATATTTCATAGCAGAGTTCGGGGAAAAAAACACCAAAAACAATGCAAGTTGAGTGCTGATACCTTGACTGTGTTTTTCTATTTCGTGTTTTGATGTGATATCTGATATGTATATGTGTGCTACTTGTGTTACTGATCTTATAACTTGTTTTAGGAAGGGTGTGTGTGTGTGTGTGTGTGTGTGTGTGTGTGTGTGTGTGTGTGTGTGTGTGTGTGTGTGTGTGTGTGTGTGTGTGTGTGTGTGTGTGTGTGTGTGTGTGTGTGTGTGAGAGAGAGAGAGAGAGAGAGAGAGAGAGAGAGAGAGTGAGTTTATTTTAGACTTGAGGAGGAAGTCAGATTTTTCCCCGTATAACTGCTGAAGAGAATAAACAGATGTCATCTCTTCTCGTCTGGTCTCCTCTCGTCTCAGTCTCGTCTCGTCTCGTCTCGTCTGTTCTCGTCTCGTCTCGTCTCGTCTCGTCCCCGTCCGGGTCTGGGTCTCGTCTCGTCTCGCCTCGTCTCGTCTCAACGCAGAGGACGAGCGGTTCTAGGGTCAGAATTACAGTTCTACACTCGTCCAGTGTTTATGTTTCAGGATCAGGATGTCCCGAGTTTCAGTGTGAAGGGGGCAGGTATTGCGTGGAGGGAGTTATATGTGACCGCCTGCCCAAATACTGTATCCACGATGACTTACGGTGTGACGGCATCACCAACTGCGGTCAGCATGACGACAGCGACGAGCGCAGATGTGAGTTTCCGGGTCTCCATGATGAACACTACTACTACCAGTACTACTACTACTACAGCTACTACTACGTACTACAACTGCAGCTATTACTAAGGAATAATAATAATAATTGTAATAATAATAATAATAAGGATAATAACTGTTGTTCCGGTTACTCGACCATACTCTCCCCCCCCCCCCCACACACACACACAACAACAGCACACTGATTTGCCGTTGAACTATACTCTTTCAAACACCAGTGTCAATGAACTGCGACAAACAGTTCTTTTTTTCTTCTTTTTTTTTGAATGAGATGTTATATGTGACATACAGGAATTTTTATGCTTTTATGCTTATATTTACAATGACACCGCAAAGATTTCACCCAAGAAATAAATATTCATTGAATTGAATTGAATCGACACACATTTGAACCACTGCCTCTTTTTCCACTGCACTCCAGGTCCACGTGAGCTTCTCATCATGACAGCCCTGATCGCCATCCCCAGTCTGGCCGTCGTCTCGCTCGTCGTCGTCGTCATCTACTGCTACCGCACCAAGCGGGTCAAGAAATCCACGTCACAGGACCAGCCGCTGACGTCAGGGCATCGTCACGGCTCTTCCAACCAGTCGTTCAACTCCCACCGCAGCTACCAGCAGTGCATGATGCACACCAGTTTCATAGACGGCGGGGCTGGGGCTGCGCCTGGCGGCAATGGAGCTTGTAGTAGTGGTAGTGGTGCTGCTGCTGGTGGGGTTGGTGGCGCAGGACCTGTTGCCGGGGCTGCGGGGGTTGGGGGGAGGCTGCCTGGAATGGAGGAGATGCCATTGCCCGGGATTATAGACGATCAGCAGCTACAGATCCCTATTCCGAAACCTCCTGATCCCAACTACCGGACTCACCAGAAACGCGCATCCTACCATATGATGAAGGAGAATTTCGAGGACGGGAATATGATCATTGCTGAGATCTAGCAGGTTAAAACCCACCACTGTCTTTATTAAAAGAAAAAAAAATAAATATAAAGCTAAAAATGGAAGGAAGGTCATCGACAGCATTTCCTATGATCGAAGAAACCTGCATCATCGTTTAACAAAGCGGGCCAGGAGACAACCTATTGCTAACATTTCAGCGGAAAGACGAAAAGGAGCCGAGAGAAAGAAAGAGAGAGAGAGAGAGAGAGAGAGAGAGGAAAAAAGCTGTTGCTGATATTCAGCAAAGAGACATCCGTGAACATATTCACATCTGTGAACTGCTCAGGTGGACATGTCATAATAACAATAATGATAATAATTATAATAACTGAGTATTGTGTAGGCGATGTACCCAGTTTCTTGAATCGGCTCAAAGCGCCGCGAGCTGAAACCAGCACGCACGCCCACGTGAATCAAACGCATTCTCTCACACACTGGACATGACCACATTACACTCACGTGGTGCGAAGGGTCAGCTCAGCTATTTAAGTTCCGGAATTTAAAATTGCATACATTTTCAGGTTTGTGGGCTGAACATTTCCAAAGCAGAGGGGAAGGAAACCGGAGTGCCCGGGGTCCCCCCCCCCTCCCCCTTGACGATCGGCCCTAATGAACTTCATCACCAGTGCCAGGAAGCTGGGCAGGGTAGTATGATAGAGTATCATAAAAGAGCTACAGTCCATTTACCACTGCAAACATTCGTATTTTGGTGGACACGTGACAGTAGCTCAATATGATCTATTGGCATTGCCCAAGACAGAGAAGCGAGTATTGCTTTCAATCACTGAACGTCGTGGGATGCGAATAATTATGTCTGTCGGATCAGGCAGTAGCTGCGGAAGCTGTCAGCGCCGAAGTATTTCCCAGTACAGAAGTACTCTGTCTCGGTCAGCAGTTGAAAGCACAATGGAAGTATTTATTGAACTTTGATGCACGTTACAGCCGTGCAGAATTTTCTCTCGAACTGAGGACAGTATTTTCCTTGTGGTCTGGGGGTAAAAATATCCGTGCTGACTTTCAGGGTTTTTCGTTGTTGTTGTTTGCTTTTGTTATGGATATTTTTTTGTGTGTGGTAAACACAAGAAACCTTCAACGGACAGGTATCAAGAGATATAGCACCGTGTCACACACATAATCATGATAATGGCGCCATTTCTAAGATTATTAGGTTTTATTTAGGGAAAGTTTTGTTCGGAACAGTCGCGCTTGTGATTACGCCTGTACTCTGAAAATAGTCTGTCTCAGGCATGGGTAGAGCTGCGAATGCAACACACTGACATTTGATGGCCGTGTGAACGGAGGAAACTCAGCTTTCTGTTAACGCCGCTGGCCATCTTTCCCGTGTCGGTTGCACGAACGCGGTGTACTACCATATCGAGTATGTCCGCAACGCTGTCACCTTCTACCTCGGTTTGGATTTCAATCAGTTGAACTCAAGCCTGTGGCTGTATTTGGCATGTGTCTGAGTCGTGTGACGCTTAAGACTGACACCCCCAGAACAGCCCAGAGCAATCTGGGAGCCTAGAACAATCTTACAAATTGGGCCTGTAAATGTTTGATACAGCAGCACTGACTTAACGCTGTCAGCCATGGCAGTCGTAGGGTTACATTAGGGATACAAAAAAACAAAAACAAAAAACCGCCAGAAAGGGACGAGTTGTCTTAGCACACACACACACACACACACACACACACACACACACACACACACACACACACACACACACACACACACACACACACACACACACACACACACACACACACTATTATCCCAGCACATAACCGCACTTCATTCAACCAAAGCCAAGCAATACAACGAGGCGGTTGAAAATAATATTATTTGTGTTAGTTCTCTAGCACGTGTGATAATTAGTGGAATGACTGCATTATGAAACACTGCATAAAATGGTTAAACTGTATAGTGTAGGTGGACACCTAATGGCGTAATATAACTAATTAAAGTAGCCCCATTTGTTGTGTTTTGAAGAAGACACATAATTATGCTTGGAGTGAGGGCGATTGTGACACCACGGACAAGAGAAAATGTTTTCTTTCGGTTTGAACAGCGGGTTACTGTTACGATAGTTAACTAGCCGATGAGGGTTTTGTACTGGCTTGATTGTGAATCAAGATTCAGGTTGCGTTAGGGTCACTGAGCTGATGGTTTTTGGTCACGCAAAAGCCACAAAAGGAAAGCTCATACGCGCTCGCGCGCGCGCGTGTGTGTGTGTGTGTGTGTGTGTGTGTGTGTGTGTGTGTGTGTGTGTGTGTGTGTGTGTGTGTGTGTGCGCGTGTGCGTGCGTGCGTGTGCACTCAGTCATCTTAATGACTTTTTTCCCTCTAATCTCACTGTTTAATCATTAATAATGCTGATTTTACATTATTTCACTTTATTAAACTTTTTTAGGGTGTTTTCATACATTGTGCAATACAATTTTTATTACAATGTGCACCACACCATTTGTTGAAACCAGCACCTGTTCTGCGTCACCTTGCGCTACTGTGACCTTGCACCTCGCGTGCACATGTTTACACCTTTGAAACATTTCTTGTTTCTGTGGTGACACACTTAAAGGTCTTCGTTGCCAGTTTTGACTCGTCAAGTGGCAGTTGATCACAGTCGTACCCGGCGGTTGGAAGCTCGGGCGAAACGCTATTCGTGTATGGTTCGTGTAGTTTGAGCCGTACCTGCAAAATTTCTGAGCTTTTTTGGAATTTGGAATTTGAAACTCAAAACATGCGATGAAGACCTTTAACTATGTTACTGTACTAACACTTGCAGTTACGCATACCGCGCGGACTTACTGCAGGCTCACGTAAAATATTTCAGCATACGTCGATGTTTTTGAAAGTGCAGAAGACGTACAGCAAACGACAGACAATTTTCTGACAACAAAGAGAGATCAGTCTGGATTATTTTGTTTTCGAAAAGGACGGCAGCGTGTTAGAAAACAATTGGAATAACACAAGATTGAAAACACGCAAATTAAACTGTGTACTGCCTGTTGTAGTGTGTTTTCAGTCGTTCTGTATTCCGTCTACTGGTTTTCTTGTATCATAGGCGAGGGGAGCCGGGGTGGTCGAATGGTAGAGCGTTGGACTTCTAATGCTCGGGTCGTGAGTTCGTATCCCGGCTGGGGTCAAATATTTGTGCTGGCTTTTTCATCGTTGCCCCGTCTTTTATATCACCCGTATGTGGCGGAAAAGGACGTTAAACCCCCAAACACCCACCCACCCACCCACAACAGTGAGGCTACAGCAAAATCTCCTCCGGGGGGAGGTCAGTAAGCGGGTGTCTGCTGACCCTTGGTCCAGTGAGACATCTGAGGGTCATTTCTGAAGGCCCATTCGCCTGTCTCTTTCTCTTTAAAACCTCCCGAATTTAGCCGCTCTGTCCTTCCTCTCATCTCTCAGCTGATTTCTAAGTTCGGCCCTTTCATCTATATTTCTTCTTTTCAACCTCACACTCACGTCTGCACTACCAGTGGTTAGGAATAAGTGATGTTGGGCATATGCTGCGGACTGGTTTATTGCGCCTAGGAGATGATAAGTTGCAATATTTGCTGTATATGCGCTTAGTATTTATCTTTGTTTTACCCAGTTGTAATTGTTATTTGTTGTCTACGCTTTTTTGTAATCGGGAGTTCGATAAATTAGCATGAAGGTGCAGCGTCTCCTGCATGTCGTAGGTTTATATTGCCCCGTAGACCAGTCTGCATCCTTTGTCCAACGTTACATTTTTGTTTTTTTCATGTAGTGCAGGCACACTCAGCCGCGAATTAGTCTTTGTGGCTCGCGCGGCTTTAAGCCCTAAAAACTCACTCACTCCCCAAACACCCCCCACCCCACCCCCACCCCCCGTGTCAAAGGCGAGCTGGGATAGCCGAGCGGTAGAGCGTTGGACTTTCAGTGCTCGGGTCGAGCGTTCGAACCGCAGCTGGGGCCTAACGTTTCTGCTGGCCTTTTTCTCGTTGCCCCGTCTTTGAAATCACCCGTACGTGGTGGAATAAGGACGTTAAACGCTCACCCACCCACCCGCCCTCGCGTATGACAGCAACTGAAACTGAAAGACAGAGAAACAAGCGTAAGTGATGTACCCTTTTACTTGTCAGTTTCAATGTGTCCCGCTAAACAAGTCATTAGAGTGTGCATTTTTCCCCTCTTGTGTACCTCACTGCACTGCACTGCACAGGTTATGTGCAACTGCACTGCAATAGGTCGAGTGGATTTGTCAGTGCCTGCAGAAACAAGAGCCTTTGAATCATACAGGGAGGAAAAGGAGATGAAAGGAAAAGGGTAGATACATACTAGGAATTAAGGGTTTAGTCGCCTCAGGTGAGACAATACACGAAGTATACTCTTAACACAAAAATCGAATGTATGCATTTGAAAGGCGAAATCGTTCCTGGGTTTGTGTCTTACAGTGCCAAAAGAGGTCTTCATGCGTACTGGCCCTTGGGTTTGATGCATGTAAAGAGACTGGACTAGTCTCAGACTTAGCTGTAGTCTCAGACTTAGAGACTTGACCTATATAGAGCTGTTTCACGCTATGTCATCAAAACGTGCGTGGCGGACAGCGTTGTGCTTTTTTCTACGGCGCTCGTTTTGTTTGTCCGCCAGCAGCCGCCAGGTATTTCTATTGCCAATGTCCAGCAAAGCATGTGTACCATGCATGCGATATGCAAAGCAAATGAGCTCTGCACTTAAGTCCTAGTCCGTCTCTCCATGCATCAGACCCCCACGGGGTGGGGTGGTGGTGGTGGGGGTATTAAAATGGACGATTTTCTTCCGTTGTTATGCCACTTCAAAAAGTTTCGTCGACGATTGCTCTCATGTAAAGCCGTTATTGTAAAACAAGAGCATATACACATCTTTTGATTGTAGTAACGTGTTTGCAAACGTCGGTTTCAATCATTCCAACCGACAACTGAAAATTTAAAAAAACAAAAACAAAATCAAAAACAAAACGTTTACCGGTGCTATGAATTTGGAAAAAAAAAAAAAAAAAAAAACCGCGGTGCTATGGCGTGGCAACCCGATGATGGACGGTGCAATGATACGGAGCGGCATAGCATAGAACATTTTGTTTCACCCCCCCGTGAACGCGAGAAGTTCAAGTTCAAGACTGCCACGAAAACTGCGTTTTATGTATGTGGCATATATATGCATGTTCATGTGTAAGTGGTTGTTGAGTGTGAGCGGACGTAGCCTACATGTTCATAAGCTGCCGGTTTGAAAAATGATTTCTGAAGAGTGAGCTGCGCTCCTCTTCTACTGGAACCTAGCTCACACTGGCTGCAAATGACATGTCTTGCTTTTGGCGCAGACACTGATGCGGCACGCTTTCCCCTCGCTTCACCGGCAAGATAGTACGTATTATGTTGTTCTTATTAGTCTGTGACACGGCGGAGCGCTTAATCGTGATGTGACTGTGACTGGTTTCGAATACGGTTACATTATTTGGATTATATTTGCTGACAAAATTGATACTATGCTGACGGACTTTGACAAAGTACATTCTCTGTCAATGGATGTCCACTCTTTGTTGAAAAAAAGGACCAACCGTGCATGAGTTCCGTTCTTAGTCATGATGTGATGGGGGTTGGTTTTGGGATGATTACACTATTGCGGTTACTTTTGCGGACAATATCAATACAATACGTACGATGGCAAAAGACATCCTTTATCATGGGATGTCCGCTCTACGCTTAAGAAGTAGAACAAACCGTGCATAAGTTTCGTTGTGTTACAAGTCACCATTGTCCCCCCCCCCCTACCCCCCAAAAAACAACAACAACAACAACAAAAAAAACAACAACAAAAAATAAACACCCAACAACAGCAAACAAACAAACAAAAATCACAACTACAGCAAACAAACCAAAAAAACAACAAAACAAACTATATAACTAACAAACAAAACAGTTACTATCTAGGGTACTTTGTTCACAGTGAATAATTTCCTTCACTCTAAAAGACCTAAAATTTATACATATTTCTACCATCGATGCTTTGGTGTCACCAACATCCTTAATGTCGTCTGTTCGCTGTTTTTCCTTTGGAAAACCTGAAAATGGCTGGAATAGGGATATTGCTATCGCAGCACATACGCAAACACTTAATTCCTGCTTCTCTAAAAAAGGTTTTCTCAGTCAATAAATCACTAAACGTGGCGGCTGTATGGTCTGCGGGAAAGCTAACTGTACCAGTTTTGTATGCAAATTGTCAAATGAGTATTGATGTGGTCGTAGTCTACACGGAAGAACCACTTTCACATCAATACCTAGCGCTCTGCTTTGTCACATTATACATGTAAATCTAGTCTGTAACTTTTCATGTTGAGCTCACCAGGCCAGCGGGTGTTCATCATGGCGTCATCATTGTGACGTCAAACTTGATTCTTTCAACTTATTCAATCCATATTCACGTACATTTCCAAAGCACTTTGTTCTTGTTTGATGGGGTTTTCTGTGTGTGTCTGCATATTGTACATGTCTTTCTTTTTGTACTGGCAATACTTTCACTGACACAAATAAAATAGAGCTCTACGATGAGCAAGTAGTTGCAAGAGCTGTTGTCTCGATTTGTTGGCGTGAAAGTTTATGTTTGTGCCCTGCTGACCACACTGTCCGTTTTCGCCTCTCATGAGAGGATTTTTGTTTAAGCTCTTTGCTAGCTCCAGTGGTATTTCTCTCAGGCCATGGGTGGAATCCACGGAGGACTCAGAAGCTGGGGCATTTAAAAAAAAAATGCATGATGATGATGATGATGATTGTATGACGATGCTATGGAGGTCCATGTGGTTTGAGACTGCGTGACAGGGACCGCATTCTGCGCTTCCTGTCATCCCGACGTTAACCAGGCCCGGGGAACTAAGGCACCTGTGGTGCCGGCCGTATAATCATCCACACGTATGAGATGTATCATAACAAGGGAAGCACCCTCAAAGTCACACCCTTGAAGTGGGTAAGTCTCGGCTGTGTAGCAACAGTCCTTCCCATTGGCCCCATAGCACCTCCGCTCTGGATCGGAGCTGACGTAGGTAGGAAAATCCCGCTTGCCTGGGATTCGAACCCGAGGTCTCCCGGTCCATGGCCCGAAGTGCTAATCACTGCTCTGCAGGGGCCGGTTGTAATCATTGTTATGTGGGGATTACTATCCGTGCAACTGATGTCGAATGTGTTTCTCATGAACTCAAGTCAGTCATGCACGCGTTGATCCAATCAGATACATTCCGCTTGTTATCCCAGAGTCTGTTAATGAGCTGACTCGGGGAATGCACTGATCAGCAGTTGTGTTCGTTAGGACCGAGGGAAGAAAATTCCATTCCAGAGCCCAGCAGAGACCTCCTTTTTCCACAGATGAATACACAGTGTGTCTGACCTACGTGTTAATCTACCCGCATCACTTGCACAAACATCCGTACTCCTCGGACTATCCGGAATTTAACTCTAAGAAAGCTGCTTATTTACCACTTCAGAACATGTCAGACGGTACTTCAGTGTGGCTGCCTTTAGTGTCTTTTTTTTTCTTCTTCTTGTCGTGGGGAGCCGGGGTGGCCGAATGGTAGAGCGTGGGGCTTCTAATGCTCGGGTCTTGAGTTCGTATCCCGGCTGGGGCCAAGTATTTGTGCTGGCTTTTTCATCGTTTCCCCGTCTTTGATATCACCCCACCCACCCACCCTCTTGTTGTTACATGTATTTCGAGATTGTCCTTGCGGTGGACTGATTTGTATATTTACTGGATTCTGCACGGTTCAGAAGCCAGGTAATCAGTTTACATACAACGCTGTAATTAGTTTCGAATCACCGATCTGGTCAAGCAGCCGGCAGGCTGCCTTCACTGAAGCATCCCTTGACGATAACCTTGACCTAATACATGTACACATTTTCCACACCTTTCCTTTCTATTGTACGCACACACAAAGGGTCAAGGAAATGTACATATCACTAGGAGATAAATGTTGTGGGCTGATATATATATGACACTGCATTTTTCTTTACTATTAATTTTCCTGACGCTCGTCCAGTGACCCATCTTAATTGCCCTCAAGGAATAAAGAAAGTAGTGTTGAACTGAACTGAAAAACTGATGACCTCGTTTCTCTGTAGATGCGAGGGACTCGCCCATCTGGTGTTTTTCTTCAGACCCTGGGTCAAACCTATGTTTACGTTTCAATCGGCATTAATTACCACCTGTTCCACGGCGTCAGACGCTGTCCATTTCAAATAAACCACCAAATTATCTGTGTGAAGCCTGCCACTTTCAGTCAGTTGGGGTTTCAGTTGCATGTCTGGAGACTGACAGCCTTTCCGTCTGCTTCTCCACTGAGACACGCATTCAATAAACATTACATAAAACCTGAAACACAACAACAACAACAGCAACAAAATACCCCCCCCCCCCCAAAAAAAAAAAAAAAAAAGTACAAGAAACAAACACAACAAAAACAACAAATACACTCTACCCCATAACAAGAACAAGAACAATAAAGTTCTGCAAAACCATCAACCAACCAACCAACCCATCAACCAACAGAAAAATATGTAGGTAGGCCTCCAAGTGATGCATTGCTCCAATTTTGCCATTCAGAATACTGCATGAGTACGTAACGCGTGTAATGGTAGAGAATCTTTATTTGTTTTGCAGTAAAACATAAATAGTCGTACGCATATATCTGTAAAGTGAATTATATATCACAGACTTTAAAGGTTCGTTGGTGTGTGTAAATGGCAATAGAACGCGCGCACGCACGCAGACACACACACACACACACACACACACACACACACACACACACACACACACACACACACACACACACTGACGTGGCTCGCCGGGCAGTGCCTTTGAATGCATACTGAAAGGAAGCACATCAAAGACTTGAACCTATAAAAGTAGTAATAATGCTTGTGACACAAATTTGTGCTTGGACGAAAATGAACTTGAGCAGTGGATCTTTCACAACACAGTCTACAGACTTCATCACTTGATGCTTCCGTCAATTTGATGTTCACACATTCGACTCTGGTCACAGCTGTGATACAGCAAAAAAAGTTGTTATTGCTTCTTCTTTTTTTAATCTGCGGATTATCTTTAGCCAAGCTCCCCAATAAGTCCGCGAATTAGTCTTTGTGGCTTGCGCGGCGTTAAGCCTCAAAACCTCACTCACTCACTCTCCCAATGAGTCTCTGACAACAGAGATAAAATCACCCGAGTTCGGAGTGTCGCTGCATGCCCATATAATACAAGATACTTGAAAACAGTCACACCTCCGTGGGGTCCACCCAAGACCTTGGAGGAATTCCACTGGAGCTGGCCAAGAGGTGGGACAGCAAAACAAAGAAACAAACACGGTCACACACGTAAGGGTACACGCTGAGAGCCTGCGGAGACCTCGCACGCTCGCCGAACGGCTTTTCTGTTCACACGATACGAGCGTGCAGTGCGCGGACTGCGCTGCCGGCCTGGTGCTGGACAATACACAAAGCGCGATAGCGCGCGGTCAGCGGCGATTGACTGGCGTGGCGAGGAAAAATAGGACCATTCTGTTCACTGGCGAGCCGACGGCGTGCCGCGTCAGTGCCCCGGGCGATCCGATTTAATTGGCTGAGAGTGCATTTTAGCGCTGGTTGGCGAGCTTTAACCCTCTCGTCCGAGGCCGGGAGTGACCCTGGAAATGTTCAGTCCATGGAGAACGCCAACAACAAGAAGCACCTTTGTACAATGAACTGAATGTCGCGTGTCTGATGCCGCTGATGCCTTGATGCCGTTTGATGAATCTGTCAAAGAATGTCACCGAATATCCTCCTTGCCCATGTACCCTCTTTTGGAGAAGGCATACGTCAGTCAGCAAAATCACTGAATAGGGCTGGTCTCCAGTTTTCAGTCACACCTCCCCCCCCCCAAAAAAAAAAACAAAAACAAAAAAACAAAAACAACAACAATAAACAAAAAACAAACAACAACAACAACAACAACCAAAACAAAACAAAAAAACAAACAAACAGAAAACCCCGCTGATGACTCGTAATATTTGGCGTGCAGGTTAATGCCTGTATGCTCAAATATTTTCTCGCCTCGGTCAGCGTAAACCCTCGTGTACCCTGTAGGTCCTATTTGGCACTGACACAGTCGACATTTTAACATATGTACCGTCACGGTCTTTTCAATCGGCACCACCAGCCGATGGCTACAGGTCACCCTCATTTATAATATTATGCACACAACAGACTTTCTTCCCGGATCACCCCACTGCCCTGACGGTTTCATTCCCTCAGTCTCCACATTCTCCTCGTCTTTCCCAACGTCCCTTGCGTCTCGCAGCATGTCCAGGAGATGCTTGTGACCGTATTTCAGCGCCGCTCCGTACAAAGTCAAGGGAGAGAACGGCTGGAAGAAATTTTCTTTGTGCGAGTAGTCTTTCGTGGCGAAGTCCACTGCTCCGTTACACTTCAAGTACTTCATTCGTTCTGCATCCCCAGCTAAAAGAAGACCAGTTTTTTAAAAAAAAAGTGTTAGTTTGTCTTCAGAGAACGTAGCATAAGAAAAGGGAACAGTTTGAAGTCAACCTTTCCACACAGGTATGCAGTCATCATAGTTTAGAACAGTGTCAACTTCAATACTGACCAACGGTCATCACTGAGTCAGGGTTTCGAACAATTGACACATGTAAATCAGCAATAACAACAACAACAACAACACTCCTATGACGGCTTTTCAGTGGCGGGGACGTTAAACTAGACACAACCAAAATAACTCAGACCGATCTGTGGGCCTAAAACTGAATCTTCTTTTGTCAATTCTGTTTTTGGTATACATATTATACAGTGACAAAGACAAGTACAACATGCATGCGTTATAAGCTTGAACATACATCAACTGACATAGCATTTGAGTAGAGCCATGATACAGTCACAGGGCCTACAAATCTTAAAATCAGGACTTTTAATACAAGACACACAAAGCACAAACCTATGGTGGCATGCGCGAACTCTATGGACGCCTCGTTGTCAACGAGATGCTTGATGAGCTTGGGGTCGGTGGCGTGACGCTTGGCGTACTCAATCAGGGTCTGCCCATGTCGGGACACGTTGACACGGCACCACGACTTGACCAGCACGTTCACCTTGAAGGTCTTGTTGTTATCCACAGCGTGCCAGTAGCCAGGGGACAGCTTCCTGGACAAGACAGACAAACAGGTGCACGCACACATGCACACATATTACACACACACACGTAAGCTTTCTTTTCATTATTGCTTTGTCGTGACCAGTACTGTTGAAAAGCAACTGAATGACCACAATGGAGCTTGAATAGTGATTCATGATAAGTCGGTCCACGGATACCGATTTACCAATGAATAAATAAATGAATACATTTGAATGAATAAAATAACTAAATAAAAGAGGAGGGGGGGGGTGTTTGGGGGTTTAACGTCCTTTTCCACCACATAGGGTGATATCAAAGACGGGGCAACGACTGATGAAAAAGTCAGCACAAATATTTGGCCAAACTCACGACCCGAGCATTAGAAGTCCAACGCTCTACCATTCGACCACCCCGGCTCCCCCTTAATAAAAGAACCAAACAAAAGAACTAAATAAATGAACTAAATAGAAGAACTTTTAAAAAAAAGTGACAGACGATTATCGGAGCTTACCGTAGCGTGGTCACGAACTCTGAAAAGAACAGCCCTCCGTGCCGTTCTGCCAGCTCTTCCTCATCCCCCTGAACTTCTGCTCCACACTTCAACAAAGCAGTCATGATCTCCAGCAGTCCACATCTGCAGCATAACGGGTTTAAAACCTTTGTGTACCCAAACCCTGATTACTGACTAGGCGGTTTTCAGGCGCTCGCCAACCGAATACGAATAGCTGTCGCACCGACTGCTCATTTGTGCTAACGCTCGGGGGAGGTGGAGGTGTGTGTGTGTGTGTGTGTGTGTGTGTGTGTGTGTGAGAGAGAGAGAGAGAGAGAGAGAGAGAGAGAGAGAGAGAGAGAGAGTCCGTTCGATGAGAAAAAAAAATTCGATCAAAGTTCATGCCAACTAGGGAATTCAATTCAGTTAAAAAAATGTGTGTGTGTGTGTGCGTGCGTGCGTGCGTACGTGCGTGCGTGCGTGCGTGTGCGTGTGCGTGTGCGCGTGCGTGTGTGAGTGCGTGCGTGCGTGCGTGTGTGTGTGTGTGTGTGTGTGTGTGTGTGTGTGTGTGTGTGTGTGTGTGTGTGTGTGAGAGAGAGAGAGAGAGAGAGAGAGACTCCATTCGATGAGAAAAAAAAAATCGATCAAAGTTGCTGCCCACCAGGGAATTCAATTCAGTTAAAAAATACTGTATTTATCTCCCCCAAATGCTGTATCCCCCCCCCCAAATGCTGTACTATCCGCTGTGGAAAACTTCCCGTCAAATGCGCCGTCAAAATCATTCACCTGGGACACAATACAGCATCTGAAACCAGCAGTTTCACCCCTTAGAACTCACTCCGAACATAGAGACTCTAACCACTACGCCACATCCCCTTCTCTATAGCTAGGTACTGCACGTCTCCAGTTGATTTTAAATAACTCTGCCAGAGTCATTTTTAGAAAGTCTCGGAAAGATCATGTCACCCCACTCCTCCGCCAGCTTCACTGGCTTCCTGTCCAGCATCGGATAAATTACAAGATCGCCATTTTGGCTTATCGCCGCTTTGACGGCTCTCTCCCACCTTACCTGGCTGCTGTCCTCGACATCTATACTCCATCTAGGTCTTTGAGATCCTCAAATGAAAAACTTCTTCGGGTGCCTAGGGTTAATACCAGGTCGTTCGGCCAGAGGGCATTTCAGTATCAAGCCCCTTTCGTCTGGAATTCTCTTCCACTCTGCCTCCGCAACGCTCCTACTCTACTCTCCTTTAAATCTCAGTTGAAAACCCACCTGTTCCACACAGCCTATGATTAACCGTCTGCATCCCAGAGCGGGAGTTGTAGTGTAGTCGCTGCCCATAGCCAGTGTGGGTGCAATCCGGCAGGGCACTGTGTGTGTGTGCGTGTGTGTGTGTGTTTGTGTGTGTGTGTGTCTTTCTCCATGTGTGTATTGTACAGCGCTCTGAGCCAGCGTCTGCTGGGATACTGCGCTTTATAAAAGCAATTTATTATTATTATTATTATTAGTCGGGGCAACCATATCGTTTCCTGTAGGACTTTCTTCTAACGCGGCCTCAGTTAGTGGGAAATGGCCGTCCCGGAAAGATCTAGAATGTCACCTGATTGCTAGCTGTAGCGGAGTGGTACCGTCGTTGTCGGGCTTGTCTAGGTCGACCCCGGCGTTGGAGAGAACGTAGACGAGAGGCACGTAGCGGACCTCCGTCATGGGGCTAGCTTCCATCGATATCAGGTGGGGAAGACTTCGTCCTGTCAGGCTGCAACCTGCACGCGTAAGGATACAAAATTCAGCGCCGAGGGGTCAAATGCAGTGAAGTGCCCTGTCGTATGTCAAATTCAACAACTTCTCTTGTGTGTGTGTGTGTGTGTGTGTGTGTGTGTGTGTGTGTGTGTGTGTGTGTGTGTGTGTGTGTGAGATAAGCTCTAGCCGAGGACCCAGTACTCGATGATAAAACCAAATCTCACCCATAAACAGAATGAATGTGAACTTACGTATGTGAGGGTTCTCGCCTTGGGACAGACTCAGTAAAGCGAGCTGCGAGTTTTGCTGAATAATGCATCGCGCTACACTGGACTGCAGGAACTCCTCCGACAGAGTGATCTTGTTTCCCTTGGCCATGCCAGGATTGGCAGCAGGATGATGCCGCATCGCACCTCTTGGGAATCCTGCTGGAATCTGACATACGACACGTCCAGACTAACTGTCCCGAGAACCAAAGTCAGTTTGAGAAGAGTTGTATCAGTTGCACGTCAGACTCTAGCATACAGTAGGCGAAAGAAGTTGGTGGTGATGGAGAGACTTGATATAAATCTTTCTGAGGTGCTTAGGTCGAGGTCTTGAAAGAAGGACAAAAAATAGATGATTATTGAGGTGACGCGCTGTTCAAAGAGATGAGTCTTCAGTCTCTTCCGAAACGCAGTGATGTTGACTGCCTCCTTCACTGACTCAGGAAGAGAGTTCCACACTCAGCTGCATTCTTCAACGAAAACGTCTGAGGGATTCTGGCGAAACATGCTTTGTAAGTAGGAAGTCTTGATTCCGAGTCCAGATTCCGTATCCAAATTTTGATTATAAAAAACAAACCAACCCTTATCCTCAGTGGATTCTATGACGGATGGACGACCCGGCATCGCATGGATTTCAGTCCAGACTCACCCATCATCAAGCCTACAGCTATCACTCAGGTATGACAGGTCAATGTGTAGCCTACACATATACACAGTACCAGCGCTGTCGTGAAGTCGATGCTGGTGTCAACAAAGGGCTCGAATCTTCACTTCCCTATACACCTAATGACCATGGCGAGTGTCAACAGCCGTTAATTGACTGTCCATTTGTGAAATATGATCACCGTGCGTGCCACAGCCAAGACCGCTCAGGGTAAACGTGTCACTGACTTTCGCTGATATCCACCTTGTTGTCTCTGCCGGGATGTCGGCAGACTGGAACCAAGGACGAAGGCCAATACTGTCGCGGACTGGACAGAATTAGACAGCTGGTCATCCAGTGTCTACCATGTCACTCGCTGGTTAAAGAAGTGCATGTGTATCATGGAAGCCACAGTTAGAATGCCCTGAGGTCCATATATAGTGTGCGTTGAGGGTTCAAGAACAGCGCCTTCTGCTTGACCTTCAGCGTCTGCAGAAAGAAAGAAAAAAATCGATTCAGTTCAACATTACTTCATTGCCAACTGCGTTAAGTCAGTGCACGCCTGAATTCTCTTCTTTATTGTTGTAGGGAAGTTTGGGCTGAGTTTTTTTTTTACAGAAGCTTCGGGACTTCAAGATTTTTGTTTGTTTGTTTGAGCAAATAAGTTTCGAAACAGGAGTGTAAAATGCGGGGTGCGGCGGTGAGGAGTGGGGTTGAGAGAGAAAGTAGACCGCGTCAGTTCACAAACGAACAACCTTAATATATGGATAAACATAATGATATACAAAGAAAATAAATATAGATGGAACTAACAGAGTTAGACCGACTCAAAATGAACTAAAACAGTAAAAATCTTCCATGTTTGGAGAAAATCAACGATAATGGTGAAATGGAAGAAGGCGTGGGTTGGGGAGGGGTGGGGGATGCATACTTGAATGCGGACACTTTTCTTCACGTCGTGTAAAAATTGTGATCTTTGAACATGAGCTGTGCAGTCACTCGCACTGTATTTGTGAAACTCAAGGCGAAAATTATGAAGACAGTATTTCTTCGACATGTCAAATACTGTAGCGTAGCGGATATGTAGTGTTTGGTGGATTCTCGGCTGGGGCCAAATATTTGTGCTGGCCTTTTTCTCGTTGTCCCGTCTTTGATATCACCCATACGTGGTGGAAAAGGACGTTAGACTCCTAAACACCCACCACCAACCGTCTGTAGTGTTTGGTAATATGTGCACAATGAACATGTCTGTAACAAAACGACACGTTTAAGTAAAAAAGACGAAACCGTCGACTTACTTCGGTACACACGCACTATCAACTCCTCTCACAATCCACGACCTACCCAAGCCACCCGTGTCGCAAATAGTTTGCCACCCTGTAACTCACAAAACCTTTCAGGGTGCTTGATGAATGTCCCGAGCACTCATTTTCGTCTGATAAGTGGCGTATGGAGATACTAAAATGTTCCTTGCTAGTGTCCTTATCAAAATCGCGACCCGCGACAAGATGGGTGACAGGGTGGCTATAGACAAGATTGTCCTGCTGTCTTGTGCTGTCCTGTTGCGACTTGCTCGCGAAATGAAAACTGTTCTCTCTCTCTCCCTCTCTCTCTCTCCGAAACCCGACAGTCTTTGCATTGCCAAAACTAACACCCCCCCCCCAAAAAAAAAAACAAAAAAAAAAAACAACAAACAAACAACAAAAAACAAACAAAAACAAAACAACTAAAACAACAACAAAAAACCCCCAAAACAACAACAATAACAACAACAAACAACAACCAACTAAACAACAACAACAACAACAACAAAACCCAACCAAAAAACCAACAACAACAACACAACAAACAAAACGGAAAAAAGCCCCAGCAATTAAAAAAAAACCCCAACAAAAACAAACAAACAAACAAACAAAAATCAAGAAACCACGAACCAACCAACAAGCAAACAAACAAACGTTGCATATACTGCATCTGGGTTTATGCGGAAACAATTCATTTTTCTCCATCACCTATTTCTTTTTCTTTTCTTTTTTTTAAAGTGACGATAACTGAAATTACTAAGACTTTAATTCGCTCAGGTTAATTGTGCTGTTATGATTATTGTCGTGGAACTACTACTGATTCGTCATTACTAACACCCCCCCCCCCACACACACACACACACACTGACACACACACACACACACACACACACACACACACACACACACTGATACACACACACACACACACACACACACACACACACACACACACACACACACACACACACACACACACACTCCACTCCGTCCTCACCTGACAACACCTAACCCGTCAAACGAACAGCAAAGCAAGGTATTCTTTGACGTGAAGGCTACACGCCTATCTGTTTGACACCTGCACCAGACGGTGTCTGAGCATGCGCGCTGTTTCGCCGGTTCGTTACGACCTATTGTTGCCACCACAAAGCGTCCATTTAAACTGCTCCCTCGCGCCGCCATGTCTCTTAAGAAATCTCACGCTGAAGAGTGTTGTACATTGCTACTTTTCCGCCGGTGGGATTCGCGTACAGGTGTTCCTCATGTTCGATGAGACTCGAGTGTCGATGCACTTGGCAACGCTCATACACGTTCAGTTGGCGGCGTTGTAAAATTATAAAATGGTCATTTTAAAAAATGGCATTTTATACTTACTAAACGGTCACTTATTAGTGATAAAAAAATTAACGGTTATTATTGATGCAAAATTATTGTATTGTTATCTATTAATGATATTACATGTATATAAAACTGCAGTAATGGTAATCGACGGCCAATAAAATGATGGCTTGTGGAAGTAACGACTGTGGGGGCATGGGGAGGGGGGGGGGTTGAAGAGGAGGTCGACGGGTGGAGGAAAGACGTAAAAGAGGGGTGGGGTGATTGGGGGGTGGGGGTGTTTGGGAGTTTAACGTCCTTTTCCACCACATAAGGGTGATATCAAAGACGGGGCAACGAGAAAAAAGGCCAGCACAAATATTTGGCCCCAGTCGGCGGGATTCGAACTCACGACCCGAGCATTAAGAGTCCAACGCTCTACCATTCGGCCACCCCGGCTCCCCGGGGGTGGGTGGGGGGGTGGGTGGGGGGG
>JACVVK020000084.1:1677500-1707500 GCA_018292915.2 Batillaria attramentaria
TACACTAATTTTTACTGGAAAATAGGTAATATGTTTTAAAGAGAAAGCACGCACAATGAAAATGTGAAGAATTATTACAGCTCAAAAACAGGAATTGCAATCTGCCTTGTTTTTTCTCTGTGGCAAGGTACAACAGCTATTGAGATAATAAAATAAATAAATCCTGGTGCCTAACAGAACAAACATTCACTACTGTTTAGTGACAAGTGAATATCTCGGAACGTGGACAGTAATACTTTTGTTTAGACGGGTTTTTTTTTAATGTGTACATGTTTACTAACAGTAACTTCCTTTTTTTATAATACCTGTTAACCCCTTCACTGCCAGCCACTCTGGAATGCAGCACTGCTCAGCACCAGGTGTTTTTCTGGCCTCTGTACACCTCTAGTATTTAATATCTTGTAACTTGTGAACAGAAGCACCAATTTACTTAATTTTTTTCAAAGGTAGCAAATTGGATGTAGTTTAGAGGTTTATATTTGTTTTGCTCAAAATACTCATATGCATTTTGAAAAGAGGCCAATGTCTCTCAAAGGGAACAACACTCTATACACCACGCTTGCCAAAATGTGTGATTGGTGCTCATGTCCTGTGCAAGCCACATTGCGAGATTGGCGCCGTAAGGGTTAATCAGTGACCTGTAAAACCAATCTCCAGTGTAAACAATAAATCTGACTGACGGAAATGTACACTAGACAGCCTACTACTCATTTGAAACGTTTTCTGCATTTTGATGCAAACAGATATTTTAGCCTTCATTAGACACACATCTATGGTCAAAAGGCTACGACAAACCACAGTTTGCGTAGAGACTGAGTCACAGGCAGTAGACTGTGAAAACATGTTCTCAAATGCATTCTCAAAGAGAAGCTTAAAATACACAATCACAAACAAATAAACGTGTCAAACATAAAACAACAACATTAAAGCAATAAAGTCACAAGCAGTTTCAAAAACCCGATCAACAGCAACAGCATAAAAAAAATCCCACAACAAAGGGACCTTTTCAGTATCCTTTGCATCCCAGGCAAATCACATCACACACATTAAAAAAAGCAAATACAAACACAAAAAAACCCCACACCTACCAACCACATTCAAAACTACTTTGCAAATGGCAGCAAGGGTGGGTGGGTGGTGTGTTTGGGGGTTTAACGTCCTTTTCCACCACATAGGGTGATATCAAAGACGGGGCAACGATGAGAAAGCCAGCACAAATATTTGGCCCCAGCCGGGATCGAACTCACGGCCCGAGCATTAGAAGTCCAACGCTCTACCATTCGACCACCCCGGCTCCCCGCAAATGGCGGCAAAGGAGTGTGACAGAATGAGTGGAATGACATGCACATATATAGAAAAATGCATTTATGGAAACAGTTATGGAAAGCAAATGTTCATTGGGCTGGAATGAAACTCTCTGTAAACAGGAAGTGAAATGGATAAAATAAAGACAATACAACAGTCACTAACAACATCTGTAAAAATACAGAGGCAAAAACCGGAAGGAATGATCAAAACCGACCATCACAATTCTTTTTAGCAACAAAATGCATTACAACACTAATATCTTAAAATCTAATGACTCAAAAGGTGGACGGTGATGCAAATCTTACAATAAATAGATAAAAACAAGGGCTAACAGGCATGTCTGTGGTTTGATCTCTCCCAGTCTCTTGTCTGTCACTGTTCCTCAGTTTGGTGCCCAAGCCATCACAACTTTGTTGAAGGCCACGAATACACCCTTGTTAGGTTTGCTGTAGACAGGATGAAAGTAGGCAAGAATAATTACCGGGCACAACAGATTTTATTATTACAATAATAATGATTTATTAATAATAATATTACAATAATGCCAAAATTTGTAAGATACATGTAAACTTTATTCAAAAAAGAAAAAAATACAAAGAAAAAAACTCATGCTTAGAACAATTACAGTGTCTAGGGTTTGCTATTTTCAAAATCGAACAAGCTGCAAAAACTTACCATTTGAAGTAGCGGATACCTTCGAATGTACCATCATGTTTTCCCTCTGAAAAAACAACACAACCATGGTACACATTAACCTTCTCCAGGATAAGCTGCCAGGAATACGTAAAATGGAAGGTGACTGTGTATTTACAGCCCTGAAGGTGGGACGTATTTTACTTGCCGAGGCGGGAAGAAAAAGAAGCTGGTGAGTAAAATTAAAAACTTACTCAAGAAAGTTGCCAGACCATGCCATTTGTTGTGCTCATTATGCTGTGGTGCATGATTGGCTGAATTCTGGGGACTTGCCCATTTTGACCGAAAGGAGTGGAGTCGTCTATTATGGGAAGATAGATCTATCAATTAGCGACAGAAGGGGTTTATCTGCATTCAACTCATCTCACCTTCCTTGTACAGTTCCACCCCCAGGTACACATCTGTGCGACCCGGCAGGTGACCAACGAACTTGACAGTTCCCTGACTCAGCTTTCCACCCTGGCGGGAAAACTTCACGACGTCCTCTGGTCGCACATCAGCTGGTGCACGAGGCGCGAACGGCCGCAGACCCTGTGTGAGTGAGCTGGAAGAGAAAATCCACTTATGGGTCAATTATATAAATAAATACTTATTCCCTGCAAATCTGTAGACAATCAGCAGGATTACGAAAGTTCACACAACATGGAAGTCAGGCTGCCAGTATCAGTAAGACTGGAATCAATAGGCAAATACATGTACCGGTTGTCTCTCTTGGGCAAGTGTCTGGACACAGCATGTCTCAATCAGAGCTCAAATTAACTCTTTCATTTAAAGCAGCCGATATCACAAGATTTTTGAACTAACAAATCCAATTGTCTTAATAAAATCCTATTTTTTTTTAATTTAAATTTTTTTTTTATAACCTGGATGCTTTACAAAATACACACACGACACTACACAACCATGTGAAACATACAAGAACACAAGACTCAATAATTACAACTGGTTTAAAATTGTACCACACGAATGTAACTCAGTGGGGTATGCATATTTAATACTATGAGCTGTTAATCTTATTAGTATCCTATACGCAAGCAGTTTCAATTCCACATTTTACCTGGCAAGGCTCTGCTGCTGTGCCTGCATCTGCATCTGCTGTATGACCGCACCCCTGTTGTGCTGGGTGGTGAGAGGTTGGGGGGTTACACTGCGGAAACCAGCAGTCGACAATGTCACCGTTTTGCCTCCAGCAAGCCGTTCAGCACTGGCTGCAGGCCTCAGTGTAGTCGTCTGGCCGTAACGAGAGGGGTTTCCACGTTTTCCTGCACAAACAACAGAACTGATTTAAAAATGGGACAGATAATGTACAAAATACAATAACCCTTTCCACACTGATGCTAATATCACACGTCAAGCGCCAGACGTCTGGATCCTGAGGTGACACTCCATTATATGTAGGCCAAATGATTTTATATTTGGAGGAAAAGTTGCTTAGATATTGTAATTTTCTTTGACAGCACCTTCAGCAGGTTGCCAAGGAAACCTGACAGCAGACACGCTGGAAAGGGAGGTAATGACTATCGAAATACATTGTAGCTTGGGTAGGATGAGTTAAGGAAAATGAACCCACAAATCTGTACTCATCGAATTCCAAAAAATAAAAAGGAAAACTGAAAAAGTTAATCATACAAAAAAAATTCACCAACTTGTCGACAGTGACCAGTTGCAAAGTACAGGTGGGCAGTTTGCAACAACAACGAAACAAGACAGTACTATGGTGGAAAAAAGTTTGCTATAGAATGTCACTGTCCCTCACCTTTGTGGTCAGCTGACCGAGACCTGCGCCGGAGTGATTCTGGTGGGTCGTCACAGTCGCTGAGTGAAGACAAAGAAGCATCGGACCCAGACGAGCGGCGGTGCCTGCGACGGGTGTGCCCAGGGTTGGTGCTGGGCTCCGCGTTCAGCAGAATGTCTGTGGCTGTGTCACTGTCATCCCCATTCGTTTCTTTGTACGGCCTCTGCAGATCTGCAATTATTATAACGCAAATGAAACAGTGGTGGAACGCTAGGCTAAATTACTGGTATGGTATGGTATGGTAGACTTCTCATCGGCGCACATATCCATCTCTGCTGAAATGCTCACGGCGCCGCAGGGCTGGAGGACGAAGCAGTGAAAGCCTGCTGCCGTTAAGCGCTACTTTATGTGCAAACCTCCACCCTGCTATTCACTCTGGTGCGTGCGACAGTATTTCTGTTTACCACGCCACCGGCCACAGCCTACTCTTCTTCGAAAGATGAACGTGGGATTTTTAGCGTGCACACTTGATGTTTGTGCGTGCGTGTATACACGAAGGCGAGACAGGCACCGCAAACGAGTCTGCACATGGATTTGACTCGATGTGGGAAGGAAAAATCCCACCATATTCCTGCCCACCGGGGACTCGAACCCGGCAGCTCAGGATCCGAAGTCGGATGCCTTAACCACTAGACCAAATCCCCGAAGTCATTTATCTCTAAATCTTTTGACAAAATGTTTCAGTTTGTTTGTACAACAGCTTATCACCAACTCTTTCGCTCCTTATGAGAGTGTTATAGACAGTACAGCTGATGTTAGCCTGAAAGCTCTAACACACACACACACACACACACACACACACACACACACACACACACACACACACACACACACGCAGAGTTTTTGTAGATTGTACAAAGCTCAAAGCAACAAAACTCCCTTCATCACTCTCTGTCTCTCTCTCTCTCTCTCTCTCTCACACACACACACACACACACACACACACACACACATACACAAACACACACACACACACACACACACACACACACACACAGACAGAGTTTTTGTAGATTGTACAAAGCTCAAAGCAACAAAACTCCCTTCATCACTCTCTGTCTCTCTCTCTCTCTCTCTCTCTCTCACACACACACACACATACACAAACACACACACACACACACACACACACACACACACACACACACACACACACACACACACACACAGACAGAGTTTTTGTAGATTGTACAAAGCTCAAAGCAACAAAACTCCCTTCATCACTCTCTGTCTCTCTCTCTCTCTCTCTCTCTCACACACACACACACACACACACACACACACACACACACACACACACACACACACACACAGACAGAGTTTTTGTAGATTGTACAAAGCTCAAAGCAACAAAACTCGCTCCCTTCATCACTCTCTCGCTCTCTCTCTCTCTCTCTCTCTCTCTCACACACACACACACACACACACACACACACACACACACACACAGACAGAGTTTTTGTAGATTGTACAAAGCTCAAAGCAACAAAACTCGCTCCCTTCATCACTCTCTCTCTCTCTCTCTCTCACACACACACACACACACACACCCACACACACACAGAGAACTCACATACGTGCGCACCAACTCACCTTCAACTCTCACTGCATCTCTGTAGTCCCGATCCTTATTGACATCTCTCTCCCTCTCCCTCATGTACATACGTTCAGTGTATGTATCTGTCCACTTGCCCCGTTCACTGTAGGAGCTCCTCTCTCTGTCCCGTGTGTTTGAGGGAGGTTCTGTCTTGGCATTGTAAGACATAAGAACGGCAGTAGAGTCACTGTCGTCTGACAGGTTGTCCAATCTCCTCTGTCGGCTTGTATCTGCAAGCAGCAAAGAAAGAACTTAGTAAAAGTCCTGAGAATGATGTTGATGAAGAAATAGATCAGAAACAGTAACTATAAACGCAAGACGTACATACCTCATTTTAAAGTATTTTATCTGAGCCTAATGTTTCATTTGCATGTAAAATTATGGTACAGGTCTGGAAACTGTGCTGTGCCTGAGAATAACGTTTTCCGCAGCCAAAGATACTGTGTGATCACTCATCTGTTGCAATGCTAAGCAGAATTAGCAAATTTCTCCTACTCACACAGATGATTAAACAAAAGTTCTTGATAAAACATAACTGTGCAGACACTGATCCAAATGGTAAAATTTGTGTGGCCATTTTGCATGCACAAGGACATTGCCAAAGTATGCAAAATAAATGGACAAAAATGCCACATAACAAAAGAAAAAAAAAAGAGAAAAAAAAAGAAGAAGAAAAACAAACAGACCAAAAGGAAATAATCACCAAAAACCAAGGATAAAGCCCAAGCAGCATAAAATATGAAGACGGATAAATCCACATAATTATATGTAAACCAAGTATAAAACTGACACCATTGCCACACTGAAACAACAGGACATATATATACATATACACATGTAGTAGCAACAGATTTCTCCAAAGCAAGAGCCATTCAGAAAACAGGTGAAACTTTGATGGATCTGAAAGGCCCCGCAAACTTTCACACAGCCTCAAAGAAAGCGGTTCTTCTTGTTGCAAACATGAACCATTGCATGTGTGTTTTGTAAAACGCTTTTTTTCCCCACACACAATCCCAGTAATTCTGCACACTTCTGACAGATCTATCGGTAACAAACTGTAAATGAAAAGGGCAGGGAACACTACCAATGGCTAAGTTTCAGGATGTGAAATCTGGGCAGGGAGCCAAACATTTGTACTGGCTTTTCCCCCTCTTGCCTTGTCTTTGATATGTGGTGGCAAAGGATATTAAAAGAGCTGCTGATACCATTCTAAGAATGATTCTTATGCTCACAGATCGTTCTAAGCTACTTTTACGGCATCTATCATCACACCACTTCCAAAGTGACAGCATCTGTATTGTAACGCTGGCACTGAACCAACAGAAGCGTACTCAATGCACACTGAGCGCTCTGGTCGTGTAACAACAGTTGTAGAATTTGAATGTTCAACTGCTCGTGCCAACACCATATAGCATTAAGAGCTGTACTAATCATCAGTATAGAGAATTTCAATTGCACACGCGCACTCACAAACGAAAACTGTTCCAAAACATACGCTGGCTTATCAAAGATGGAATTAGCCCATTTAAACCCTAGAACACCCAACCAACCAAGCAACCAATCGTGAGTTGAAAACACAATACATGTAGTTACACCAAACTACAAAAAGCATCACACGAAGCACAGAACTGTCTCAATCCAGACCTACCACTTGTCGTTTGATTGAAAAATCCCTGAGTGTCATAATTAGCTGTACATCCCGACACCAAGGTAGAAGTAGAAGCCTTCGACCAAGCCACACAAGGCTTACTGAAATTACTACCAGCAATATACGGGGACTCCACAACAGAGTACGTCTCATGTTCAGGAATGGTTGAGCTTCTGCCAATACGCTCTCTGACCATGCGGTACTGGTAGAGGTCTATACATGAAAGGAAGGATTTCAAATATTTAACAAGAATTGAAATTATTAGCAAGTACAAAGGTTTAGGATTTGCAATCCTAGTTTTATTTAAGGTGGCAGCATACGTATTTTATATTTTACAATAATTTTGATTTTAATGCATACACCTCTTACCCAAATTACCTTCAGTTTTGCTATTTTCCTATTATTGCATATATCTACATATGATGCATATATATATCTTTCTTTGTCAGTGTTCAACAGATGTGGCAAATAATAAAAAAAAATGTAAGCTGTGTGCTTAAGCTTGTGTACTTGAAGCTGGAACAAAATGCCTAGAATTTCAGGAAAAAAGGGTTGCAGTGTTGTTCAAATTTTACATTTCAGATGAAAATAAAGACTAGTAAAATTTTCGTCCCTGCTGAATCTGACCTTCAGTTTTAGTCCCAACTACACACAATGGCATGCCTTTCAAACAGGCCCTGCTAATGGTTGATGCTGAAATATGTGAAAATTTAAGATTTTAACTAGCAAGTGCTCACACACGACTAAAAATATACAAGATCTACATGTACTAAAGAAAAACTTACCCTGACTGCTGACTGGATTTGCAGCAGAGCGAGTCCTCTGTCCCACCGACGCTGAACCGGCCAGGGCTCTCCTCTCTCGGTCTCTCTCCGCCTCCTCCAATATGCGCAGCCTTTCTGCTGACATGCTGATTTTCGTCTCCCCTCTGTCTCTCTCGCGTTCCCGCTCACGATTGAATGACTTGAGATGTTCACTAGAAAGGGAACTGTATCTAACACCATCAGTTGCATGCAGTTTTTCCGAAACCTCACCGTCAGGCCGTGATCGTAGTAGGTCGTATCTACCAGGGTCGGTTCTCCGCAAGTCTGACCTTTGCTCAGCGCCAAGGTCACGGTACTTGAGTCTGTCACTGGCGTGCAATCGTTCTTTATCCACAACCGCTGTCTCCAACCTTGATCGGGAATAGGATGTCGGTGCATCTCTTTGCTCGTGATCAGAACCAAAGCTGCGGTCAGGTGATCGTTGCAAAGCATCCCTTGAAGATGACACGGGAAAGCTGTCTGAACCGTAGCTTCGATCCAAGCCTGCACGAGCACCATTGTGACAAGGGGAAAGTAGTGCATGTGACCTACTCTGATAAGCGATATGGTCCGAGGTTCTGTGAACACCATCCCGAAGAGACGACGACTCTGGTGGTGGTCTGTGAAGAACGCCATCTTCTGAAATAGTGCATGATATCAAAACATTACTGTAAGTGTACAGCTCCGATCACCTGTCAAAATCAGAATAAGAACCTAAGTCACCAAAATGTCGCAAGCATCCCACCCCCCCAAAAAAAACAAAACAAAACAAAAACAACAACAAACAACCTGATGATGTAGATGATGATTATGAAACCCAAGAAAACCCAAAACAAAACACTACCAATCATAGATACGTCAACGTGAAGTTTTCTATACATGTACTTTCATAATGCAACTGATGAAGAGTAACATTGAAAAATTCAAGTACCTGATCGTATGCTTGAAGTGAGATGATTCCTATCACTAGGTGGCGCCTCTCTCAGTAAGCTCGACCTCATCTCAGATGACCTGAGGGGTTCTCTCCCTTCCTTCAGCTTCAGGTTTTCGTCTTGCAGGGCGTAATTTCTGTCCCTAAGAGTGCGAACGTCTTCCTTCAGCTGTTGAATTTCTATCATATATTGACGGTCTCCATGGCGACCACCCTGAAAAAAAAACTACAATAATTCGTACATGTGAGTGGTGTGATATTAGACACCACTAAAACGAACAGTGAGCTACAAATGCTGGAAAATGGAACTTCAACCACAGCAATGATGCAAAATCAAAAGCTGGACCTACTCGCTCGTCCTGCAGGTCCTGCACGTGGAGTGACTTGGATGATCGCAGTTTGTCATTCTCCTCCAGCAGCTCCCTGATACGCAGTTCTGAGTGAGTCAACTTCTGCACTGTCAAATCGCTGGACTGACGAAGATCACGGATATGTGCTTCAAGCTCATCTGCAAGAACAGAAGTTTAAAATTCACACACCAGTTCAATTATCCTACAAGCTCCATGAACAAAATACTCGGCAGGCATTGCATCATTTCCAGAGTAGAATGTGTTCAGTGGTAAACGAATGGAAATTTTGTGTTTGGCCTGCACATTTTCATTACAGCTTGTCAAGAATAAAAATTTATAAAACAAAAAAATGCTAAAATTAAAAAAAAAAAATGTTTATGGGGAAGTTCATGATGAGACTCCAAAATGAACTTGGCACCCATCTCAGCACTGAGAAAACTAAGAAAGAAAAAAGAAAAGATGAACCAAATAGCACTTGCAGAACAAACAGACCTGTTTTTCAAGTTAGCTAAGGTAGTGCTGGTAAAATTTAAAGCAAGCATATATATATATATACTTACTTCCCCTACTTTCAAATTGACCTGATTGAGCGCATGTTTTCGGCTTTAGCGACACCTTTGTTCCTATTCTCTCTCTCTATATATCCAGGAGGCACAGTAGTACAAAGACTGGTGAGGAAGAGTGATCACAGTGTTGACACTGATGCAGTTTATGATGAACTCATAATGTAGATTATGATGAGTCACGTTTACCTATTCTCCTCTGTTGAGATGTGGTGCTGTTGGGAGAGAAGCTGTCGACTTTTGACCCCCTGCTAGCTTCCAGTCTGTCTCGCAGCTTGACCACCTCAGCCGCGAGGATCTCCTTTTCCTTCAGTAACTGCTGGTACTGTCGCTCCAGCTGACAACACACAAGCAAACCACAACTTAATTTTCACCATAGCAAACCATGCATTTTTCAACAACAATACACTCTGGCAACATAAGCAAGTACATCTGATCGAAAGAATGCAGATTTACCAGACAAAAACTTGTCAGCATGACATCACTTACTGCTGCAAATGCTGCTTTCTGTCAACATGTTCACGTAAGAAGCACTGAATTTTTTTTCTTTTAAACCCCAGATGTAGGCTCTGTAGCTAAAAATTCAGGAATGAATTTGCCTTATTTGTTGTCCACTAAGCATGTTTCAAATGTTTGGTATTATGATCTTGCCATTATGCAACTCATTCTGCTGAACTGTTTCAATGCAACTTTTGCAACTTTTGCAAGCTTCTTTAGTATGGTTGTAAATGCACCACGACTACGACCGTCTAAACAATGCAGAGACTGCACCACTACCACCAGGTAACTCCAACCCTAATCTAACCCTAAAGCAAACTAAGCAGGTAAACTATACTAAATGAGCATGACTGCGTTAGTATAGTTCGCCCGCTATGGCCCAAGGGTGCGAACCATACTGAGTGTTAAAATTGACTTCCTTGAGTGGCAAAAATGTTAACCACTTGCATGAAAAAGGTCAATGAGCAACACTGCAATCACATCATGTATACATACATGTAGGTAAACTTACTTCTTCTGGGCCCGTAGGGGTGCGTCTGGATTTAGCGTGCTCAAGGTCACGCTTGAGCGACTGGTTGATGTCCTTGAGGTCGCGTATCTGGGCGGTCAGTTCGTGCACCTCCTGTTCCCTACTCCCCAGCAGTTTGCGTAGTGTGGCGATGGTGTCCTCCAGTTCTCTCACCTTTTGGCTCTCCTGGACAGAAAGACAGAAGCAACAACTGTATACTGTGCATTTAAGACTATGGGTGTGGAAATGATCTCAAAACTTTCTAAAACAATAAAAGAAGGAAGTGTAAAACATACAGCCCTGTGCGACAGCAGAGCCTACATATATATAAATACATACATGTATAAAAAAAATATGGATTCCTCCATCTCCAATTCGAGAACGGAACTTCTGGAGAATTAGCATTAGGCAGATACTTATTACTCTGCCCCGACTCTCTGGACCTGTTTGCCTGAAACTCTTTGGACAGCTCCAAATATCTAGTACCGGTACTTCAGAAGAGCCCTTAGAACTTTCTCTCTTCCACGCAGACTGACCCAATGTGTGACACACATAGTAAATCTTTGTCCTCTTTTTCTGCTTTTTTTTCTGTATTTTCTAAGTACAGGTATAGACCGTAAACTTAGTATGCTTTGTAAGTGGGCACTGGATTAAATGGGATAATTACTAGTGCAAATAACAGATCTCAGCATTCCATTTGTTGATAAATGAAAGTATAAGTTCAATCTAAAGCACTGCTAGAGCCTTTTTTGGTGCTCTGGTCTTTACCTAACATGCTGGCAACCGTTAGCATAAGAGCTACTTTGAGTGAGTGTTTTGTTTTCTTTTCTCGTGCAGCTGTACTTACCAGACCACCAATATTGACAGGAGTGACAGTTCTGCTACTGGTACGAGAGGACACTGCTGACCTGGGAGTCGTGCGACTTGCAAGGTCGCGCTGCAGACCTGGTTCTCCACCTTCTGTCGCAGCATTTGACCACGTCCGATGGTCAGGGGTGAAGCTCCGCCTGTCCACGCCGGCTGGGGATTGGGACGAGTAGACGGGAAGGCTGGTGGGGCGATCTCGTTCACGCATGATCGGTGGGAGGGTGGCAGACTCATCCGGGTGTGTGTCAAAGTTAACCGGGGTGCGACCAGCTTCACTGCCCGTTTTACTGTTGTTGGTGTCAAGGTACTGGGACAGTTCCTGCTCGCTTGTCAGGCTGCTGAGACTCTGGGCTCGACTGCTGTGTCGACTGGGAGTGATGCTCACACTTTGTGAGCGCTCACCAGCTGCTGGTGGAAGGTCCTGGCTGCTGTAGAGTCGCTCCTGACTGCTCCTCAGTGCTGCAGAAAGTGTCTCCCTCTGTGGCGTACCTCGCAGGGAAGAGTGGGCGGAACCTGTCGCTGCAAGTTCCCTATCAGGCGTTTGACGTGCAGAGCCCGATGCGAGTGAGCGCACAGGACTGGAAACAGTGACCTCACCGCCCAAAACATCGCTGATAGCCTCACATGTGGGTGTCTGCCTCACAGGGGACGATCGAGAACCTGGACTCCCGAGTACATCGTCGATCCGAGTGTCAACTGGAGTGCGGCGGCCAGAACTGTGAGATCCCGGCCGACCGATCATCGGTGACTGGCGTGCTGATCCCTCAGCTGATCGTACCGGAGACCGTCGCATGTCGGGGACACCAGCTTCATCCGAGTAAAATTCACGCTGAGGTGTGGGACGCCCAGACCCCACACCAGAATAGTCACTCCCTGCTCGAGACGGGGACTTTGGAGATTTGGGTAAACTTGGCACATCACCGCCAATAGGTGCGTCAACTGACGAAGAATGCCTGCTGGATCCAATCTCAGACTTCACCGAGCATCGTTCCAAATCATACTCCTGCCGCAGATCAGTGTAACCATCTTGAAAGGTCTCCTTATCGACGTCACCCACTGGAGTCAACCTTTTCGCGGCTGAGCCGTTCAGTGAATGATCTGATTTCTGCGACAGAGCCAGTTCGTTCTCCAAACTTGCATCAAGTGATTCCTTATGCTGAAGCTGCTGCCGCAGAAGCTCCTCATACTTGCTGTTGTGTCGAATTCCGTTCTCATCTGCTGTTCCGTTTTCCTCCATCCTGGGGTAGGCTGTGAGGGCGGAAGTGCTGATGTCCTTGTATGTGTCGATGCTGCCTTTCTGGTATTGCTGCTGCTGTGTGCGGAATTTTATCTCTTCTGCAAGGCTGTTACTGGTGGCTACTTCATCTTCGATTAAGTCTGCAACAAGACAACAACAGGTTTTGTAAATGAATAGCTACTGTTCAAAGTGTGGTGAAGATAGGTCGGTAAATATATTAATCATTCATCTGTCAGCTAAAATTCACATTCTGGGGTCATGCCCATGCCTGCACTGAAATGCATGGCTTAGGTCACCCTAGTTTTAGTTTTGGAGTGTGGGAGAATGGCACTGTACAATACAAGTAAATGTTTTGCATTAGCAATGGCCGACGTGTATTTTTTTTTTCAACCCCATCTGCCACTGGGTAACCCAACTTAGATATATATCTGCCAGCTATGTATGTGTACATGTCACAATAAAGGCAGTCCGTACATGCATGCACACGAACAAAGATCGATACATGACATACATGCAAGCCACATACCTGGTTTCTTCGGTTTCGAAAACCTTGAGGCAGCAGTATTAAAGCTACCAGTATTTAACAAAAACGCCATTGTGATAATCACGATTAAAACTCAATATCACACTTGTCTGGGTTGGAAAAACTTCAATGCCAGCTCCTTCGATCTCTTATCTCCAACACAGCAACGTAACCCAAGCTTTCACATAAACCAAATGCTGACACATCTACCCAGCTAAGCTTGCCAAAACTCTTGTGTACCCGGCCGGCTGCAAGGAAACGCTGTATAGATGTGTACATGTGTGCCTGTAAGCCTAAGCTTTTAGTTCAACTGACATGCATGGAGTAGGTATTATTCCATGTCTCGTGAGTTCAGTTGTAATCACCTTTCTGGTATTAGGTTCCTGCAGGATTAAAACCCTATACAGGTAATGCTACGGTCAAGGTATGCTAGCTATGTCCTACCTACCCTGTAAGCTCCCGCAACAAAGCAGACGTCAACACACGCAATCGCGTGCCACTGCCTTGTCAGTCAACCGTTGGAATTCTCACTCCTACGGTTTGACTTGCTCATTTCACGCAGTAGTATAGCTGGGCCCATGGACACCGCAGCCACATTGCCCTGGCCTACAGGAGAATGGGGATAGAGTGACCACTCGATCAGCGGTGAAAGCCGATCCTGACTGACAAGTTCGAACATGACTCTTTTAGCAAGCTTTCCCCCACTGACCGATCTCTACTCCGGCATTGAGCTACAAGCACTTCTAGCGTCGATGGCTGTCAAGCGATGCGGTAAATGGGCGAGTGAAGAGGGCACTAAGCAACCATAACCCGACAGTTATAACTCACCTGTCCTCCGCAGCGCTTTAAGAGCGGACCCGTTAATAAAGTGACAGGTGTGAATCGAGCGCGCTAAAAGATCAGAGGGAGAGTTGGTGACGGTGTGCGGCGCGCGAGCGGAAGTTTACATCGACAGTTTTCTGTGTTGCGCGCGCGCCCGACGCCGTTGTTACGCATTGTGTGGCCAAGCGATCCGAAAGGCAAAGGTGATCCATCAAATCTATAGAGAACTGATGGCCGGTGACTCCGGCGTCATGGCAGACCCGAAAGTGACGATTTGTCATTTATGCTAGGTGTTGTCAGTTCAGTAACTCAGAGTCAGATGCAGACTGAAACTAAAAGAGCTGGCCCAAGCCCGACGAGGCCCGTGGACCGCGGGGTCAGTCGTTGGAGACCGTGAACTGGATTGCGGGATATTCAGCTGGGAGGCGGAGCCGGCCGGGTGCGAAGAGCGGGGGTGCAGTTGGTGGGATTAGACTTTAATTCAAGTTAGACTCAGTTGACACTACTACTACTACTACTACTGAGTATTGTCACAGTATAGGCGCTTTACCCAATTTCGTGAATTGGCTCAAACTGCGACGGCGAACTGAACCCACCACGCACGCCGCTCACGTGAATTACACGCATTCTCTCACATACTGGAGCGTCACAGTGAAACATAAACAATAACATGATGAGTACATTTTTATCTATTCAGTACCGACCTTCTCAGCTCTTGTAAAACGGCCACCGACACTCAGTGACCAGTACTGACTACTAGTAGTACAATCATGTCACTGACTGATTTCAAATGACGATTTCTTGCGAGACTCAGTGACTCCCTGGAACTGAATGCTGATTAAAGTGACAATTTAGCGCACAGAAACCAGCTTACAACAAAATAATCTTGAGCTTTAAGGCAGGGTTTGCCTGAGAAAACTTAACGGCCGGAATCCGGTGCCTAAATATTGGCATAGCTTACTACGGCCTAGACTCAGAGCATTGTCAGCAAATTCCTACAAGACAGCCTGGTAGGCTCCTTTGCCGGCCACCACCCAGTCAGTCGGGGACTGGGTATAAAGATTCTTTCACACTAATTCCCAGGTGTTGTTTCAGTCAGCTCATATACAGCAAGAGAATAGGCACACGCGAGTGAGGTGCTTTCAAACCCTTTTCAGTATTGGTTCTGCCGACCCTTTCAAGATCGGATCAGGTTCTCACTGAACGGTAAGCTGGTGTAATTCAGAAATCAGCCCTGTCGCCTTGAGGGCCGTGGTGACTTTTCTGTAAAAACTGACTGTAGGCGTGACGGATTACTTTGCCGTGGAAATAGTTGTTCCGATCACCAACCTACCCCCCCCCCCCGCCCCTCCCCCCGCACCCCCCATCCCCGGCGCTAACCCTGCCCCTTACCCCCAAGCTTAGCTCGAAAATTCTCAGACGAACATACAGACAGTCCAAAAATTGATGATGGCACAAAGGCAGTTATTGTAAGTTTCTTTGTTTGTCAACTGCTATTGCACGGTAAGTTATTGTAAGTTTCTTCAAGGTCGTCAGTTGAACTGTTACATTCATGCCGGCTAGATCAGTGATTCCGAACCTCTACGACGACGCATGATCAGCACAATCAGTTAGTGGCGTTAAAATCTGCCCCCCCCCCCCCCCCCCCTACTTATGATCCCCGCCACCCCAAACCGCCCCCACCCCCGCCCCCCACCATCACAACCGAAAAGAAAAAAAGGGGGGAACAAAAGAGAAAAGCACAAAACAAAACAAAAGGAAAAACAACCAGCAAAAACGCTGTCATTGTCACGGCCAATATCACCTATAACTAACTAGACTGGGAGGGGAAAACGGTGCTACGGGAAAAAAAGTAAACGACCACAGAGAATGAATCAATGAATCAATGAACCTTTATTTTACAACGGTAGAGACAGTTGACGTCAAGTAGTCAGTTTTCATACCTGCCGTTGCTTAAAACTACTATTAACTAACTAACAAAATAAGGAATAAAACAAGAAAAACAGACAGACAGATAAATGCACAAATAAAACAACAACAAACAAACAAACAAACAGCGAGCAGACTGATGTTGCAAACACACGCACAGACATACACAATGCCTATTGATTTCAAGTGCACACAAAATTTAAGAGAGAGAGAGAGAGAGAGAGAGGATCACAAACCTACCTCGAGCACAAACCTCCGTTTAGCAAATGAGCGCGCACCAAATCGTTAGTCAGACTTACCGTGTCTGCCCCGATACACAGAACAAACTGGTGAAGGTATTGTACAGCTAGGTACTTTTCCCTGCCTACCCCAACACCCGCTAAGCCAAGTGTAGGATCGATAAGGTTTTTGCACCTGTTCATACAGCAGGTTGTGGACTACAGTGGCTCTGCGTGCACACACAGGAATGTACCCTGCTACCCGAGTAACCGGTGTGCAGTTTACCCGATGCATATACCGTGTTATCCAAAGCGATACAGTTATGCTGAATGGCCCCAAATCGATTTGTTTCCTTATTTATGCACACAACGCAAATTCCTTTGTTTTTATAGTGCATTTTTTTTATATTCCAATACAGTAACTGCAACTCTTTTTGTTTATTGTAGGGGAGCCGGGGTGGCCGAATGGTAGAGCGTTGGACTCTCAATGCTCGGGTCGTGAGTTCGTATCCCGGCTGGGGCCAAATATTTGTGCTGGCTTTTCATCGTTGCCCCGTCTTTGATATCACCTGTATGTGGTGGAAAAGGACGTTAAACCCCCAAACACCCACCCACCCCTTTGTTTATTGTATTTAGGCCTATGATTTTTTTTGGGGGGTGGGGTGGGGTGTTAACGTCCTTTTCCGCCACGTTGGGGGTGATATCAAAGAAGGGGCAACGAGAAAAAGGCCAGTACAAATATTTGACCCCAAGCGGGATTCGAACTCACGACCAGCATTGTGAGTCCAGCGCTCTACCATTCAGCTATCCCGGCTACCCCGAGTTTATGGATCCAATGTAGAAATGCATGCCAACAAACCAAAACACGACCAAAGCCAAAGCCAAAACAAACAAACAAACAAACAAACAAACCTGATTTTCTGTAATGTGCATTCAGTATCTGAACCATGCAGCTATTATTTCGTAGGGCCTGCCTGTTTGCTTCGCAGTCCTAGTAAGTATTGTCAACAGAATTACTGACAGAAGACTGGCGAGGAAGGCACAATAAAAATTTTGAAATTATCAACTCTTTTTTTTTTTTGATGCGAGTCATTTCAGTCTCAGCCCCTGTTGATCAGAAAGCAATACATGTACCAGACAAAATGATGCAAGGATTCGTGTCTCAAGACTCAAACACGAGGGGATTTGATATTTTAGTAACCATAAATGCAAAGGTTAAGGCATAAGAATACTTTAAAAAATCACATCTTTTGTGGCAGCCCTACGGTAAATAATATCTGTAGTGATATACTGTTTCTTCCAGATTACACAGTGGGCACCCTTCAAATACAGACAGGCAATTGCAAGACTACGATACACTATGCCTGCTATCCGTGGAGGGATGGGTGCTGGGAATTACGAATAAGCCGATAATGGCGACAATGGGGGAGTCCCTGCCTGTGAGTGACTGCCTGTGCAATCATTTATGATTGCCATGGTATTGGATTCACATGTCAGTGTCTGGTGTTTAGGGTACATGAAAGAACCTGCCTAACTGATATCCGTAGGCATCGTTTGCGTCCTTGGTGACTGAACTGGTTGACTATATTTTTGACTCTGCGAATTGTATTGATATTATGTCAATATAGACGCAGTTGTATTGATATTATGTCGATATACACGCAATTGTATTGATATTATGTCAATATGCACGCAGCTGTATTGATATTATGTCGATATACACGCAGCTGTATTGATAGTATGTCAATATACACGCAATTGTATTGATATAATGTTAATAAGCTTATACACGCAAACATAAGGCCCGTAAAGAAAAAGGAAAAAAGGTAGAGTAAAAAAGAGAGAAGAAAAAGAGAAGGTAAATGAACAGGGCTGGTGTTGCAGAACAGACTGCATGTTTCTGCAGACGTCTAACTGCCACACTCCATTGTTCCACATCTCTCTCTCTCTCTCTCTCTCTCTCTCTGTCGCTCCCTCCCCCCCCCTTCTCCCTCCCTCCCCCCTCTCTCTCTCTCTCTCTCTGACCCTCTCTGTGTCTCCATCTCTCTCTCTCTCTGTTTGTCTGTCTGTCTCAGTCTGTTGCTCTGTCTGTCTGCCTCAGGCTCACCTTCCTTGATGAAGAGGTCGACCTCAAACGTGTAGCTGCGGACACCGAAGCCTTCCACTGGGTAAGTTTTGCCCTCGACGATCACGTGACCCGCATAATCACCACACGGCACGTGCTTCTCTTCGGAGAAGAATGCTGCGTTTTCCTCTGACCAGTGAAGAAACACCGGATCTTTCTGCAACGCCAAAAAAAAAAAAAAAATGTTCTCATTGTTTCATCGATTAGTTTAATCGATTTTGTTGACATATTTTAATCTGGAGAATAATGTTATACAATGGACCTCAGCCGGTCCCCCACGGAGAAATATACACACTTCAGTTGAACCAGGAACTCGTAGTCTGTTATGAAGTGTCTTTAGGAGGTGAAGAATATACGTGCGATACTGTCAAACTCGAGTATCTAAGTAAAACGGGTTAGCGTACGGTACAGGGGCCTTATGACTATAGCTCGCACCCTCCCCCCCCCCACCCCCCAAAAAAACAAAAAAAAACAAAAAACAAACAAACAAACAAACAAAAAAACAAAAAAACAAAAAACCCCACCAAACCAAACCAAATCAAACAAAAAAAACAAACAAACAAAAAAAAACCCCACCAAACCAAACCAAACCAAACCAAAACAACCAACAGCAAACAAACAAACAAACAAACAAACAAACAAACAAACAAACAAACAAACAAACAAACAAACCGAAAACCAACCAACCAAACAAAAAAACTCAAAACAAATACCCCAACAACAAACAAACAAACAAACAAACAAAACCACAAACAAAACAAAAACCAAACCAAACAACAAACTACCCCCCCCCCGCCCCCCCGAAAAGAAAACAGCACAAAAAAAAAAATAAAACCAAACAAACAAAAACAAAAACAGAAAAAAAATCACTCCCAAAACAAACAAACAAACCAACCAACAAACAAACAACTAAACCAGACAAAAGAAAAAACTAGCAAACAAACAAACCAAAAACAACAACAACAACCAAACCAAACCAATCCAAACATCCTACCAAACCAAACCAAACCAAACACTCACAGGGTGAGCCGAGGAGAAGAAAATGATACGCTGGCAGTTGGTGGGGACGACCTTGGCCCATCGGTACTTGCACACGGCCTCTTGTTGCTGTGCTGGTTCCTGCTGTGGTTGCTGCTGCTGCTGCTGCTGCTGCTGCTGTTCTTGCTCTTGTTGCAGGGGTTGTGGTGATCGTACTTGCGCGTCTGCCATCGTCGTTGTGGTTGTCGTCGCCTCCTCGGCGTCGGGGGGTGGTGTTGTTGCAACCTCGGCGGCGTCTTGATCTTCTTCTTCTTCTTCTCTGGCTACAGTCTCAACTGTTTCCGATGCAGGCGGGGTTCCCGATGGCTCAGGATCTGGAGGAGGCGACGTCGCCGGCTCCTCTTCGAGATCTTGTGTTACCTCCTCTTCTGCGGGAGTTACCTCAGGTGTTGTCTCCCCTTCTTGGGTTACCTCATCTTGGGCTGCTGCTTCTTCTCCTTCTTCTCCATCTTGGGAGGATCTAACGCTTTTCTCGTCTTCTGCATCCGCTGAAACAAAAGCGAATACGTGTGCATATATGACAGAGTGGTAAGGTGAAAGACAGAACGGCTTAGCACACAGCTGTTAGGGTCATGGTGACCCTCTCCTTAGGAGTCTACGAACACGCATGGGTAGCCTAGAGACCGCTATTCCTGACTGACAGGAACGTGCACTCAAGGTCGTATTCACGCAGGAAAAACGCGGCACTGACATTAAAAGAAAGCTGCATTTCACAAATATTACTACTGGGAATCCGCAAAAGGAACGGTCCCCGTGCCCAAATAGAGCAACACCTCTTTCGGCAAACTGTCTCAGAGCTTCATAAGAAGCATTTTCCCCATCTTTTCAAGGCGCATACAGTTGTTTTTTATTATTATTTTTTTTAAATTTCAGTCATCTGTTCGTAAAAGCCACGATGTTTTCAAAACTTTGCCACGTTCCTGAATGCTCGGGTCGTGAGTTCGATCCCGGCTGGGTCCAGATGTTTGTGCTGGCTTTTTCTTCGTTGCCCCGTCTTTGATATCACCCTATGTGGCGGAAAAGGACGTTAAACCCCAATCACCCACCCACCCACCCGCCACGTTCCTGTGACGCTCCAACTCCAAGGTGCCGTTAACATGAAGAGTTCTAAGTCCCTAAGTCTGATGTCACACGGGAATTGGGCTTTTTTTGTCCGAACAAACAGCGAACATGGTGTTTATCCGTGTTTCTCATGTGACACGCGGCTACAACATGCCTTTGCCCTCATTTTTTTTTTCGGAGCGTGTTTTTAGCTGTGTTCCGTGTTCGTTCAAACAAAAATGTCTCCCGTGTGTCATGAACCCAACTGAACGACCTCCAACGCGAGCTATGAAATGCAATTACGCCTGTAAATAATATTATCACACCTGAACGTAAAACACGAATATGGCGACCTCAAACGTGTGTAATTCAGAATATGCACGTACAAGCACACACTGTGACAGTCCTCTATGTCAAACTGACCAGGGACCTTAGGTAGGTGTGATCGTAAGCCCTGTACTGACTGACTACATGTGACGGGAGACCTCATCAATTTGCATTGCTCGCGCCTGTAGACTTGTGACAGGACATCGATCAACCGATCCAATTGCAAGACCATTGAGCACTTGTTCACGAGACCTTTCATCAGCGCGACCAAACTTGGGCTCCGGATAAGGCTGACCGCATGTGAAAGGGCTGGTATGACAATTGCTTTCATTTGCTCACACTGCATGTATTCTGTCCCGGTATTCACCAGAGCCACTGGTGTGAAACCAAGAACGTTGTACGCTCGTCTCCGCTATCCAGTGTAGCGTAGAGTCTTTGGTGAAACGTGCTGGAACTACAGTCGACCGCCTGACAGGTAATTGCAGGCAGCAAAGTACAGCTGTCAGGGTAACCATCACTATCACGTCTGTTTTCTACCGACTTTCCCGTGTCTGAAGCATAGCCTGTTCGTAAGCGTGATGTTTTTTCCCCTCTGTGGTGGTTATTCTGAATATCAAGTATCATGTCAACAGCCCATATGCGTTTGATGCTGTAGCTGTTATTTTGAATATTAAGTGCATTGTCAACAGAAGTCGGGGAGCCGGAATAGCCGAATGGCAGAGCTCGGGTCGTCAGTTCGAATCCCGGCTGGGGCCAGATATTTTGTACTGGCCTTTTTCTCGTCGCCCCGTCTTTGATATCACCCAGACGTGGTGGAAAATGATGTTAAACATGCAAACACCCATCCAACCACGCTCGCGAAAGGGGGCTCGAATTTCCTTTACAATGTGAATGCGACAAAAGGATACTAATGCCAATACCAGTACCAAACTTATACCAATACCAAACCAATACCAATTACTGACTGAACTATTTCTCGTCAGTCCAGCGCGGTATGCGGTTTTCTTCTAGTTCTGACCGTTACGTTATGACAGAGTGGTTTTCAGCCTAGCATGCAGGTTCGTTTCAAATGCTCCAGTCACCCTTCCTCTCCCATTACATTCATAACAAGCTACCCTTCGATCTCTTTGCAAAGACGTGTTTGCAAATGACGTGTTTGCAAAGGACTCCCTGGCCCTCCCATGACGACACACGAAGTCAAGCAAAACTGAACAAATGGACAATCATTGAGAAGTCATGCAGCAACAACACTGATCTTTCTTCTCTCAACCCCGCGTAATAAAAACGCTTTGAACTGTCGAGATATTGGCCCAGGCCGTTGAAACGGAAAGGAGAGGGTGTACAAAAACGCGCCAAATCTGTTCGGGCAAGTTCCGTTACGCTCAGCCCCGTTTGAGTTTTATCTGGAGCGGCAAATTTCTAGGTCAAAAAGTCGCGTCGGAAAGCAAATCGAGCGACACAAAGTTCGCGTGTGGCGGGCACCGTGGTATGTTTAAGCGTGCCACCACCGAAACAAAAGCTGTTTTGTGAACAATAGAACTGAGAGTCGACTCGTTGAATAATTCAGACAGCGTTTCATTTGTCTGCCATTCAAACGGCGACAAAATAGATTTGAAGAGACAATGGCCCATCCCGGTTAAAACTCGAACTTACTTTTCAATTAGCTAAACGTAAACCTGTTAAAAACAAAACCGACCACCACACGTAGTTTCAGATGTTAATACTTATATATCAAGACATTTACGTTTATGAATAACTTGTAGTTTTCAAACCAGAAACGAAAAATTAACACTTTCATAATTCATATTACCTGTGTGTGTGTGTGTGTGTGTGTGTGTGTGTGTGTGTGTGTGTGTGTGTGTGTGTGTGTGTGTGCAGACTGGTCCATGGTCGATGTTTGTATCCATACTTGGCAGCCTGATGTATGTCAAAGCATTTTGCAAAATCTAAAGATTCTCTGCTTAATCGTGCCTACGGTCTTTTATCTCTGTCTTTTATTTAGTTTCCCCCGCTGTATCTACAAAGTTATACCAACAGCCACTGCAGAATACAAAGTCTGCAGAATCAAATCAAAGCAATTCCCGTTTCACGGCCGACCACGCACACACAATACAGACTCACCACAATACCAGAGGGCAAAACTGGTGTAAATCCAATAATGACTGGGATTATCTCAAAGCAGTTAATTCCACGTATAAATGAATAGCTTAAGCGGCAGGTTTTTAGTTTCTGTCAGTTATCCGACCTCGAGCATATTTGTTCACGCTGAAAAATCGAGAATTAACAAAAAGGGTATGTTGTTCGATATGAAATGAAGTATATCTATGAAAGTAAGCTTGACAAGGGTTGGATAGGGTGTTTGGGGGTTTAACGCCCCCCCCCCTCCCCTCCCGCGTATGGGTGATATCAAAGACGGGGCAACGAGAAAAAGGCCAGCGCAAATATTTGGCCCCAACCGGGATTCGAACTGGCTTGACGATATTTTTGATTACCATGCAGTTTTGTGAAAATACAGATCGTGACTTACTGATAAAGTTTATCAACGTCTTAGTTACCTAAGTATTGCTGAATATCATGAGTATTATGAATATCAAGTATCCTCTATACAGATTATGTTCGTCGCTTGGCGGTTACTCATACAAATAATTATCAAGTTTCAGGTTCCAAAAACACACCGAACCGGGCCTGAAACTGATCAGAAAAACGTTCCCACTTTCCTTTCGAACTTATGCCTCAGCTTTGTCATGGCTGATATTGTCGTTCTGAAGTATGTTTTATTTTGTTCAGGGTACTCGTTGACAGACAGAAACCAGACTCTCACGAAATAACTTAGTTCCATTTTAGGCAAGCCTAAGAACATGCCTTCTTCAGGCCAACCAGAGATATGGATTTTGTTTTGTTGTTACTGACGCGCTCCAGTCTCATGGTCGAATCGACATTACAACCACACAGGGCAACCTTCTCATGATAACCTTTCACCCAGTGTAAAATCACAGCCACTGTAACTACATGTCTTAATTGCACGCTTTGTACTAACATACGACAAACATAGAACGGGGAATTGAAACAAACGTATTTTCTGTTAACACAAACATGCTAAGACCTAGTCTCTGCTTAGCTGCAAACTGTGCTGTGCACATAACGAAAACAGACAGCTACAAACACAGTGGGTTTTTTTTTTACCCGAAAGACGATAACCTTCAACCCACTTGATAACACAGGCACTCTAATTGCACCTGCGTTGCTACAGAACAACCCATATTTTACACAACACCTGATAGCTAACATAATTATGTCCACAGCAGCTGCGAACCAATGAAAAATGATCTGACAGTAGGTCCTAGAACTGAATTCTCTTACCTTGTAGTTTTGTCAGTATCGAGGCTTTTGTTTTCACCGAACGAAAGAAGAAAGACGAATGGAGACAGGGTCTCCACAAGATATCGGTTTCCCAGCAGTAACCGGACAGATTACACCTCGAGAGGGGAGAGGACTCCTTCTGTGATTATACAGTATTTCTTATCAGGCTAGATCGAATCACGGCAGTTGACTGAACTCTTGTATTGAACACACGACGCTGCTGGGTGCTATCCCCCTAAACAAGCAAGTCGCTATATAGCTTAGGACACACACGCACACACTCACAGCAAACGCACACGCACTACACAGACTTCGGGGCTGCGTATAAAATAGGGGGACCCTCAATCTCTCTCTCTCTCTCTCGCTCTCGTTGACAGGTCTGAACAAAGGCTGTGCGGTTGGCGATCCCTCGAGAAATACTTGGAGGGCGAAATCGACAATTTTATGAGGCAATATTCGTCAATCGGCGGAGAAGAAGTATTAAGAAAAGGTTTCACGTGGAAACAACTTTTAAATTAGTCAAAGGAACCAAAAGTCAGCCACTTCAATCAGTGCATAGAGACTTACTTTGCACTCAGAATATCAGCGTCTTAGTTTCCGCAGTATTTCTGCTCTGCTTTGGAAATGTTCAGCCCACCAAATTTGAAAAATAAATGCAATTCTAAATTCCGAAATTTAAATAGCTTAGCTGACCCTTCGCACCACGTGACTGTAATTAATGTGTTTATGTCCAGTGTGTGAGAGAATGCGTGTGATTCATGTTCAGTTCGCGGCGCCTCGAGCCGATTCATGAAATTGGGTAAAGCGCCTATACAATACTCATTATTATTATTATTATTATTATTAGGCTTATTATTATTATTATTATTATCATGAATATCACGTATTCTGATTATGTTCTTCTCTCATCGATTACTCATATACATAATTATCAAGTTTCAGTTTCCAAATACACGACACCAGGCCTGAAACTACACTGTCATCCCCCCCTCCTTCCCCCGCCCTGCCCCAACAGAATCAGGAACTGCACGCAAAAGAGAATACAAAGGAACCACGAATTGTGTCCTGCAATCTGTCTTCACTAATTGCTTTGGACTGAATTCTACAGACCAAAGCGTTTGGTTTGAACTACCTTTCTAGGCACAGTGAAATCAAAAGGCAGCTTTGCTACAGGTGTATGACGACAGCAAATACAGGTAGGCCTATCTATACAGGTTTGGGTGGAAATAACCGCAGCTTGAGTGCGTGTCGGGGAGCCGGGGTGGCCGAATGGTAGAGGGCTGGACTTCTAATGCTCGGGTCGTGAGTTCGTATCCCGGCTGGGGCCAAATATTTGTGCTGGCTTTTTCATCGTTGCCCCGCCTTTGATATCACCCGTATGTGGTGGAAAAGGACGTTAACCCCCCAAACACCCACCTACCCACCCACCCTTGAGTGCGTGTCAGTTTAGTGGGGTGGGCGGCACTTGGCCACACAAGGGCGATAATTATCGAAGATGAAGCAACGAGGAAAAAGCCAGAACAAAATTTTGACTTCCAGGTGGGGTTCGAACTCACGACCCGAGCAGTGACAGCGTAACGGTGTGCCAGCTCGCCTGTCCCGGCTCCCCACTACTGGCTCACAGACTCCAACAAGGGTCAGATGCCATAAAAAGCACAAAAAGTGGAAACAGAATACAATACTTTATTTTTCATTAACGCAAGAATGGAACATGCACAAGCACTTGCAGAGCTGAAATTAGCAGCTATAAGTGTTTGATCACCCCCCCACCACCACCACCACCACCCCCCACCACCACAGTCACCACCACTTTCACCTGCAACAATAACACTGGTGCATAACGTGCATGAGGAATTGGGCAGACAATTTGAACCTGCATTAGCGACCAAGGAAACTAAAACCTGCCACTTTGGATGAAAGTCCGTTCCCGCTTAGAACGCGCACATGGCCCATTGACTGATCTGTCAAATATGATTTATGGCGTCGACTTCGTCTGCTCCCTTTACACCCGGGGTACCCCTACAGCTGAGCTAAGCTCGAGTCGAGGAGGGGAACAAACGTAGCCCTGGCGAAGGCACGCCAATTGTAATCAGAGGGGATTTGCTGGATTTGTCACTGCACGTCGGTTCTGTACAAACCGTTAGGAAACGAAATCCGGCAGTCAAATTGTGTACGCTGATACAGAAAAGGGTTTGTTCTGGAAAATTTAATGCAAAACAGGTGTTGATAGTTTTATTTTTCCCGGAGACTATGACATTTTTACAAGTCAAGTACAGCACCTGAAAAAGACTAAATACTAAAAAAAAATAATTTTTTTTTGGTCAGTTCAGCCGTGAGACTAAAGTGTATGGGTTATCTTATCAAGCTGCTTTCGTGTCTCCAAGTCGTTTTGTACCATTCTAAACCGCCTCCCCTCCTCCCCCTGCCTGTGCCCGCCACCTCCGCCCCCTTTCTTAACACCCCCCCCCCTCCCCCACCGAGATAATACACAACAACAGGACGGATACAGTCGTGGTATAGGCAATTTTCCCTTTCAGTCTCAGTTCACAGCGTAAGCATCCTCACTCTGTGTGTGTGTGTGTGTGTGTGTGTGTGTGTGTGTGTGTGTGTGTGTGTGTGTGTGTGTGTGTGTGTGAGAGAGAGAGAGAGAGAGAGAGAGAGAGAGAGAGAGAGAGAGAGAGAGAGAGAGCTTTGATGCTTTGAGCTTTGTGCAATCTACACACACTCTCTCTCCACTTCTAACTTGAAACTTCTGCCACAGGCCTGGGCATACCTACCGTTCTCCCTTTCATGGGACTTAATCAGCTCTTACTGAAAGGTAAAGCCTTCGAGTCTGTATCACTGACACTGTATGTCCATTTAACATAACGAACAGCATAATATTACCCATTAAACCTAGCATGAGTAGATTACAAACCGTTCAGTGTCCTGTACATTACAATGCTTATCAAGTGTAGTGTGCGGTAATATTGAGAATATCTAATGCTCAACATGCTTTTTTTTTTTCGTAGCTCGAGTGCTACGTGGGTCGTGAGTTCGAGTCCCGGCTGGAACCAAATATTGTGCTGTCCATTTTCTCGTTGCCCCGTCTTTGATATCACCCATACGTGGTGGAAAAGGACGTTTAACTCCCAAACACTCACCCTACACCCTGCACCCTGCACCTTGCTACGTGTCACATAAAAATGGAATGTTGCATGTGCGGTGTTACCAACACTGAACGAAAAAATCTGGGTTATGAATATGCATATGTTGCTGTCAGCACTTTTCCTTCGACCTACATTACAATGTACAACTGGCAGGCTTATACTGATCTGGAATAAAGGGCTATAAGCGCTTCTTCAATCGATGTCGTTTAGGTCCCTTTTTCCTGATCGCGGCAGAGCGTTTCTACGTTTCAAAAAGACCTTTGAAACTTTACAACGTGCGTTATCTGCGATGCCTCGCCCGGCTAAAGTATGTCACTGTGGTAGCACTTTTCTTTTGAACCGTTTGTTTGTAACTTTCGGGGCAAAGTACATGTTCGTGTTCACCTGTTGGATTCAAGAAGCGACACAGAGAACACGAAGAGATGATAAGAATAACTAGGTCACTTTAAGGTCTCCCCTAGCTTCCATCAACCTCTCAGCCCCCCCCCTCCCCTTCCCCCTCCCCTTTACTGTCTCTTTTCTTGCCCCACGAATGGGATCGTCCCCGTCTCACCCCACTCTCCTACCAGCCCCGCCCCCAACCACTCTCTCTGTTTATTTCTTATTGATTTGCCGTGCGTCCTGATGGATCAGTGTGACTGGTATACTAAGTACACGGATACAAAGTATGTGTACCGTGCGGCGCGCGCACACACACACACACACATGCACACACACACACACACACACACACACACACACACACACACACACACACACACACACACACATGCACGCACAGACGCACACACATGCAAGTACGCACGCACGCGCGCGCGCGCGCACACACACACACACACACACACACACACACACACACACACACACACACACACACACACACAACTGTAGTCACAAGTAACGAATTTTCTGCACTGAGCTCCCACCTCTCACTTCCGCTGCCCCTACTTACACCACTGCTGCCACCCGATCCTACCTATCTGACGAATACTAGTTTAAAGGCGCTATTACTACCATTACTACACTTCTGCATGGGAGACTTCTGTTTTGGAGCAGTTGCGCGTGTGACTGCGCCTGTGCGCTCCAAATAGTCTATCTCAGAATTTAGTTGAGCTCCGAATGCAATACAGTGACGTTTAGTGGCCGTGCAAAACTCAGCCGTCCGGGACCACAAGGTCGAGTGTCGTGTACGACACTAGCTGTCACCGGCTGCTGCGTTTTGGCTTCAGTCAGCTGAACGCAAGCCTGTCTGTGTATGTATTCGTGCGTGTGTCTTAGTGGTGTGATGTTAGACATCACCAAAATAGCCCAGAATGATCTGTGAGCATAACAATCTGACAAACAGGGTCTTTAAACCAGCGTACGCTCACACATCAGTATAACTTGAAGAAGTGCTAACGTACAGGCCTCTACATTCATGATCACACGACACGCCAATACGTTTTTCAGCTTCATCACCGTTTTTTTTTTTTTTTTTAGGTAACTTCTGGCATGGGCAGAATCAGTCATTATGTTTACATTTTTCTTTGAGTTTACCGGCCAACGTTATAACAGACTTGTACGGCGGTATTTCCCGTAACGTGGGAGTTGAACTGACGTTTTGCAACGGCTGTAATCAGTGCAGGTAACCTGGGAGTTGAACTGACGTCTCGCTACGGTTGTAACCTTGGAGTTGAACTGACATCTTGCTACGGCTGTAATGCCGGTAACCTGGGAGTTGAACAGACATATTGTCACGGCTGTAATGCCAGTGACCTGGGAGTTGAACTGCCACCTTGCTGCGGCTGTAATTTCTGTAACCTGCCAGCCGGAGTTGAACTAACTAGACGCCTTACTACCTGATACGAAGAAGACACTCACCTTCTCGCACCTGGGCTGTGTCCATGGTGCGAAGCTCTGGATCCACGGAACTCTCTCCCCGTACCTCTTCGTCAGCCATCTTGCGAGCACCTCTCTGCTTGTCTGGTAGCTTCGAGTTGCTCTGTCTGTCAACTGCACAGGACTACTTATTCAGCGCAAAACCCTGTCAGCCGGTCCACCTTTTGTGTTCACCTCATACCCTGCTGTTTCAAAAGGTCCCGCCTTGATCTACTGCGGCTTTCATTCAATCAATACCATGCAGACATGCGGTGTGTGTGTGTGTAATTCCGGCACTCCAGACGAGGCGAGATTGGTTTCGTAGACGAAGTGGTTGTCTGCCAGGCAAAGCAAGTAGGTTTTAAAGGACAATAAACAAAGAGGTACACTGTGAGGACCCGACTAGTGTGATCAAGTTTCTGGCCTTTTGGACGCCTCTTGCCATGCGGCGACAAAGACGTGATTGAGGATATGAAGCACGTAGTCACAACATGTACATGGATCTGTAGTTTCTGTTTGATTGAAGATATGAAGCAAGCAGGCTTACACACATGGATCTCAAGTTTCTGTTTGATCGAAGGTATAAAGCAAGCAGGTTTATAACACACACAAAACTGTAGTTTCTGTTTGACTGAAGGTATGAAGCAAGCAGGCTTACACACCCACATGGAACTGTAGTTCCTGTTTGACTGAAGGTATGAATCAAGCAAGCTTACACATGGAACACTTACTGTAGTTTCTGTTTGACTGAAGGTATGAAGCAAGCAGGATTACACACTAACATGGAGCTGTAGTTTCTGTTTGAAGCAAGCA